>JAFIRS010000321.1:0-385000 GCA_018342105.1 Gonioctena quinquepunctata | reverse complement strand
TCATAATCAAAACTTCATATCAATATTTGTCAGATTTATTCCAACCCGCAGTATCCAAATAAACCATTGATTATCATGAAATCATACCCTACAGATGTCCAGCGTGGCTTAAGCCGGGATAGTAGTTGTTTTCTGTTGGACATTCACAAAAAATTACTTTATTTTTATCGTGGATTTTCCAATTCAGAGAAAAATTATTCTGTTCAATATTCAATTGGAAAAGTTTCTCTTTTCAACATGAATGACCACTTGAAATAAAATAATTAAAAAAAAACAGTTAAACGGTTTTATTGTAAAGAAACATAATAATGATGCAGATAATGTACTAAAAGTTGAGAAAGAATTAGATAGGTACCAGGTACCAGTCATCACACCACTCTCCTCAACAATATGGGGCATTGATCAGACTAAAATAAAATTATGGGGCGTAGTAATCTGAGTAAATAAGTAAATGATCGTTCTCTGATGTCGCACAATGATAGTGACGGATTTACTTTTACACACATTTTCGCATAAGTTGTCTATCGAGAAGATGCATCTAAAGCATTTAATGCTAGGAGCGGTTGAATGTAGATAATAGAAATTCGATTAACCCCACGATTTTATTTTGGTCTGATCAATGCCCTTTATTGATGAGGAGAGTATCTGGTACCTACTCAATTATTTTTTGGCTAGTAGTACATTATCTGCATCATTATTATGTTTCTTTACGATGAAACCGTTTAACAAAACAAAAATGTTCTACTAATTCTATTTCCGAGTTAATTATTTTTATTTAGTTACTCAATATTTCTCATTCTATTCAGTCTAACGCCACACAGTCCTCGACACGATACGAAATATTGACTTGGGTGGGGGATTCATGTTTGAATCACGATTCTAGGTTGACAAAGTCCTTTGTTTTATGAGTTACCTAGATTTCAGTTTCAATGTGTTGACTGTCTAAATGATCTATCATTCTGTTTCGGACACCATCTTGGATTTGGAATTTTTTCATGGTGTACCGTATTCTACTGGTTAAGCCCTTTCATTTGATATCACAAAGTCCTTTGTTTTGATTAGATACCTAGATTTCAGTTTTAATGTATTGACTGTCCAAACTCTATGATCCATCATTTTGTTTCGGACGCTATCTTGGATTTGAGATTTTTATATGGTATACTGTATTTATCTAGTCGAACCCCTGTCATTTGATATCCATATTGAGAGGGTTGTAAAACATATATTGTCTGCTTTTCCGTGGCAGCGGCCTTCTTGAATTAACAGTAATACTGAATACAAATAATTGTATTGTCATCATAACCAAAGGTGTGTACCAAATTGCAGATGAATCGGTCAACAGGAAGGGGGTAACATTTCGATTATTAGATTTGACCCACATAAGACACAAACAATTCAAGCAAAAGAAGAACCTTTAATTAATAAAAAAAAGACGATTGATGTGATAGAAATAGAACCAGAAGTTCAGGGGCAGATTTGAGAGATGCAATGTAGGAAGAATTAGAAAAACTTTTTTCGAATCATTTATCGTTTGAAAATCCAGAGGGAAAATTCCACTAGGAGCAGAACTCTCTTCTCATATCAGAAGTATATCCAGGTGTAGTTTGATCCAATTGAATATACCGTGAAATGAGTGTTTGAAGTTGCATAAACTGGACATATACCACTTCTTTTCACCATCAAGTTGCCAGTTGGACTACCTTTTTAACGAAAACGTCGCGGATATCATAATCCGTCACTTCAAAGTTCTAACCTTAAAGTTAAGGTTATATATTTATAAATGATAATCAAAAAGACATGTAGGAAGTAGGTCACTACTCAGTTACAGTTACTTGATTGTGAATTCAGAGGTTATCGTGAATTTGTAGTTACTTTTATTGTATGCGAACTGGAGATATCCACATATCACATTCAAGTGTCCGCTACATTAAAGATTTGATGGGAGTTACTATAACGTCACCGAAACTATCATACTCATAGTGAAAGTGATTTAAGTGGAACAGGATGGTAACCGAAATGCTTCTGTTCCACTTCCGAATTTGAAATTTTTTAACGTGATTCTGTTTAGTGGTCATAATGTTTCAGACACCTTGATTGATACTCACAGGTTATAGAACTGTGGAATGGCTACCAATAATCATTCAATTATGAAATGAAGTTATTCTTAATGTAACGTGGTAGATTTAATGATAATTATGTGATAACCACCAAGTCGAAGTTGCTGTATCAGTTTCCACCACGATGATGCTAGAATAAAAAGCACTTTCGAGACAATGGTAGTCAATATCCCAAATCATGTTTGAACCTAGGAAATGATAGATCAAATTCAATTGAGACTGAAACTGATGTTGATAACGGTGTATTTAGAATTGTACATATAGCACAGATCAATTTTTGATCTCGCTTGAACAGTCGAAAATTCCGGGTTTGAAGTTGGTCGATAATCCTATATATGATTGACACCAGCGGATAGACCAATATAATTTCATTAGGTGTGCATGCGTGAATGTTTTCATGTATCACATTAACCCTCATCATCTAACACAGAACTGAATTTGAAAGTGTGAATCGCCGGTTTCGAACAAGGACAGAGCGTTCGCAGAGCGTTCGACTAGAAATCGAAAGGTCCCAGGTTTGAATCCTGGCCGATCCACATTCTTATTTTTCAGTTCTAGTTTTCATTTTCTCCTCTGAATGCCACAAACTATCTTCATTGATATTTAATAACAGACGCTATCCACTTCATTATATAATATACAGTTGTTAATTGTTGAGACAGTTCTGCTAATTTGATATCAGTGGAATTGGAAGATGTACTCAATTGAAAATGAGTACACGTTCCTCATGAGAATGGAAAATCCCCGATGAAAAATTATAATGAATTGAAGGATGGAAAGAAGTTAAAAAGTCTGTGAGTCGAGTTAATTTGAAAAGTTTTTTCTGTTCAAAAATCAAATTGAAATTATTAAATGGAAAACATTTTTGGTTTCCGGATTCTATGTGGGAATATGGAAAAAAAAAAATATCTCTTCGAACGATGAAGGATACTTGGAAAATCTTCAAGTAGAGTTAATCTGAGTGTTTTGTTCACGTTTTCGAATCTACTTCATATTATATATGGAAACTATTTTTGGTTTTCCCGATTTTACATGGAAATATGATATTTGAAGATTTGAAAAAAAAATCTGGATGAGGAAATCCATAATAGTCAATCTATCCAGATTTCGTTTCCAATTTTATTTTCCTCAAATCTGATAGACATAAAAATGGAATTTAACTGATATAAGTATTGATTCAATGTTATTTTTTAAGGGTATCAGCGTTTGTTGATATTTGTTGAATTTTAAAAAACTGGTCGAGGAAGAAATAACATAATTTTCGGATGTTCTGATCAATGATACAGAAGGAGTTTCTGGATAGACAACCAACTGGATCGAGAAGTGAAATTGAATCCAATATCAGTCTCTTTCTCCGATAGATACATCCAACAACTAACAAAATTGTTCGATGGAACGGTGAAGTAATTTGGCTCACCTATACCTGTGAGAGGTTTTTGATTAACTTCATCACCTTCATTGTGTTTTTCCCATCTTCTGTATATATAAAAATGGATTTTGGTATATATGTATGGGCTCGATAAACTCCGACACCGTTTGACCAATCACCATGAAACTTGGCACATCTAAGTGTTTCCATTGTGGAGAGGGTTTTTATTACATCCATTTTACCTCAATTCACCACTAGATGGCGCTGTAGCCCATCAACTTCTATACCGTTCAACGAATCGCCATGGAAGTTGGTTTACTCAGATATTCGAAAACGGAGAATATTTTCGCGCTATCCATTATGCTATAATTCACATAACGGTATTATGGGATAACGGGATAATGGGAAACAGGATAACAGAAAGCAGGCCAAGTTACATGCATAACACAAAAAAAAAACTAATAATAGTACCATATAAAAAAAAACTCACTTTTACTAATAGACCGCGCACCTACACGATGCTAAATAGATGGGAAAACAAAAACTATCAATACAAATGAAAAAGTTTACCAAAGATCGTTGGATTTATGGCACCAAACATATTTATCCTAATTCCAAAACATATTAGAAATAAATCCAATCACATAATATTTAGATATACCACCAATTTACTTTGAAAAATACTACCACCTACATTTACCGTCCATCACGCCATCTATAACAGAATCGGCAAACATCATATCTCCAGAAAAGCAAGTAATCATCAACTTAAACAACCGAAGTAGAATCCCACATCAACTTCCGTCCACCGACAACCCAAGTCGTTTCACCGTACTATTCCAACGATAGTTCTCATCCATATCAACCAGCCTCCTTATCAGATTGCTCACGTTTGATTTCAATAAGGAAGAAAAAGAACAACAAAGTCTCACGGTTTATTCATGCACAATGGAGAGGGGGGAACAAATTATATAATTATGTTGAATAAATATCTGCTGTTTTTAAACTTTTCTTTTTTCAAAATAATGGTCCAGCTAATTATTGTGATGTCCATTTCATCATTAATATTGAATTCTGTATCAACGAAAAATATATTTGTAGTCCCTGAAGAAGACCGTGGACACGGTCGAAATGTCAACAAAATAAATGTTCATATCCTAAAAGAAGACTGTCATTTACAAAAAGAACCAAAACTCCAAGAAACTGGTTCAAGAAACTCAAAACTACTATATATATATATATATATATATATATATATATATATATATATATATATATATATATATATATATATACAATATATTAAAGAGAGTATTTACTCATTCTTAGACTTTTTTGAGAATGTTAAAGCTTCACAATTTCTCTATAAACTATTTTCGAAAATCTTTCGAATATGAATGAAATTTCTCAGTTCTCGCTGTATTTCTTGCAATATTGTCCGAGCATAATCTTTTTAAGCTTCAAACCATAGTATTTACTCTCTAGTTGATTTTTCAAGTTAATAATTGTTGATTAATTCTCACGCAACAAAATATCCTCAAGACGTTAGTTTAAAATTTAAGTCGAATGATATAATAATATGGAATTTTTAGGGTTATCATCTCCTGAACAGTGATTGGAAGTCAATGAGAAACATCCTATATTTCTTGAAGTAGGATATGTACTTTCTATGGATGCATTCCTTTGGACAGCTATACAACGTTCGCAAAAAAAAACATAATTAGCCCTGGTATAGTCCGTGAAATGAAGGCATGGAGTGATAAATCCAAATTTAGTATGCAAAATCCATTCAGAAGAGGCTCGTGCAAATTTTGTTTCGAAATTTTTCTCCATTCGCCAGGCCAGGCACCTTTCAGTGATGTATCCTGGGGTATAATTTCTGTTTAGAAATTTAATGGTGAATATTTTATGAAAATATTTAGGTTTGCGTCAAACATTACTATAGAATGTTATATTCCTCAACAGTTAGTTAGTAATAGATAATAATAGTTTAAAAAAAATAAAAAACACGCTTTTATAGAAAACCAGACTGAAAAAATGGAAAATAAGAAAAAAAATTATTTTATTTAAGAAAAAGCGTGGGGTGCATGGTATCGCCTCGGCCAACATTTCTCACTTTACTGCCCTAGGTGTGTAATGTACTATATAATTTTTGATACCATGCACCCCACGCTTTTTTTTGAATAAAATACATGTTTTTCTTATTTTCAATTCTTTCAGTCTGGTTTTCTATGAAAGCGTGTTCTATAGTTTTTTCAAACTATTATTTATTTTCAACTTTTTAGTTTAGTTTTCTATTAACGCATGTTTTCAGTTTTTCAAATTATTATAACTATTATAATTTTTTTTAACTATTATTCTTTAATATTGAATAGAATCGGACCATAACCACAAAACTCGCGGCCATTTTGGAGCCGCCATCTTGAATCCTTCAAGTTTGACAAAATAATCATAATCTCCGACCCCGAAAACCCCCACATACTAATTTTGAATAGAATCAGACCATAATCACAAAACTCGGCCGTCATTTAGAAGTCGCCATCTTGAATTTTTTTATTTTCTCAAAAGAATCATAATATTCGACCGCAAAAACCATCACATACGATTTTGTATAGAATCAGACTATAATCACAAAACTTGTCCGCCATTTTGGAGCCGCCATTTCGAATTCTTCAATTTTCACAAAAAAATCATAATATTCGACCCCAAAAACCTTCATATACCAATTTTGAATGGAATCAGACCCTAATCACAAAACTCGTCCACCATTTTGGAGCCGCCATCTTGAATTCTTCAATTTTGACAAAAACTCGTATTCTTCGACCACGGAAACCCTGAGATATCCATTTTGAAGCGAATCGGACCATAATCACAAAACTCGTCCATATTGGAGCCGCCATTCTGTTTTTTCTTCACACAGAAATGTCTCAATGCATTGTCACCGGAATTATGTAAACCTGCCAAATTTCAAATCATTCAGACGTCTGGAAGTGGGTCAAAATCGCGCCCAAAGGAGTCGGTACAAACAAACATACAAGTGAAGCTAATATAAAGCGTATAAGAAAATAGTAAGATGTTGTGTATTTCCACCAATCATAGTATTTTGGAAGTTAAAAACGTGAAATGCAGCAGTCATTAGTTATATGAAAATAAACAAGAAATAATGGGATCATAGAAGAACGATGTTATTGCTAGCCGCCTTTAATTATTACAAAAAATAATTTGAATGAAGTCACCAATTCAAGTTATTTTCAAAGCGGCTGCAAGGAAGCAGTTCATTGCCAAAAAAATCATTTACAATAAGTATATACAGTATTTACAATAACTCACCACTTAAAAATGGCATCTGGTATCAGAGTCAGAAGAAGCTGAATGTTTCCCTTTTCAACAAGAATACCCCACAAGAGGTTATCTTGACGATGGAAGATAGTGACTAAAGTTTATCTTTCAGTCGCAGATGATTCCACATCTGATTTTATGAACATACTGTTTATATTTTCAACAAATCAAGCTGAATCATTTTTTTAATAATGTCAATAACCAACACTTCAGAAATGCTGTCAATTTTCCACATAGCATGTTCTACGGTTGCCTTTAGCCCAATTGCTTGTGGGTTATTCTTCTTGTAATCTAGAGTGGGAACTCGCGTTGTCCATAACAATAGGAGATCCCTGCGGAATAAAATCGATCATTTGTTCAAACCATTCTCAAAACACGTCACCATTCATATCTTCGTGATAGTCACCGATTCGATTTGATAAAAAAGTCAAAAGTCCTCTTTTCACAAACCCTTCTTTTACCGTTGCTTTTTTCACGCAAACTCCGATAAATTAGTATTGTCAAACTTTCTATGTTTGTGGCGTAGTTCACCGTCCAGGCCTAAATTCAAATGATTCCACTAGAATTCAGAAACTTCAGAATAATTGACGTAATACCAGAAATGAACTGTATGAACTGGATTCAGAAAACTGGGTTGGCTTCACCTTCACATGGCATGCTCCTCTCACAAATTCTTCATATAAAACCCCTCTGTACCTTCACTTCTCCATAGAGCTGATATCCATAACCTGAATATACGCCTTCTGAAAATACTCACATTACTCAAGCATGAAGAGATATTGGAACAATCTTCCAACTCTAACATCGTCACTGCCATAAACAAATTAAACACCCCAGAAAACTATATTTCCATATCCATGAATTCCTTCAAATTAAAATATAAAGAAATCTGTTACAAAACCAACTATACTGGCATTCCATTGCACAAAACAACCCAATTCCAAGCCGAACCATTCGGAAAATAATATATCATGGAATCTCAAATACTACTTACTTTTCCTCAACGTTTTATCCATAAATACTCCACAAACAAAATAAAATGAAAACTTCAATTCGATTCTGTTTAACAATTTGCTTCAGTTGAGTCCTATCGTCTTTTTTTTCTATTCCTTCTCTTTTCCTTCTCATTTTTTCAAACGTCTTTATTTGAGAGAAACAAGCAGTATTGGAGTGTGATATATCGTTTGATTTCCAATTTTCATTCCACACCTGTCAAGTGATAATTTCTTCAGAAAAATATGATTTTTAACATTCTAAATTTTATATGATTTCAGGAAACATTCTAGAAATTATTATTTAGTTTCATAGCTGCCAAATATTCACTTTCTAAATTATTTTCAAGCTGTATGGCGCCCTAATGAGAAACATAGCTTCAAGCTAATCCAAATTGTTTTTGAAAACTTGTTGTTATAACTTTGTGCTTTTCAATCACTACTGAAATTCAATCAACGAACTCTTAGTGATCACCGACGAACAGTTGCCGTCAGTTGCGCCTTCACCTTTTGGCTTTTCATAAAAAGGTAGGTTATATTATGTCGGTTTGGCAAACACACAAGTTCCAGCTAATATATTATGGAATGAAAAGTGTGACTGTGTGCACGTATCGATATAATCGATGAAAGAAAATTGTGTTTCGTGCACGAAATACAATTTTCTTCCATCGATAATATATTATGGCACCAGCAGGATGGTGCACCACCACACCACTACAATGCCCTGTCCCAACATTTTGAATTGATATACAGTAAGGCAAGAATCACTAGAATGGCCAACACAATTATCTGATTTCCCGAACTGACTTTAGAAGAGAAATGATGCGCTCGTTCACAACTCTGAAATGTTTCTGATTTAAATCAGTAACTATGAGAATGAACAGCTTTTTGATCATGTTTTCCAATTGGGAGGATTATAATCGCAGAAGTTCAATGAAGCTTGTGGAAGAATGTATCACATATCCAATATGATATTGTTAAGGTATAGAGAGTATTTGAGTTGCTTCCAGAAAAAATCATCACGGCAATGCTAGTGGGCCTAGATTGGCAAACAGTTTCATCATAAGCACAGACTGGGTCGCTTTCTTGTGTCATTCACAGAATCGTTTATCCCACAGGCTACAGAAACTCAATCGACAAAAAGATTAGAGATATTCTTTCACATGCCCGAAACGCGAATCCTAAATATTAAACGAACATCCGGCTAACAAAGATAATCGCTTGAAGGATAGGGCATATCTTGATAAATTCAAATTTAAAAATGCGTAGAACAGACTGGAATGAACTCAGTTGGTTGCTATAACAGTCAGCAGATGATATCACCTACAAAAAAATAAAAAATGAAATATATTCATGCACTCAAACTGATATTGGGAATAGTTATATACTGAAGGAGTTAGTTTTCATGAAGAGAAGTCGTTTGGAAAAGTAGAAATCCAAAAGCCCCTCAAATATTTATATTTCTGTAGAGTTTAATTTGACGCCTCAAACATTCCGTATTCCACGATCAATTTTTAACACTTTTTTATCCATCAACTGAAAGGAATGTATTCCACAATATTCACTGACAGCTGCTACGTAGATTCAAATACTTTTCATTTGACCATAGTTTTCAGATCTCGGCATAGAATTCTCAGGTATTAGACAACTTTAAAATGGAACGTTTTGAAAAAGTAGATGACAATTGCCAGATGGTATATTGAAAACATCTCAAACACTTCGAAGGAAAAATTGCTAATACGCTACGAGAGTCTAGGAATTTGTGACGTGGCTGTAAGGTGAAACGCTTTCTCCGGAAAGGAATTATCAGCTTTTCCTTTTATTTGTTTCCATGGATGTTACCCCGAGAAATTTTGCCGACCAGACAATTCATACTATATTTTGCAAGTTTTTTTTTGCAAATTATAGAAAATTAAAAAAAAAGAAAGCTGTAGAATCCATTGGAAATATTTAGAAAATTTCGTGTTTTCGCCCATTCAAGAATTTATTGTGATACTCAGGGTTGGATATAGCAAAATCTATCGTTTGTGTTTGGTACCTTCACGAATATTAACAGAACAAATTCGTTCGATTAATAATGGTTAATTTTAGGTAATGGAAATGATAAAATTATTTGTATCAAGACTATTTTATTTTATTCGACCTGAATGCCTTGATATCTCAATTTTTGACATCCAAATTTACTTCAACTTTTTTTCCATAGTGCTGAATGTGAAGTTATTATTTTGCGAAAAATATTCCTGCTGAAATGCACGCCGCCGATCAATGCGAAGTTCGAATGACGTAAACTTCACCTATGAATTTAATTGCATTAATCGTATGTCCAGTTGTTATATCATTAATTTCCTGAATCAACTTTTTCATTGTTGAAAATGTGGTTTTTTATAAAAAAAAAACAATGCTTCCTGATGACATTGTTACTAGCAGCTATTTGATTTGAATGTATTTTTAAAATTACTGTTCGTTGGTCTCGAATGTCGAAGTCATCACATCACAAACTCTTTCATCGCTATAGTGCGCTTCCTTGCGTAAATAATTTCAGATAATGTTTAATGATTGCAATTACCCATAACATTTTTCTCGCCCATTCCTACTGCCAGTTATTGGAGTAATATTCTCCGTTTTTTTATTAAACATGAATTCATATCATCTGGATCTTGACGACTTGTAAACGGTACTTCTTTTACTACTACTACTATTTACTGATAATCTTAAAACGTAAGTTTCATCATAGCCTCAATACGAATCACCCTGAACTGAGCATGTTCTTCAACTCCCTTTCCTGAAAACGGTCGGTTTTCAAGAGAGATCGTTTCTTCCGGTGTGGGAAAGGAAATGAGTATTGGAATTGTATACGGTTCTGTGGAGATATCCGCGATAGTTTCAATCAATTAGGATAGGTATATGAGCATCGGTGTATAGGAGCTATCCTCAAAATGGGGTTGTGCTATTCATCTCCATTCATTCGAATAAACGAAAGTCGGACATCGACTTCTCCTTTCATATTTACACAGAATGATCCAACCATGATTAATCATATGAAATTATCTCATGTGTAGAGTTAACGTAGGAGGGAGGAGTTCAATTGAATTTATTTTTATATATATATATATATATATATATATATATATATTTACTATGATTATATATAGATAGATACAGATACATTTAGAGTGTTTCTTTCGTTAACGAACAGAACATCATTTTATTTCAACTTTTCTTGAATTCCAAATTCAAAGTATGTAAATATATATTAGTTATCATTGAGATTGAAGTATGGTCTATTTATTTTGATTTGAGTCAGATTACATAGAAATATTTGGAAGCAGTTAGGAAGATTTGAATCCTGCTCCAACTTTTGTTCGAAAAGTTTGAGGTTTATAGAAAAATAGAAATGCTGTTTTTGTTTCCAATTACTATTTTGAATTTTTTTATTGATGCAATTTCAGAATGAATAAATAAAATCTGAAATCTACTTTCACGACTGGCCGTTTTATTCAGTAGGTTTGGGAAGTCTTATCAACTCCAAGGACGTTCTGTATGGCCCCTTGAAAAAAGAAACACATTATCACCGAACACCACACTTTTTTTCCATCACTCTGCGATACACATATCACAATATTCTCAACTGACATTCTGAAGGGTATTTGTCCCTCAAAATACTTGAACATTCTTGGATCTCTACAACGACTACATCGCGACGGCGAATACTTAGGTTATCCGCCTTCGGTACATACAAACAATGCGTGGAATGATGGATCGTAGAAAAAATTATCCCTGTCTAAAGTATTGTTCAGTCATATATATATATATATATATATATATATGTATATACGATTTTTTTCCCAAATCTGTTCACTACAAGTAAAGATTATTTTGAAGCAAAACCGACAACACTTGTCGAAAATATGTGACATATCAAAGTTGTATTTTCTAATTGAACATCCTGTATATCATCACATATTTGAAATGATGTTTGCTTATAAAGTACTGTGCATCGAACTCCAGCCGTTTTCATTCCTTTCTGAATTGCTCGGTTCAAATAAAAAAGTACTATGTTGTTTCGTTATTGATAAAAAAATCCCAAGAACTGACCTCAAAAAGAAGGTTATATCAAATCAATAGGTGGATTTTATATCAGCAATTATTCAGTTTTATTCGGTATGTTTGAATCTCAATCATATTTTTTTTCATTAATTCAACAGAACCCTATATTCTGAATAGAACGCCTTTTTTTTCTTTCACTTCAAGTTTATCATAGCTCCAATAGTTTTCTAGATATAGTGGAATACATTTCGATTTTGTATGAAATAATCAATTTTTGATATAATTGTTATTGACTATTGCTGTGATAACATTATTGGAAATAATTATCATCGGGAAACTGTCCTATTCTGAAACGAGAAGAAGCGAAGTCAAATAACAATCAAGGCAAAGTTTTTCAGTTCTGTTAATATATTTCGTAGCCCTACTGGCCATGAATATCAAATGTGATGCTCCTTGAGTATAAGTGAGTAATGTGCTCACACTCAATACACACGGTTGAAACATTTAAGGACTTGAAAATATATATATATATATATATATATATATATATATATATTTATTTACTAATTATAATCTAGCAGTGGTTCCTCAAATAGACCATAGAAATAATCTTCAATTTGATAAAATCACAAAATGATATGCAGCAATACTGGCAGGTCCCCCAGTCAGTATACAGCAAACTGGACATTGGTTCCATTGGGCCTGCCAACCTGCGAAACCAGGCTCAATCCAAAGAAGTGTTGCCGAAGCTAATTCAAGTGCCTGTGTATCTCGAAAAAGTAGAGAATTGTGTGCCCCAAATAATGTACAAGGAATAACTCGCTTTCTTTAATGGCCTCATTGTACAGGCTTTTAATACCGCCTTTTTTCGAAGTGGCGCACCAACACATCGCGAGCGGAAGAGAAACTGAGGTAGGCAGTTGTATCCCAACGAGAAGAAGCCTTCCGTAAACTGTGAAAGTGCCTCGATGCACAAGTCCTCCAAAATTAGTATATCAATCGTCCGAATGCAGTCTTTTACTGATGTCACACTGGCATTAGGTATTATATCAGATGAATTTCATTGTACCCCTTGAAGCAAATTAACAAAGTAATCGTGGGATGGAATTATAAAAAATACCATTTCACGTTTTTTTTTTTTTATAAAAGCCTTCATTCAATAGTTAAACATATACAATAATATTATAAATATAATCACCTATATGTATGTACAATTTCCTACCCATGAAGTTAAGACATATAAATACACGAAAGTCTCTCTCCTACATCTGATCTGGTATATCTCTTTTTCCCTGGGGAGCCTTAGAAAAATTGTATTCGAAATAACTATGAAAGTCCTATATTCAATTTTCGGTGGAAGCCAATTCAATAAAGTTTCCTATCATGAAATATTGTTTTTGTTTTGCTTTCTCAACCATCATATCAGCAATTGTTAGTTTTTTTCCTCACATTGGGTATACTTCTCCTTGCACCTATTCGAAGATTTTCATGATGTTTGGATTATATTTCATTTTGTATTCCACTGAGTCTATGTATCCACACGCGATACGATTCGGTGTTGGACTCCTCTTAATAGTATTATACAGTTATTTGTTACTTTGTACCACATTAGGTGAGAGTTAAGAATTTTGTTGTTGATTTTTTTACGAATGTTATTCCAGTTCATCTGAGGAAATCTCGTCACTATATCGGGTATGTGATTTTTACGTTTGAGAAGATTGAAATACATTATTCCTTGAAATTCTTTTGGCACAACCTTTCCAGATGAACCAACCTACTGGTTTTCTGTGCGATTTGTGGGGACATGGGTAACACTTGAGCAATTTACCAGATTTTTGAGGGGCACGAATGTTTTCACAAAGTAAACTTTCTGGAGTATGTTCTTTTTTCTCTCTTTGTTTTCATCAAGGGTCCCTATGATTTGGTTGACTGCTGTTGTCAATTAACTTCTACCATTTTATTCAAATAAGCCTAGGATTCCAAAATTTTTTCGTGGCAGTGTACCATGCATCTCCTCTTAATTCATTTCCCTGTGCATGACCAACCGTTATTGCATGCGTTTTGGCGTCGTTGATTTTGGCACCAGATGCCAAACAGTATTTCTGTTTCTTTCTTTTCATAGCTCCAAAGTCGGCGTTTTTCCTTGCAATAACCGATATGTCATCAGCATATGCTGTTATTTGGACACATGATCCATGAAATTTTGAAACCTAGGACGGATTTTTTTCATTGGAGCTGATATACCTCATTCTGTTAAATTTGCTCAGTGTAAACCAATTGAGGTGTTCAGTTTCTTCCTGTCCCTGATATCTCAAGGTGGGACTGTTTTCCATCGAGCAGAGTAGTGGCAGCAATTGAGAATTGTATTTATTCTTTATTATCTCAATTATGGTCCTTTATACATCCTCTCCAATGAATCAATGCTTTCTATTAGTAGATGATTAAATCATCAAAAGAAATCCCATTTCGATCGTCAGGTACTTCATCTGAATGGAAAACCGATCGAAATATTGCTATTTTTTGTCTAAAAGAATGGTTGCATTGAGCGAAACAATATAAACAATATATCGAATGACAATAAAACCTAACCTTCCTATTCGAGACCTATATCCTAATAACCACATTCATCATAACAAATCATATTTTCCAGAAGCTTTTCAATGCAGATTGGCAGCTGTGTCAATCTCTGAACTCGTTAAACACACCTGCCTAATAGTTGCAAATCAACGTAGGTACAAAACTTGCCTATGGAATTGGTCCTGTGGCAGTCTTGACCGTTGTCACAAGCTATTTCATACGATCATCTGTCCGACAACAACTTTCACGCGTTTTCTACTCTCTATTCTAGCTCTATAATGTTCTTTAATGATAGTGTGTTCGTCTCACAGGGTGAGGATTCTCTAATGCCAAACAAGTGTATTATGAAAATAATCCTCACGAATGTGTGTAAATTTGGCTTGGTTGGTTGGTTGGTTGAAAGCTGATGAGCCAGAGACAGGGTTGGCACTCAGCTTCCCTTAACACTGCGACCAGCTGGAGTCTATCGTATCACTCTGTCGTCAGTGGTTCCTCATTCGGACAGGTTTGTGCCTTTAATTAGGTTTAGAAGCCTGTTGATGAGATTCTTCGGATTCATGCCTGTTTCCGGGCTGATCTCTCCAAAGGTTTTGTGTCTCCTACTACTTAGGGCGTCACAGTCGAAGATAATATGAAAGGCTGCTTCCTCCTCTTCATCACATAGCCTTCACTCCATGGTGTTTAGGTGTTTTCTTAGGCCGCAGTGTCCAGTCAACAGACCTATTATTATACGAGCCTTCGTTCTGTTCAGGTTCAGGAGGTCAGCCGTCAGGGTCTGGTTTGGATGCCCTACCATGACTTTGCTGTGTATTAGCCCGACAGTTTGATCCCAATATTGTTGGCGTCTTCTCTTTATCCACTCGTCGATCAGGGTCCTGCATCGGTTTTTGCTAATCCCATGTACAGGTTCTGGGCCTGTGAATAGCGTTCCAGATGCTTGTCTAGCTAGCTGGTCCGCTTTGACGTTGCCTTCAATGCCTCTATGACCTGGCACCCACATCGAGGTGACCTTGTTGTGTTTTTCCAGCTCGATGGGGTTCTGGAGGCAGTTTCAGGCCAGTTTGGACTTTATTTGTATAGAGTTGAGTGCTTTGATAGCACTTTGACAGTCAGAAAGAATGTAGATGTGTTTTTTCCTATAACCACTTCCTAGATTCTTCTGAATGCATACCATAATAGCATGTGTTCCAGTTGGAATATCGTGGATCATTTGCCAAGTGGTATTATGTAATCCCTTCTTGGCCTTACCCTATTTATTCCTGCTCCCGTTCCTTCAACTGTCTTTGAACCGTCTATATACCAGACCATGTCCGCAGTTGATTGTGATTCTATACTCGGGACCCATCCAGATCCATCAATTCGTGTTTCGAATGGTTTTTCGAATGAGTATAGGGGTTGCATGTAGTCTGAAATCATTTTGAGTTCTTCGAAGTTGATTACATGAGTGATTCTGGTATGTCAAGTTGTTCGGATTCTCCAGTTTTTTGTTTGTTTCAGTCTGTATGCACTTATCCTGGCCTCTCCAATGACATGTTAGTCAAGGGGTTCGAGGTTTAGGATGATTTCCATTGCAGCTATTGGAGTGCTTTTCATTGCACCCGTGATACAGAGACAGGCAAGCCTCTGGATTTTCCCAAGGTTGGTTTTTACCTGTCTTTGATTTGTTTTTGGCCACCATAAGAGTGAGCCATAAGTTGTTCTTGGTCTTATAACCGCTGTGTAAAGCCAGTGCATGGCTTTCGGTTTGAGCCGCCAGGTTTTTCCAAAAGCTCTCCTGCACATCATGGAGGTTATCTTGCTTTTATTGGTTACATGTTGAAGATGCGGGTTCCAGGTTAGTTTCTTTTCAAGAATCATCCCTAGATATTTCACCTGCTCTACTACAGGTAATGTTTAACCGAATAGTCTGGGAGGTATGAGATCTAGCATGTTTTTTCTCCGGGCGGAGGGAATTAGTGTTGTTTTGTTCGGATTTGCCCTTAGGCTCTCTCTGTTACACCATTCCTCTACTGTTTTCAATGCATTTTGCATTATTTCCCTTGATGAGGATGACCAAGTCAACTGCAATCTCTTGAGAGTGATACCCTTGGTTATTCAGAGAAATTAGCAGTTCATCAACAACCATATCCCACAGAAGGGGGGAAATTATGCCCCTCTGTGGGGTACCTCTGGAAATTTCAACCTGCTCTGTTTCCCCGAACATGTTGGCTTGGACCAGTCTATTGTGAAGCATTGAGTGTATCCACCTGCAGGTGGTTTTAACAATGCCTCTCCAAGTGGCCGCAGAGACCATACTTTCAAAGAAGGTGTTGTCGAAGGCTCCTTCGATGTCTAGAAAAGTGCATAGTGCAATTTCCTTGTTTGCTAGAGACTCTTCGAACCTTGAAACAAGCTGAAGTTCTGTCTCGCATGATTTTCCTGTTAGATAGGCATGTTCGTTTTGATGTAAAGGCCGTTCTACAAGAGCGGTGCCCCTTATGTCTCTATCTATCAGCTTTTCTAAGCCTTTCAGAAGAAATGACTATAGGCTTATTGGTCTGTATGCCTTTGCCTGGTCGTATGAGTCCCGTCCAGGTTTTGGAATAAAGACCACGTTTACAGTTTTCCACGTTTGAGGTAGCCCAATGCGAGGCTCAGCCTGTACAGTCTGCACAGTTCTGGTGCTAGATATTTAACTCCGATCTGAAGTAGTATGGAAAATACTCCATCTGGGCCCGTAGACTTGTAAGGCTTGAAGGAGTTCATTGCCCACACTACTTTTGAATGAGTCACCGTTCGTTTAGCCACTTCTCAGTCTGCCCTTTCTGCCCTCAAATGAAGGTTTGCAGGTATTTCATATCTGGGGTTTTGGTTTGTGGTGACAGTGGATCCTGGGAAGTGTATATGGAGCAACAGTTCTATAGTTTCCTTTCCAGTGTTGGTGTGATTTTCTTCGGGTTTTTTGAGAGTCCCCATTGGATTGATTGGGTCTTTGGAAAGGATGCGGTGGAGTCTTGCTATTTCCGAGGTTTGTTCTATGTCCTCACAGAACTTCCTCCATGACTTTCTTTGTTCCCCTCTAATTCTTTTGTTGTATTCTGTGGGAGTTTTGGAGTAATCCTCCCAGTCACCAGTTTTTTTCGCTCGATTGAATGAAATGATGAAATGAAATTCGGCTTGGTATGTAGTCAACATAAGTTTGTGAAATAAAAGTTATTATGAGGATGATCGAGAAGCCACTAATAATACACAACTTGGATGATCTTGATTTATAACGTTCATACCCTACGGTAATGATATGAATAGATCTGTTTTCGTATCATTGACTCCCATAGTTTACACACTTCAATTGCTTTGCTTGAGTTTTTGACTCGTTCTTCACGATTTCCATTTATTTCTGCCTATATATTCGAAATGCATGCTTCTTGTTTTATATCTTGGAAATTGTACTATATCCTATATCTACTTTATGTACTGAGAGCTATTTTAGTGCAAACAATTGATCATTACTCTTTTGTCCTTCATTCTTTTTTTATACCCTTCTTAATTTTCTTTTTATCAAATGATATTCTTGAAGTTTATTCTATAATAATTTATTGTTTTAATTCGGCATGGAACGTATTGAGCTAGCGAAACATATAATAATATGATTGGCTGATTGTTCATGGAACAACTCGCAGAATTCTTCAAATCTCCAAAGTCGGTGAATTTTCGTTCAAGATAAAATAAACCGGTTATTACTAGAACGTTTCATCTGCACTTGAATGAACAATATCAAAATACGAGAAAACTATTAAACTGACCATAAAATATGAATGAGAATAGACAGACAATAAACGAAATTTTTCCGGAGCAATTACGTAACAAGAAACAATGATAACCATGGTAATTAAAAACCAACAACTATATACTATTCACTAAATATGAATAAAAAAAAAAAACTTGTTACGATATACAGTACACATTATATAGCCGTGTTTGGCATATGATTTCAGTTTGCGATAATGTGTTGTGTTTGAAGAAATTTTGAAACGACTACCTATTATCGAAATATATTTCTCAGAAAATGTGTAAAATATTGATGATGAAATAAAAAATTAATCATCTCATATATTTTTATAGCCATATTTGAATTCACAAAACATCAGAGTTGAGTTACTCACCTCTTTGTATCATATACATTCCAAGAATCAATTTGCCTCATGTGAAATCATGAGTATGTTCTCCATTTGAAGAACAAACTATTTGCACGATTTTCAATAACGACCTTATCAAAACAGATTTACGTTAGTATGAAGGCAGATAATCCCGTTCATTTACAATATCGACTGATTCAGAAACTCACAAAATATATATCGCTTCCTTGTAGGATATAATGTTTAAACCTGAAAAGTTCCTATATATATATATTATATTTTCTGAAAAAAATCGAATGGAACTGAAGAAGTAAGCTGGTGTTGCATGTTTCCCAGGAGATTTCCAATGAAAAGTTTGATTTTGAAAACATCCATGCTCAAATTTCGGTTCCCCGCAAAATATTTCCTAAATTTTAAAACGATTAATTGATTCTCAACAGTTTTGAATGTATAAAATGATAACACATTTCTCATGACAATTCAACTCATGTATAAAAAATCGCATATGCCACAGTGCAATTGTCAGTTTGACAGCGGCAAAAGTTAGCTGCAACTCTTACAGCGACAAATGCACTAGTGGTATTTTCACTTATCCATTTGTTTATCAATTATCGCGGTGTTGGTTGCCAAAATGAATAGTTTAACATGTTTGTCAACAACTAAGCACTAACAATGAGTCGATTCGGTGAGTCTACGAACGCCGAAATAAGTCAAATTGTTAATACATGTGTGCCTACTGATACAGTTGCGATGCAATCATCAATCTGTCGACAATTCCCTACGTTTTGCGATGCAAAAAGATATAAATTTGAGCTAGATACTTTCATCGAGAAATTTAATGTAATATTGCAAGATTGGGCATTTAATATGCGAAAAGGCAACGGAGAAGGCTACATAGGAGCGGTAATTAAAAAAATTTGGCACACCACCGCTAAAATGCTACAAAGTAAATATTATGACAAATTCAATATTGTATTTGACCCTTTCACCGACGTTCAGTTTAATTCAGCTGCACGTAATGCTGAACGTAAAATCCCACAAGCACAACCCGAAGAGAGAAAATCTAGTGCATCAGCTCTTGATAAATCTGAAGTATTTGCAATGGCCAGATTATATGACGGAAATGAACCGGTAGGACTTCAAAATAAATTATATCACATTCTGGCGTTTGAATTAGCTTGGCGCGGAAGAGAAGCAGCTTACTGCAGAACCACTTATCACGTATCTGAAATTGAAAATAATGGAAAAGAAACTGGTCGTATCGACTATAATCCTCTATTCTCGAAAACGAGACGAGCGGTAACAATAAATTATGTGACAGAAAATGGATTACGCCCAATATTTCAGAGGAAGATATTTGCCCAATACGTTTATTCAAATAATGGAAAAACGATACACTTTTATAACATTGGACAGAGTATTTCTTGCACCAAATCCCTTTTGAAAGATGGAAAATTCTAAAAGTTGGTATAAGAATGTGCCGATTGGAATTAATGAAATTTCCAAATGGAATAAATGCTCAGCACAACGTATTGGTCTGAATGTCGGACGTGTCAAAATTACAGATCACTCAAATCGAGCGGCAGCAATTAGCGAATTAAGTAAAGACGGAATTGAAGAACAAGCTCCAATAAAAATAACAGGACACAGAAATTCATCATCAATGAAACCATACCAACAAGTTGACAAAGAGTATCATTCGAGCATTATTCAATCAATTCATTTAGAAAAAGAAGAAACTCCAACATCTACTACAGAAACGATTTGCTGTGATACCCGCAGCGACATCACTGTTCCTAGTATGAATTTCAATAACTACGTTTTCAATAATTGTACATTCGAATAATAAACTGTATATTTTTAATGTTCTATGAATACAGTTTGCATTGATATGTTTCTAAATTTCTTATTCATCAAATTGTTCTGCCGAATAACATTCGATGTTCGTATTGATATTAGGTAAATTTGTGTTGTTCAAATTCTGAACTGTTTCCTATAACAATTTGACTCGAAAAACTGTCAACTTAAAAACGCTCCACCTTCGGTGTCCTGTTTTCAATAGTTGACAGTTTCTCTTGTCTAATTGCTAGGCAACAGTTTCTCATTAAACAACCCAAATTTTCCCGATAAAATACAAACCTATCGTGTAATTATAAGTGAAAATACTACCACAAAGCCTTCTACCTTGATGTCAACCAGTTTTTTGTTTTCTACGGCTGAATTTCTCCAGTTGAGAGACCTATATCTCTGGCATGCCTGATTTTCCTTCAATTTTGAAAAACAAAGATGGTATGAACCCAAAGAACAATAAGCCAATTATAAATGATGTACAAGTTGGAGTCACTAACGGTGGCAGCAAAAGTGATGAATTTTCGATATTACGATATCAATATTGTTAATCTCTATTTTCAAAAGCAAAAAAAGTGATAGGCGTACCATACCTTATCGAGGGTTGTGATGAGTTGAAATGGTAGTGATTGTGTGGAAGAAATAATTACACGGTGTTTTAGTAATAGAGGACCACCTTATGATATACAACATTCATTCCAATCCACTGAAATGTGGTAGTATTTGTTAATATCATCTTTGACCACATTATAATCGATATAAATATTGTCTATGACGGAAGTTCGCCTAGACTTAGAGATGTAGATTTCAGGATTTATTGCTGACAAATGTATTACATTATATGGATGTATTAGAAAAGTCTGTGATAAGCTAAATTATGTTTCACAACCTATTGCAATGACCGATTGTCAGAAAATACTTCGAGCTATGATGAATCGGTCAAGAAGTTTCAAAGTCGTCGCTGTTTATTGTATTGCCACCTTGATGTTCTTCCCGAGAGTAAAGCTACAACTTCTCTTCGGAGTTGATCTTGTAATATAGCGAAGAACATCTTCTCTAATTGTATTCTTCCAATGTCGTTGGTGTCCCACGGTGGGCCTCTCTTTCAACATATCTCAAAAATAGAGATCTAGCGGCGTTAGGACTGGCGACCTTGCTGCCTCTCCAGCAATGCATCATTTGCAATTTCCTTTATATTTACGTGATTATTCTCAACAGTTCACCACATCATCGCACATTTTTATTCTGTTCCATCCTATTTTTGTTTTTTCATTACTTTATTCATTCAACGTTGTCCTATTTCTTCGTCCAGGGCTGAACACCGACGTCGGAGAGCATACTCCCCACAAACCGGAAATTTTGCCGAATCCTCTGTTTTTTTCAGAGGCAGGATTCTTCAACGAGCTAAACATCCATGGATTCGGGACCACCATATTAACCTCCCCTCCGAAGGACAGCATGTCTATCGTCTTAACTCGTGCTCATTGATAAGACGCCTGCAGCTGCGAATATGCTACTACGCTACAGTTGTGAGGGCATTTTAACGCGCACCTTCCTTGTCAGTATTGAACGCATCCGATGTGGCTTGGCTCAGATATCGACCAGCCACCGGTACCCATACACGTTTTGTTCCCTTATTGTGCTTTACACTTCCTGTTTTCACAAATCTCTCCTTCGAAAACTCTTGAGCCTTACATTACAAATCGAACTGCATAAATTTTACTGGCTTAGAGCAGCTTCTACTACTTGGAATGTCGATCTATTATAAATAACATCAAATCACCTTGGGAACATTTGAATGTTATAGGAATTGTCAAAAACATTGATATTTAATTATTGAGGAGATGAATTTATAGTTGAAATTAAATATTTTTTTGCTTCAAAATGGAATTATCCTCTGATGAAATGATGAACATTCTGGGTGACTGTTACGGAAATTGTTTATTAGTCAGTGGAATGTATGCAATTCGATATCGTGATTCAAGTTCTATACGACCAGAGAGTTTTCGGATGGTTGAAGAAGATGGTTTCCTCAACAGGCAGTGTCAAGAACAAGAAAAAGCAGGTAGTAAATGGAATTGCAACGAATGAAGTAAATGAGTTAGTGCTGATGCTTTCAACAGTTGAGAATCCTTATGGTAGTACGAGGGCAATTGCAAGTGAGCTGGATATGAGTCATACTTCCGTGAACAGAATATTGATAAAAAAAAACTTCATCCATACCAAATTAAATTACATCAAGAACTCTATAGAAGGGATCGTGATACCAGAGTTTGCTATTGTGGAAATATATTGAATTTGATTCGCGAGAAACCAAATTTTCAGAAATACATTTTGTTTAGTGACGAGTCCACATTTGAAAGTAATGGGATGGGACATCTGCCATTACTTCCCGACAGATGAACCCTATTGGGTCAGAGAAGTTGATAACCAAAACGGATGGTCAATAAATGTTTGGGGAGGCATAATGGGGGATCAGGTCATAGGACCATATTCCATTGATGGGCCACTGAATGGAGATATTTACTGCGAGATGATTGACCAAATTTGTTGGGGGATATACCGATTGACACCAGACACAGGTGATAATTCCAACATTATAACTTGCCTTCCCACGAACAAAATCGGGTTAGAAGATTTTCAAACAACTGGCACAGACCTAAATTGATAGGAAGAAACGGACTCATTTAGTCTCTAGCAAGTTCCCCAGACCTCAGGCATATATATTTATATCTCTAGGGGAATACTCAAGGAGAAGAACCAATGACTACCAGAAGACATGAAGGATAGAATTAGGAGAGTTTTTCGCTCTACTACAATAGACTTAATTCGTGCATAGCTCAAAATTGGAGATTGTTCGAACATTTACTAAGAATTTACGCTTCTTGAGATCATTTGAGTTTATTTTGTTACCTCTTTTGTCCAGAATTGAATAAAAAAATCGTTTCTGCTGTGATGATGATTTTCTCATACTTTCCCTCAAGGATTAGATACATTTCAGATGGAAATCATGTAGACAAAGCCTACATTTTCTGCAAGAACATAGTGTGTTCTATTGTGCTGTGGCATTATTTATGGGTGATCCGTTCAAAAAAAACTAAGAGAAAAGTTATTTGGTTGCCTGCCTCTGTATGGGAAAAAAGCAATTTGAAGAAATTATGAAGATGAAATAAAAACACCCCAATTTCCAGGATATTTAGAAATGAATGAACTCATTTCATGATATAAATCCCTCCATAACTTCCGAACCACCCATACAATATTTTTGAGGAACACTCTTCCCAAGGAATTGAATGGAGTGGAAATATATAGGGTATTTCATCAAAAAATAAAACTTTATTTGTTAAGTTACATATTTATCAGACACCTTGTATGTTGCTATGAATTTTTGGAACATTGGTTTCATTGCTTCCCAAAACTTTCATTTGAGACATTTGTTTCTCTCTCAAATAGGGAAGCAGTTACCGTCCACCCACACATCGTAAATACACCATATTTTAATCGTTTGAATCATCTGACAACTCTTCATCTCTCTCCAACGCCTCATCAATTACTTCTTTTGAAATCTGAAACAGTTTATAATCGAGCAAATATTTCATGACTGGTTGACTGATGATACGAACAAGATAAAATTACCCATTCATCAGCATTTCTGAGTGAGTGCTTCATTTCTTGTTCCTTCATTGGAATTAACACTCAATTAATATTTTATTTTCATTTCAGGTACGAGATGGCTACCGTTTGGACAAACCTGAACATTGCAGGAGAGAACTCTATAACATCATGTACTACTGCTGGGACAAAGATGCAAAACAACGACCAACTTTCACAGAGTGTATCGAACTTTTAGAAAAATTATTGATGAGTGAAACAGACTATATTGAATTAGAAAGATTTCCGGACCATTCGTATTATAATATGATGAGTTTAAGTGGAGAAAAGTTATAGTTACTGATTTATTGTTCTATTGTATATAGTTTGTGAAAAAGACTGTTTAATCGAATCTCAGATATTAAAAAAAAATATAGTAAGTTCTTGAGGTATTTCATTCAGTAGTGAATGTAGAGTCTATCAATTTCCGGAGACATACTGGTTGTTCAAAATACTCTCCGATTGAACGCAACCCTCTCCACCGAATCCTAGTGCTTTCAGAAGAAATCATTATGGTTGCTCGGAATTCAACATGGTCGACTTGAATCAATTCAATAACTCATACACTGGTCATAGTTTTTTCAAAAAGGTTGGTATAGATATTCTAATCCCAATTGGAATGGCAATAAAAATAAGAACGCTACGAGGAGTGTTCATATGCACTGCCCGGCAAATGGAAACTGTATATACTACCAGTGTTTTTATTTTCAAAGCGTTCCTGGTACAATCATAAAAAATTTCAGTCGTGTGGAAGAGAATTCCTTCTCGAACTTTTTATATGGGTCCAATTGGGATTAAAAATACTATAACAATATATCTTCTCAAATGTTGAAAATATTGAATGTCAATTATCTGACATGTGCACAAATACACCATTCCGAAGTATATTTTCGAAAAAAAATATAGGATTCCAGTCAGCTGTATACATGCCAATCATGTATTGGAAGAAGAGTTTGTATTTCGAGTAATTTCATTTGATTTCTTCAAGCTAAGCGCTTTCGCTAAGATGGCTTTTTGCCGAAGTGTTCTCTCTTGTGAAAATCCGTTAACTAGCGATGAGATCATTATTCCTTAGATCCCAGTTGATATGTACCTTTTCATAGACGATTCAAGTGTGTTTCACAAATAAAATTATATTTCGAGAAAACCAAAAACACACGCGTATATAAGAACTGAAAAGTTGAAAATAATAAGAATGAAATCATTAACCAAAATATTTTTTTTTATGTAAAAAAGGGTGAGGTGCTTGATATCAGGTATCTCAATGTCATTATGAAAAGTGAGGAAAAAGCACCCTACGCTTTTTTACATATTTTTTTTTTGGTTAATGACTTTATTTTTATTATTTTAAACTTTTTGGTCCTTATTTCCACATATGCATGTTTTTTCGTTTTTTCAAACTATAATTATATTTTTAACTTTTTAGTTCAAATTGCTAGGGAAGACTAATAAAGACTACGGGTGGAAAACTCTTCGATTGGTTCATAAACATGGGATGGAAGTTATTAATAACTGAATTTTGGCGAATGCTATGAGAACTAGTGCATTCGCCATATCTTTGAATTGTAAATTATGCTGAGAACGGCCTCAATGCATTCACCATATTTTACTACCATTCACCTCCTGGCTTCATCATCAGACCAGCTCAAAGATACCAAATTGTAGAATGGTCATCCAAACTACATATACTTACCAAATTTCCTTTTGATTCGACAATTAGAAGTAGTTTGAAAGTGACTTCCAAAATTTCATTACACTGTTTGTTGGTTACAAGTGCAGTTAATAAAAGCGTGTTAATATAATGGTATGTTGATAATTTCAAAGAAATGTGAAATATCGAAGTACTGGAAGTCATCATATTTGTAGAAAACCTGATTGAAGTCATTTCATCGTGTAACTCTGATGGAAATATATTCTGATTTATGAGAGCAGCAAAGTATCATCTGTCTTGGAGACAGAAAAATACAAAGGTTTTGATACTTACATATCGTTTTTCCGTTTTTCCCGTATACTATGTAAATTGAACAGATTTTTTGAAGAGACTTCACGGTCATGAGGGGTTGTATCGAGAAGGAAACTCCGTATCATTCCATGTAAAAACTGAAACTCCTTCCCAGCTTTCGGAAATAACTATTATAACATGGAATTTGACGGCAATCACAATTCAAAAATACTTCAATTTTTCATGGCCAACTTCATTAGAGATTGACAAATTATGTACTGAGTTGACGAGTAGGCTTTTAATATTCTGATTGGTTACTAATCAACCTATTCATTTCTTCCCTAGAAGTTTTCTTCAGAATAAAGGAACTGTGGATGAGTGGGAGATATCTCACTTTTACTGCGCCTTAGACATGACGATTTTTTTCAATGATATTACGAATGCTTACATTCGGAAGGCGACTTCTGGAAACTGCAAGGCCGGAATTCTCCATTGGAATGCATACTGCGAAGATTAAACAATACTACAAGCATAACTGCCATACTCGATTTTCGTAGCTGATACAATGGACAGACGTCAGTCACAGGTCTGACGACTGTGGAATCTGATGTTTTCAGTATGATATCACGAACCTTATTGTCACGGCCTAGAAGCATTTCGAGCATTTGGGCGCGACGCAATTTCAAAGAAGGGTATCATCTTCTTACAGGAGAACAAGATCATCAACCTCAAGGTTTTCGAAAAAAGTTATGTATTTGGGATTATTGTGGAGTCCAATCAGGAAGTCTTATGACTTTTTTCTATAAATTTTGTTGAATTTGCGAGCACTATTGCCAAAATGACAGTCTATTTTCTTGGAGCTGAACATATATCTCAGAAAAAAAGTTAGGAAAATGCCAATCAGGAAGTGACGTGGAGTTAAACACTGGTCGACAGCATCATTGACCATCGAAAGAATTGAACTTGAGTTTGAAGTAGCCCCAATTTGAGATAGGAGAGTACTCGATACTTTGGAGTGTGAGTTCTGCATCTTCTAGGATATGGTGTAGGTTATTATTTATTATTCAATAGCAGCTCCCCACAATAGGCTCAACTGCCAACCTTTCTGAATTTTTCAATCCTGAGATCAACAAAGATCCCATTGATTTTGGAATATAAGTAGATAGAAAAAAAATGGATGTTCTAAGGTTCAACTTGAAGTACAGAGAAGTTAGCCAACGAATCAAACTGTCAATTCCTAATATTATCCAGAATTGTTAATTCTGTTATAGACTACTAGGATTTCCTGATAGTTTGGTATTTATACGAAACCATCGCAGACTGATTGGTGTCATACAGTGCTCTTCGATTCATCCCTACCAATATAAAATGACAGCTCATAACTCTTACCACCTGTTGAATACAACAAGGAAATTAACATTCTGAAACAATCAGCTCACAACAACGGTTATGACTATAACTTGATCAATTTTGTCATTGGAAAACCAAAGAGAGAACGAACTACCATATCATAATATTGACACAATAACGAAATACATTTCAATACCTTTTTGAACAATGGCATTGCTTAAAGAAGGGCTTAATGTATAAAAAGTGTTGTAGTAAAAGTTGAAATTTCTTTCAGGACCAATAAGAACCAAAAAAAATATTTGATCCACCCAAAAGATAAAACCTACTAACTAAAAGTGGTATTTATAAAATTGAATTATGGTGATTGTGATACAACATATAACGGTAGACCTTGTATACTTCTGTCCGTAAAAATGAGCACCTAAATAAACATGAACATTCCTTTTTTGGCCATCACCTGGAAATTAACGAACACATTGTCAGGCCCAAGATTACTTCGCGAATTAACATGAGGTCAAAGAACTATAGTAGATTGGATTTTCTAGCAGACTTACATTTCGAAAATAAATTACCCAACAAAAATATTTGTCTTAATATAAAAAAATATACAGATCTTTCATTCCACTTCATAGACATTTGAGGTAAAGTTGGGTACACTCAAACAGTACATCTATTTTTCGAAAACTTTCACGATTCCATAACAAAATAAAAAATTGTAGAATACGTTAGAAATTGAGAATTTGATTCGTTGGCTAACTCCTGTGTACTTCAAGTTCAGCCTTAGAACATTTTCTTTTTCTTCTCATTCTTCTTCTGTTAATCTACTTGTGTTCCAAAGTTCATCTGTTTTTGATTATTTTAGAATTTGGAAATTGAGAAAGGTTGGAAGTTGAGGAAGATGTTTTTTTTAACATTTTATATCTTGTATCGTAAGAGTGTTGAATGTGTACCAGGGACGATTTAATTTGGTACTGCCTTGAAAGGCTCGTTTTTGCATTCAGTTGGTAAACATTCAATAATGCCGTTTCTTGCTAAAGTCTATCTTATTGATACATGCTCAGTTTTCTGTAGTCATTTTGAGGATGCACTTTTGAATTTTTTGTAGGTTATTGATGAGTGTTGCAGAGGCGGTACCCATGCTATCAGTCCGTAGAAGATGTGGCCAAAGCGAAATATAATATCTTCAGATATTTAGTATTGATTATGTCGGAGATGTTCTTAAATCTATGAACATGAATCTTAATTTTTTATTATACAATAAATGTGCTTTTCCCACCTCAAGTGGAAGTCTATGTATACTGGGTGGCAATGAGACTAGGGCCATGCCCACAGCAGGAATTGAAATTTTCTGAGAGCATTCTTAACGAAAAAATCGTTTTTTTCAAATGGAACCTACCGATGGCCATTTCGCCATTCGATAGAGAATTCAATTACCATTCCAGCGATATACATTATCTTCCACTTTCTATTGTTCGAATTTAAAAACGATCAATTATTGAGTTTTTACAATATTTTATACAATGCCTACAAATTCCAATGAT
Organism: Gonioctena quinquepunctata; assembly: GCA_018342105.1. Classification (NCBI taxonomy): domain Eukaryota; kingdom Metazoa; phylum Arthropoda; class Insecta; order Coleoptera; family Chrysomelidae; genus Gonioctena; species Gonioctena quinquepunctata. The sequence goes on along the minus strand of JAFIRS010000321.1, from coordinate 356,112 downwards.
TAGAAGCCGTGAAATCATGGAAAACAGTAGGTGATTAATTTCATGTCAAAAGTGAAATACCAATTTTACTTGTCATCCCGTTTCGTTTGTGAAGATTTTTTTTGAAATAGAAAATAATAATCGTTATTCTCGTAACGAACAAATCGAAATGATATTGATATACGGTGAATGTCGAAAGAACGCTGTCAATGCTGGTATGCTGAAGGCTGTTCGTTATCCATAGAGAGGACACCCATCGAGGACCTATTTCTGCAAATTGGAAATAATGCTAAGGAAAGAACCAGCTGATCAAAACCACATCCACTTCATCGTCAGTGAGGAAGCGGAAACTAATGTTTAAGCATATAATAAATTTTTTCCATCTGCCTCAGTGCGAGAATTGGAAATTGAATGTGGGATCAGCAGGGAAAGTGCCAGAAAAGTATTGAAGAAACATAAATATGGCTCCTATAAATACAGTTTGCATCAGCATATATATGAAAATGACCCAGAGCGGAGACCAACTTATTGTAGTCTTTTGTGTTATCATGATTTGAATAATAGTTTTGTCTCGAAGATACTGTTTACAGATGAGTCTAGGTTTACGAATAATGGCATGTTCAATAGGTATGAATAATAGTATGAAAACTAAAGAACACGCTTCAATAGAAAAATAAACTAAAAAGTAGAAAATAATTCCAAATGAGTTAGAAATAAGAATACAGTGATAACAACAAATTATTTAATCGTAAAAAGCGTGGGTGTTGATGTCAATTGTGTTATATTTCATGGACGATATTGGTAAAAGTAGAATCATTATGATAATATCTTGAAAAGCATCCCACGCTTTTTTACGACGAAATAGATTTGTTGTTAATCACTGTATTCTTATTTCAAACTCATTCAAAATTATTTTCTACTTTTCAGTTTAGTTTTCTATTGAAGCGTGTTCTTTAGTTATTGAACTATTATTTATTTTCAACTCTTCAGTTTTTTTTTCTATCAAAGCGTGTTTTTCAGTTTTTGAAACTATTATTATTATTATTTAATTTGTTTAACTATTATTCCCAATTTTGAATAGAATCGGACCATAATCACAAAACTCGTCCGTCATTTTGGAGCCGCCATCTTGAATCCTCCAATTTTGACAAAATAATCATAATCTCCGACCCCAAAAACCCCCACATACCAATTTTGAATAGAATTGGACCATAATCACAAAACTCGTCCGCCATTTTGGAGCCGCCATCTGGAATTTTTCAATTATCACAAAAGAATCATAATATTGGACCCCAAAAACCCACACATACCAATTTTGAATAGAATCGGACCATAATCACAAAACTCGTCTACCATTTTGAATCCGCCATCTTGAATTTTCAGTTTCATAATCATAATCTCTGACCCTCAAATACTGATTTTGAAGCGAATCGGATCCATAATCCACAAAACTCGTACGCCATATTGGAGCCGCCATTTTGTTTTTTTCTCCAAACAAAAATTTCTTAATGCATTGTCACCGGAATTATGTACACCTGCCAAATTTCAAATCATTTGTACGTCTGCAAGTGGGTCAAAATCGCGCCCAAAGGAGTCGGTTACAAACAAACATACGGTTACAAACATACAAGTGAAGCTAATATAAAGCGTGTGAAAATACAAGATATTGGGCTCAAGGAAATCCTGGGTTGCTAAGAGAAGGTAATTTTCAAGAAAGATTTGGATTCAACGTCTTGGTAGGAATAATAGGGACAAGACCCATTGCAATCATTGGCCAAAGATATCTACGATAGAGAACTATATTCAAAATAATATCAACGATTCACCTGAGAACATTAGGGAAAATATGTTTTTTTCAGCAGGGTGGTGCAGGACCACATAATGCTCATATTTTTCGATAATATCTCAGTGGTACCTATGGGCAGAGATGGATTGGAACAAATGATCCAAACAGATGGCCAGCCAGATCGCCCGATTGAGCCCCTATTGATTTTTATTTATGGGGTCACATAAAATTCAAAGTAAACTCGAAGAGACCAACTTCTTTGGAGGAGTTGAGAGATAGAGTTATGCGCGCATTTCAGGAAATTCCTGGTTACGAACTGATAAATGTGATGAGGTATACAATAAATAGAACTAGTCCATGTGTTAGGAAAAATGGGCAACACTCCGAACAATTCATTGGTCATTAATAAATAAGAAGACTTTTCGATGGTTGTGAAACTCTTCTATTGAAAACAGGATAATTGTATTGTGAGTAATAATTTGTACGTTGAATTTTCACTGTTTAGTTGTTAGATTTATCCAACAGTTTTATTAAAATAAAGTTATCTTCTCAGTTATGGGTTATGATCATTACATATTGTCGAATCGTTATTTTGGTAATGCATTGTTACCATCTGAAGTAAAGTTTGAAAGAATGATATACGTCATGTTACCTACCAATTTTTTCAGATTTATTTCATTTTGTTAGATAGCTCTCTACGTTTTGAACAAAAAAAAAGTTATACAAAATGTGTATCGTTGAATTGGTAATTAAATTCTCTATCGAATGGCAATATGGCCTTCGGTGGGTACTATTTCAAAAACACGACTTTTTCGTTGAAAATGCGTTCAGAAAATTCCAATTCCTGCTGTAGGATTTGTTATCGGTTAAAAACATCAAACATACAGGGTGTTTCATCTGAAAAATCGAAGTTGGTGGCTATTCTGGCAGAACAGGAAGTCAGACATTTTGTTTTCACATGTCTGTCAACCCCAAATTGTTTCTCATATCGATGTACAAAATTCCATTCAAATCGGTTGGTAAGTGAAGGAGATTTAGGCATGGCCCTAGTCCCATTGTCACCTGGTATACCCACATTTTATTTTATCATTAGACTCTATTTTTGAAGGATTGCCATTATAACATTGTATATTAAATTCATCATATGATGGTAGATTTGAAGAGTATGACGTGAAAGCAAAAAATTTGTTTTTTGGAACTGATTGTCAATATTCTATTGTTGAAAAAATTTACAAAATTCCGAAAGTCCTCAATGATGTTTCTGAGTGTTGTTCAGTCGGGTGCTCTGTGAGAAATTGCAGTGTCATCTGCGAAACTCACCACAGTTCTTGTTGAAAAAGATCATTTATATATAAGATGAAGAGAACTAGCCCCAAAACAGTACCTTGAGGTACGCCATATTTTATTGTTCGATAACTGCTCTTCGTTCCATTGATATTCACGCATTGTTTTCGGTCACATGAATAACTTTGGAACAATAGATGAGCAACTCCTCGAATTTCAATGTTTTCATTAATAGTGGTCAACACTATCGAATGCTGTCGCCAGATCGATAAAAATGCAGAAAAAGGGAGTTTTTCTGTCGATTGCATTGTTTATCATTTCAATCGATCTGAAAATTGCATCAGATGTTGAACTGTTTTCTCGAAAACCATATTGTTTGCTAGAAATAATGTTGTACTTTTTGAGGGATGAAATTAGCCTATTTTCTAATATTTTTCCGAAAACTTTACCAATACTAGATATTGATGAGATAGGCCGGTAATTTGTTACTTCAAATTCATTACCATTCTTTAAAAGAGGCTTTATTTCGGCAATTCTCAAGCTGTCTGGAAATTCACCATCATACATACACTTGTTTATTATATACACTAATGGAGGTGCGGTTTCTCCTCTGATATCTTTAAAAATTCCAGATCTGATGTGATCTATTCCAGAAAATTTATTATTTTTCATATTCATTATTATTTGCTTGACCTCCGTCTCGTTCGTCTCCGATAAAAAAGTGAGTTGCCATTTTTTTTTTCCAATACCAATCTGCGAATTAACGTATCTGGTATATGCCATGTTTCTGTGATAACAATGAAATCAAAATTATTTGTTACCTCCAAAAGTAGAATTTTCAACTCATTCATGTTTTTATTTAGAGATTGTGCATCTGTTTCTGGAAGAACACGTTATGTTCTTTTGATCTACTCAATATATGTATTAATTTCTACCCAACTCCTCTATTGTAAAAGGTCCTCCTCCATGAGTCAAGCACATTATACTAAATGAATATTATTTACAAAATACTGCATATTGCCCTGCTCCGAAGTCACACAGGAAAGTAGTACGTAAAATATATTCACTAAGTTTGTTTTTTGCTTTATTCCCCATTATTTGCCATAGACCTATCTGAGTTTCTGACTTTATACATAGTTTCATTCAAGTGGAACTTCCAGGTACATTTCCTTTTTTCTCTGCCATATATTGTGAGCTGGCCGAACTTAGTGGATTTCTCCTTCCAGTGAAGGGAATCATCGATTTTGCGGGAGATGACAGAAATTTGCTCCTTTTCGCATCATCTGCAAATTAGGTTCAGAGCACCTTGAATTCTATTTGAAATAATCTCTTCAAACTCCCCTCCTGACGAAATTCCTGAATATCAACCAATAACGTGGCCAATAAAAGGTGTACTAATGCTCTCGTGAAAGGAGGATGTACACCATCGTGCCTTGAAATTTCTAGATCTTGCCCCTACTTTACACAAAATTCAGATTCGCCGATGCTATAGAATAATTATGATGATCTCCAAATATCAATCGGAAAAAACTCTTCGATCCTGATGTCAATACATGTGTGAGCGACTCTACGGGTCTCTCTACACAGTGATTCAGTCTCACGTACCAACAAAAACAATAATCAAATCCAAGTACCCCATATGGTTTCCGGCTCGTACAAAGAAACTAATAACTTAAAAAAAGGAACATCGCGTCAAATGGATTTTTTCCACAATTTTGGTAGAAATGAACTTTTCTTATAACTACGCAAATCTGTTAAATGTACCATAGACAATGATCATAAGGCTTACGTGAGTCACACCGAAAATAACAACAACAACAACCCTAAACACTTCTGGTCATTCCTTGGCAACAACAAAAATACTAAGTCCATGCCAGCCTCTCTTTATTTTCAGGACGAAGTCGCTCCCGACAGCAAATCGATAAGTGAACTGCCTTAGGAATATTTTCACAGCATATTTTAACCTGAGTCATCAAGGTCCCAAATCCTGATGAACGATAATACTTTCAACAATTTCAATTTGAGTATCATACACAAAGAAGATATCGTTGAGGCAATCGATAGACTTGATGATAACAAAGGGCCTGGTCCGGATAGTATTGCCCCAATATTCCTGGAAAAACTACAGCAAGAGCCTTGTGGAACCTCTTTAGCAAATCTCTGAACAAGGGTATTTTCTCAAAAAAAATTTAAACTTGCCCAAATGATCCCGATTCATGAATCCGGTGATAAAAGTGATAAACCCCGGAAATTTTTTAAACAATCTCTGCACAAATCAACTTTTTAATAAAAAATACCTTTTCAACATGTTTTCGATAAAGATTTTTAATTTTCCAAAAAATAAGAAAATAAGCATATACTGCTCGTAACTAAACCACCTGTGGAAATTTTATCCAACAAGCTCTAGAATGGATAATGGAGTCTCCACCTGCGTATACCGTTTTCCCTAAGGCTTTCGACAAAGTTCATCACCCGACACTTCTCGTGAAACTTTGCAACCGCCTATCCTTGCTGTGCTCCTACCTGACCTCACGCAATTTGTAGCAATCAACAACGGTTAGTCTCAGTTACGGCTGGAGTTCCTCAAGTTCCTCACCTTGGACCACTCCTGTTCAACATATTCCTGAATTCCTTCACGTGTGGATATAGTTCTTTACGCAGATGACTTGAAAATCTACAATCAATTACATGTTTGGAGGATTCACTGCGTTGGAAGTTGGCCTTGCCAATTTCTCCACGTACTGTTTGGTCAATAAATTACATCTGAATGTAATAAAATTAATTTCACCAGAAGCAAATCTGAAAACGCATCCGTAATATTGAACCCCTGTTATACTAACCACACCATGAGAATCAGAAAATCCAAAGGAGTTCATCAAACTCTGAATCGTTTAAACGCATGGTGAGAATCAAGAAAAACCACCAACCGCTAGGCAATCTCAAGTATCCAGTAAGCATTCAGGTATTGTAAACAATCATTCTCCCCATCATTCGATAAGTGTTCACGATTTTGAAAATATATAAAATGTGTGTGGTCTGCCTAACAGAAATGACGTATTCTTGTGAACTCTGCTGATTTCACCACATTGATATGTGAAACACTCTATGGAACATTGTGAACTATTCTCAAAATAAAACATAAGTTGTCAATGGAACACGTCATAGAAGAAAATACTGAAATCTGAAGTAAGAAACTATTTATGTCAACCTAACCGAATGAAGAATACAGTAAACTAAACCTTGAGACTTCCCCTCATCTCCGATAGCCTGATAAGAACAAATAAATATCGCCGGAGCTAAGGGAGACCATATACGCTCAGCTCTTATCCAAACAAAGAGAAATACTCAGGATGGCAAGTGAATGGAAAAAAGTCATACAAGTGTTAAAGGAAGAAATAGTCAATAATCGAAAAAAAATTCAAAGCGCTATTGAGGCATCCGAATACAGCCTAGTTCTGAAAATGGAAGAACTCAGTTATCGAGTAAACAATCTCGAAATTGAAAATACAATTCCCAATAACAAAATCGAATCCCTGGAAATAACAAATAAGAAAAACAACATCGTCAAATTTGGGGTTAGAGGCTCTCAAGAGATATCTGCACCAACCGTTTTCAGATAACTTGAAGAACTATTGGACGTTGAAGTCCAGGATTCAGATTTGAATAGTTTGTACAGATGGTTTCCCAGGAAAAAAACTCTATCAAAGTTGAATTCGTCTCATATCTAAAAAAACTTGAGATTTTGGTTGAATCCAAAAATCTGAAAGGAACCAGTATGGAAATCTCAAATGACCAAACGTACAAACAAAGGTGCGAAAATAAAATACTGAGACACCACTCGAATAGAGTGGGACAAAATTCTGATATACAACTGATATATAGGAGATAATAGGTTAATCATCAACAAAAGAACCTACTCTGTTTTTGAGAAAAGGCAAAAAAGAACACCGACTCTACAGAAAGGAAAACGAACAGTGCTCCATCAACCCCAAACTCTCACAATCCACATCTTATGGCTCTCTCGACAGTAGACAACATCCCAACAGAAGAAGATTCGCGTATGAGTGTAACACATGAAGATACACTTCTGGGAATAGAAGCTGAAAATAACCCATCCATATCTGGAAACGATAAGAAGGTAACGAAGGCATCTTGCCCTCCACTACACAGGGAAAGAATGAAGAGCCTGAGATCAGGCTCAACAAGTGCTCGCCCTCAGTACCACTTGTAGAAAACCACAGCATTTGGAGACAGACAACACTGATTCGTAAACCACAAGGTATCATTTCCTCTACAACACAATTTGACCTCTTTTCTATCTTAGTATAAAATAAATAGATAATCCTGTAACTTGTATCCTGTATCTTGTATCTCGTATATAGACTTTTTCAGATATACACACCCAATTAGATACACTATGAACCCATATATTCAAAATTCCGAATTAACAAAGATATACACTGTAACCGAACTCACCCCAGTCATATATGATTGGTAAATTTTCTGGTTGACTTTAATTTTTTTTCAACCTTCTTTTTTTTCTTGTTGTGATCGTCTAAACAGTCAGCGCCACTTCTCAGGTAGCAGGATCTGCAATCCATCTGCTCTCAGAAAATTGCCTGGTATAGCATTTTTTTTGTCGGCACACAGCCTTATATAGAGACACCCTGGAAAGGATAGACCCTCAATTTTCCCACGTTGTGTATATATATTTTTTTATGTTCTTCAGGATACAAAGTTTGGCTCAGCTGAAGAGAAATGAAAGACAAACTTGATAAATACATATATTAAAGCCAAGAGTTACAATCTACACTTGTTTGAAAACAATTCAACGATTAAAGACTTTACATTGTTCACAAGATGATATTGAAAGTTATAGATTTCAGCTTATTAAGAAATCGTCTCTGGTTTCAAATCTGATTTGATACTACTATGTAAAGTTTTCCTGAAGTGATGAAATTTGAACGAAATAAACAAGTGACAGGAATATATCTGTATTTGTAGAATGGTTTGATACCCAAAATACCTTATAGGTATATTTTCGTGTATATTCATAGATCTATCATCGCCAATTGAGAAAATGAAGACTATAGTACATTTCCAGTACCCAACCAAGAAGTTGCTAGACTCATAGGACCTAGTAACTGGTCGGAGATTGTTTTGTGTGCACACATACTAGACAACTCGTTACCATCCTCGGCCACTCTTTACAGTACGTTCTATTTTTTTATATAGAGTTCTTCTGCGTAAAGCGGGGATCCATGCTTAGCAGAGAGTGACATTGTAGCACTACAAACATACTCATTCCAAGATTTCTCGTTTAAGCTATTTAAATTGTCAATGATGAGCCATGGTCAAGTACTAAAAATCAATTCCAGACAAATATAACTTGAGGGTTTAATGTGGTACTGATACTAATATAACCTAGATATATTTCACAAAGCAAGTATTCTAGATTCAAACCAGGAACCATTGTCAATTTCAATCTTATTTTTACAATATTCTTTGAAGTCCAGGAGGACAGATTGTTGTTTATTGAGGTATTCAAAATGCAAATTCGTGAGAGTGTTTGAAAATGCATTAGTCTGATATCTTACCCAAAATTCCTATAGAATTCACTCGCGACAACGTGTGTGGATAGTCCACTAATATATTTACCTGGCCACACATCAAGGAGTTTGCAGGGACATCGTCCGCTGATGGACATGAATGTTTTTGGGTGCACCCATACCCACAAACCCGTTACTTTCCACGGTCACTCTTCAGTATTACTAATGTTGGCAAGTGTAAGACCGGGATTCATTCATTGATGGCAAGAAGCAAAAATGAGACAATGATAAACATATTCAGTTCCATTATTTCACAGTTGTGCTAAAAAAATCTCTATTCTACTCGATGTTATGAGTAAGACACAAACTAATCGTGGCCGAAAATGCTGACTCTATATTTTAACTGAGTTGACTGGTTAGTGATAATGAATTGCTAATTCCAAATAAAGGCAATTAGTTGAAAATTCTGAATACTTGAATGTAGTTATCATTTCTATTCGTTACGGACCTGGACTTCCCGAAGGTAATTGTGTTGAACTTGGTAATTCAATTTTGGATCCGTCCTCTTCTTCCCAGTACCTTAGGAAGATAACTATATTAGAAAAGGACAATATATAACTGAGTGTTAAATATTTGCCGCCACGATTTTATTGGTCTATGATTTTATTGGTCTATTGGTCTATGGTCTATGACTCAATCGCGAAATCGAATCTCTCAAAATTAATAGTCAACCATACACCTTCACCTGGAGTTTACGCCCTATACTTGAATTCAGTCAATTAACATAGGTCTTGGAAATCCACTAAACTCATTCCAAATCAAAATTGTTGAGTATGGGACTCCACTGGGTGGATTCCTGAGGGCGAAATATTGTGTAGGGCCTCAACGGGGTTTATTCCGGAGGGTGTGGTGGGTGGTGCCTCGACGGGGTTTATTTCGGAGGGTGTGGGTGGTGCCCGACGGGGTTCATTCTGGAGGGTGTGGGTGGTTGTGGTGCCTCGACGGGGTTTATTCCGGAGGGTGTGGGTGGGTGTGGTGCCTCGACGGGGTTTATTCCGGAGGGTGTGGGGTGGGTGGTGCCTCGACGGGGTTTATTCCGGAGGGTGTGGGTGTGTGTGGTGCCTCGACGGGGTTTATTCCAGAGGGTGTGGGTGAGTGTGGTGCCTCGACGAGGTTCATTCCGGAGGGTGTAAGTGAGTTTGGTGCCTCGACGGGTTTCATTCCGGAAGGTGTGGGTGTGTGCGATGCCTCGACGGGGTTTATTCTTTCAACATTAGAAGTATCGATAAAAATTTAGATGAATTTATGATTCTACTTTAATCCTTCGATTTTGACTATGATTGCATAGTACTAACTGAAACGAGAAAAATACCAAACGCAAGTATATATAATATACCCACATATAATATTATAAATAATGAAGGCTGTCTGAATCAAAATGATGGTACAATTATCTACATGGAAAAAGACATATATAAATCACATGAAATTATTCCTTTCAACGACTCATTTATAAATTTTATTATAATAAAACTCAAAATCCAACTAGGTAATGAAATTATATTAGTGAACGCGTTATATCGATTACTTTCTACTTGTATAGACTGCTCCAACAATAATCTGCAAATATATTTAGAAAATCAATCGCAAGAACAAGAAAAATACCAGATGTTTGTTGGAGATATTAATATCAATATTCTAGATGATAACAACAATAAATTAAATGATTACCTTACGACACTGTCTGAATACGGCTACACATCATTATTCAATGAACCAACACGAAATGCAACCACATATTTATAAAGACCACCTCCCAAACAACTGAAAACATAATAATTCCAACAGATATAACAGATCACCACACAGTAGTATTCCAACTTATTGATGATAAAAATCACAAAAATCTCCAAAATAAAGGGCATTATATAGAAAAAGTAAAGGGAAAGAATTAAAAAAAAAACAATTGGAAAATTCCATTAACAATATCACAAATTGCAGAAAACTCGATACAAACAATTTAAAAAAAACTAAAAGAATGAACATCCTATATACCAGCTAAAGCGAATGAAAAAAAGCGTAAAATATGGATTGCCGGATCCCTAATTACCTCGAATATTGAAAAAAAACATTCAGAAACTAACGGAATCACCGAATGATCGTCAGCCTAAAATCGAATATCAACCTTATAAAAAACACTCAACAAACTCATACAAAAAACTAAAAGAGACTACTACCGAAATAAAATCGATGAAAACTCAAACAATTATAACATCCTCTGGAAAACTATTAATGAAATGTATAATCATGATGGAAATGTAGAAATAATTAGTATAAAAATTAAATGGCGATCTAACAAAAATAGTGGACGTCCAAAATATTAAACGAAAAACATGTGTAACAAAAAATACACTGGACATTAAACCATAACTTTAAAGAAAATAATAATAACCACTTTATCTTCCTTCCACCAACCAATAACATAGAAGTTGTAAATGCGATAAAAGAACTCAAAAACTACAGAGCACCAGGAATGGACAAGTTCTGAAATTAATAGCAGAATATATAGCTGAACCGATTGTATATATATATTCAATAAAGCAACAGAAGCTGGACACTTTCTATCTTGTCTGAAATAATCGATAGTCATTAAAAAAGGAAGCAGGGAGGAGGCATCAAATTATCAACCTATATCTCTAATAACAAATATATGTAAAATCTTTGAAAAACTTCTGAAAAGTGACCAAATTCTCTCCTCAAAAAACATAACATCATTTCAGACTCGCAATTCGGTTTTTAAGATGGAAAATGTACACAAGATGTACTGATTGAGTTCACCAAACACATTTATAGGGCCCTTGATAATAGTAAACTTTCAATAGGCGTGTTTATTGACTTATCAAAGGCGTTCGACACAGTGAGCCACCCCATACTATTATCTACCCTAGAAAATAATGGCATACGAGGAAATGCGCTTAATTTAATTTCATCGTACCTTTAAAATAGAGCTCAAGTAGTTGAGATTTGAAATGTCATAAGTACCTCGGAAAAAATAGAATGTGGAGTACCATAAGGAACTGTCCTGGGACTGATTCTGTTCTGTATATATGTAAATGAGTTATCTTCAATCGATAGTACTGGCAGAATTATCAGCTTTGCCGATGACAGCCATATTTTATACAGAAGAAACCTGGGCCGCGGTAAAACAAAAAGCAGAAAAAGACTTGGACATATTTTTGATATTCTGTAACTACCATTCTTCTCTACCATACTACATCCTCCTAACAATTCAGAATCAGATGCAAATGAAATCTGTTACATATATCATGATCGACTCCCATCTAAGATGGAATCACCATATTGACTACATCGTGAGAAAACTAAGATGTGTCTTATATAAGTTTCGACAACTCCAATACATATTTGATTCGAAACAAAGAAAAATACTCTATTGTAGCCTCGTCCAGAGCCACATAACGCTTTGTGTGATAGGCTGGGGTGGGGCTACGAAGAATTTCTGAAACTCATACTTAAACTTAAGATATGCAACTGAGAATTTGTATAATGAAGCAAAAAAACTCGATATTAGACAACTTCATTTCAAAAATCTAATTCATAAACAGTTTAAACAAAATAATTTCAACCTGAAGCAAACACATAATTACAAAACACGTAATTAAAATCAATACATAATACCTTACGCTACCCAATCAATTGGATAACGATCACATGAATTTCTCGGGCCAAAAACATTCTGTCGATTCATAAACTGATTGACAACGAATGAAGAAGGAATAAGCAAGAGGCCTTCCACTGCGTTTTTGATTATTCTTTATTTTTATTGTATTACTGTGTATATCCCTTTTATTATTAATAACTCTAATGTGATCTGTAAATATGTATGTGTATATGCGTGACTACACAGTGCTTTTCTTCAATGCCCCCTCACCCTTTTATTTCTTGAACGGGTCAACTAAAAAAATTGAAACTTGGAGTAATATAATTGATGCATGATTACTATATTTTGGAGTAAAATTGACAGATGAAACTTCCAAAATGGCGACTGATCGCCACTTGGGAAAAGAATCAAATTGAAAGGAGGGGTCTTGTGACACATTCTTTTGGAACTCTTGACGAATACTTCACAACCCTAGAATATAAAATCAATATCTTCACCTACTACAAAATGGCGGAACATTTTATGATTACCTGAATACAAACACATTGATATCGATACATCTGGAAATATTTGTTTTTCTCTGCAATATGGTATTCACAACAACCCGATAAGGTTCGATAGGTTATTTTTCGTTTAAACAAAAAATTACAAGAAATATCAGTACGACAACGAACATCATTGTTCAGTTGAAATATTCTCATGTAGTTTCCGGTTTTAATAGTAAATAGGTACCACGTGAACCATCTCTAAAATGGTCAATTCTCGTCAATTGGAAGAAAAAATCGAAGCGATTTCTATTCACGGTGTGACGCGTAACTTTCACGAAACCGAAAGAATTTTCGATTATCGTTTCCCGAATCGTAATATCTGTAGAAAATATTCAAGGGAACTTGTAACCAAATTCACAACTACCGGTAGTGTACAGAACAAGAAGCCCCCAGGTCATCCGTCCATTCCGGAAGAACAGCAAGTTCAGATAATTGGTGAGATGATGGTAAATCTTCAACAGTCTACTTCCTCCATCGCAAATGTTCGTTAGGTGTGTCCTTCTACTGTGTAGAGACTTTTGAAGAGGAATAAGTATCATCCATACAGAATCAAAATGGTACACCAGTTAACTGAAGATGACCCTGATCGAAGAATAGAATTCTGCGAAATCATGACGGAAACCATTGCAAGGCACCCTACCTATCTCCACAATATTTGTTTCAGTGACGAATCTACATTCCATCTCAACGGCAAGGTCCACAGATGAAATTGCCGTTATGGGAGTGACACCAACCCTCACATTTTCCAGGAAACTCATACTCAATATCCAGAAAAAATCAACGTCTGGGCAGGAATATTGGGAAACCATATTGTACGACCTCCATTCATTGAACAAAATTCAACAGGGGAACTGTATTTGAATATGCTGGGAAATACTGTTGACCCTCTTATCACCAAAATCGTCGAAGCGAATCCTAATGAATTCGATATGGATATTGTATTCCAACAAGATGGAGCACCACCAAATTACTACGGACAAGTTAAAAACTATTTGGATAATACTTTTCCCGGTCGTTGGATTGGCCGTCGAGGTCCTACGGAATGGCCAGTTTGCTCGCCAGATTTGACACCTGTAGACTTTTTTTATGGGGCTATTTGAAGCAAAAGGTGTACGAAACTGAACCCGCTTCAATATTATATAATCACAAAACTCGTCCGCCATATTGGAGCCGCCATCTCGAACTTATAAATTTTCACAAGAAAGTCATAATTTCCGACCACAAAAATTTTCACTCACTAATTTTGAGTCAAATCGTACCATAACTACGAATCTCGTCCGCCATTTTGGAGCCGTCATTTTGTTTTCTTCTGTAACAAAAATGCCATAATGCATTGTTAACGGAATTATGAACACCTGCCAAATTTCGAATTATTCGGACCACTAGAAGTCGGTAGAAAATCACTTGCAAGAACGAACGAACGAACGAACGAACGAACGAACGAACGAACGGACGGACGGACGGACGGACGGACGGACGGACGGACAGACGGACGAACGGAGCGAACGACGAACAGACGAGACAGACGGACGACAGACGAACAGACGACGACGAGACGACAGACGAACGACGAGAACGACAGACGAACGGACAGACGAACAGACGGACAGACGGGACGGACGGAACGGACAGACGAACAGACGACGAACAGACGAACGGACGAGCAGACGAACGGACGGAACGGACGAACGGACGAACGGACGGAACAGACGAACAGACGAACAGACGAACGGACGAACGACGAACGAACGAGACGAACAGACGAACAGAGGGAACGGACGAACAGACGAACGACAAACGACGAACGACGAACAGACGAAGGACGAACGACGAACGAACGGAACGACGACGACGAACGCGAACGGAACGGACGAACGGACGAACGACGAACGGACGAAACGACGAACGACGAAACAGACGAACGGACGAACGAGACGAACGGACGAACAGACGAACAGACGAACGACGAACGAAACAGACGAAACGGACGAACAGACGAAACAGACGAAACGACGAACGACGAACGGACGAAACGGACGAACGAACGACGAACGACCGACGAACGAGAACGGACACAGACGAACGGACGAACAGACGAAGGACGAACGGACGAACGAACGGACGAACGGACGAACAGACGAAACGACGAACGGACGAACGACGAACGACGAACGGGGGCAACGAACGACGAACGACGAACGGACGAACGACGAACGACGAACGGACGAACGACGAACGGACGAACGGACGAACGGACGAACAGACGAACAGACGAACGGACGAACGGACGAACGGACGACGAACGAAACGGACGAACGAAACGGACGAACGGACGAACGGACGAACGGACGAACGACGAACGGACGAACGGACGAACAGACGAGACGACAGACGAACAGACGAACGACGAAGACGAACGAGACGAAACAGACGAACGACGAACGGACGAAGACAGACGAAACGGACGAACGACGGAGCGACGAACAGACGAACGACAACGGACGAACAGACGACAACGGACGAACACGACGACGACGACGACGAAACGGACGAACGGACGAAGGACGACGGACAACGACGAAACGACGAACGGACGAACAGACGAACGGACGAACGGACGAACGGGAACGGACGAACACGACGACAACGGGACGGACGAACGGACAACGGACGAACGGACGAACGGACGAAGACGAACGGAGAGACGGACGAACGGACGAACGACGACGGACGAACGGACGGAACGGACAGACGGACAACGGAAACGGACGAACGACGAACAGACGAACGGACGAACGGACGAAGGACGACGACGACGGACGAACGGCAGACGGACGACGGAGAACAGACGAACGGACGACGACGAGGGAAACGGACGAACGGACGAACGGACGAACGACGAACGGACGAACGGACGAACGGACGAACAGGACGAACGGACGAACGGACGAACGACGAACGGACGAACGGACGAACGACGAACGGACGAACGACGCGACGAACGGACGAACGGACGAACGGACGAACGGACGAACGGACGAACGGACGAACGGACGGACGAACAGACGAACGGACGAACGGACGAACGGACGAACGGACGAACGGACGACGAACGGACGAACAGACGAACAGACGACGACGAACAGACGAACGGACGAACGGACGAACGAGAACGGACAACGACGAACGGACGAACGGACGAACGACGAACGGACGAACGACGAAACAGACGACGACGAAACGACGAACGACGAACGAGAACGACGAACGGACGAACGGACGAACGGACGAACGGACGAACGGACGAACGGACGAACGGACGAACGGACGAACGGACGAACGGACGAACGGACGAACGGACGAACGGACGAACGGACGAAAGGACTCTCTTGACGAATACTTCACAACCCTAGAATGTAAAATCAATATCTTCACCTACTACAAAATGGCGGAACATTTTATGATTACCTGAATTCAAACACATTGATATCGATACATCTGGAAATATTTGTTTTTTTCTGCAATATGATATTCACAACAACCCGATAAGGTTCGATAGGTTATTTTTCGTTTTAACAAAAAATTACAAGAAATATCAGTACGACAACGAACATCATTGTTCAGTTGAAATATTCTAATGTAGTTTTCGGTTTTAATAGTAAATAGGTACCACGTGAACCATCTCTAAAATGGTCAATTCTCGTCCATTGGAAAAAAAAATCGAAGCGATTTCTATTCACGGTGCGACGCGTAACTTTCACGAAACCGAAAAAATTTTCGATGATCGTTTCCCGAATCGTCCTATCTGTAGGAAATATTCAAGGGAACTTGTAACCAAATTCACAACTACCGGTAGTGTACGGAACAGAAAGCCCCCAGGTCATCCGTCCAGTCCGGAAGAACAGCAAGTTCAGATAATTAGTGAGATGATGGTAAATCTTCAACAGTCTACTTCCTCCATCGCAAATGTTCGTTAGGTGTGTCCTTCTACTGTGTGGAGACTTTTGGAGAGGAATAAGTATCATCCATACAGAATCAAAATGGTACACCAGTTTACTGAAGATGACCCTGATCGAAGAACAGAATTCTGCGAAATCATGACGGAAACCATTGCAAGGCATACTACCTATCTCCACAATATTTGTTTCAAGGACGAATCTACATTATATCTCAACGGCAAGGTTCACAGATAAAATTGCCGTTATGGGAGTGACACCAACCCTCACATTTTACAGGAAACTCATACTCAATATCCAGAAAAAATCAACGTCTGGGCAGAAATATTGGGAAACCATATTGTAGGACGAACGGACGAACGGACGAACGAACGGACGAACGGACGGACGGACGGACGGACGGACGACGGACGACGGACGGACGGACGGACGGACGGACGGACGGACGGACGGACGGACGGACGGACGACGGACAGACGACAGACGAAGACGACGACGAGACGACGGACAGACGGACGAGACGGACAGACGGACGGACGAACGAACGAACGAACGAACGAACGAACGAACGAACGAACGAACGAACGAACGAACGAACGAACGACGACGAACGAACGACGAACGAACGAACGAAGCGAACGAACGAACGAACGAACGAACGAACGACGAATGAACGAGCGACGACGACGACGAACGACCGACCGACCGAACGACGACCGACGGACGACGAACGACCGAACCGAACGAACGACGACGAAACGGACGACGGACGGACGACGACGGACGCGGAACGGACGGACGGACGGACGGACGGACGGACGGACATTAGAAACTATGTCTTCAAAACTATTGCTTATAAAGTAAATCTGAAAAATATAGATCATAAAAATGTATCAAACATTACATAAATCACTTTATCTGATGGCATGTCATAATGACAACGATATGTCACTCAATTTCGATGACATAATGAAGCTCATTATGGTACTCAGTCACATAATGAATTCATTATGGTTATAAGTACCAAAATGTGATGGTGAAGTCAAAAAAGTTCATTCAAAATGCATAACTATGTACAAAACTATTCATTATAAATGGTAAAAGAGCGATAAGTACAATTTGCAATATTGATTCCAATGGATTCTAGAGTTTTCACATCAGTAGTTTCTTAATTTTCTTAGTAGAACACCATTCTTCATACCGATTAAACGCTATTTCATATACCCTCCGTGATATTTCCGGCAAAAGGGAGTCCACCATATTTCGCTTCATTTCTTCCAAATCAGAAGGTGAACTACCAATTTCAGAATCACTCATTATCATTCAAATTATTTTCAATTCTACGTGACAATTGTGTTTGACAGCAGATAAATAAATATTGCCGTTACAACCTGACGTTGCCAAGGAAATGGCAAAGCACAGCTCACTAACCTACTAATATTTGAAACTACACATTTACTTTAAAAATAGTTGTCATTAAGACATGTCAAAAATGCAGTGTTTAATTTTTCGAAAATGTATTAATATAAATGCTATCAGATAAAATTTTGTATGTAATACGAATCATAAACAATCATTATGGCACACGTCGTGTTATCGGACTCGGCTACGCCTCGCCCAATCACATTCACGACTTGTACCATAATGATCGTCTTTATGACCCTTATCACATAAATAACTATAATATGTCCAATTACTTAGGTAATCCTAAAGAAGAGACACATTTGACAAAGTCAATCTTTGACATTCAATAATTTGTAACTTTCTCACATAACTCTGTCACTGTTTTTAATCTACTCCTGACGGAGGCTTCCTTAATTTTTGCGGACTTTTGTTAACTTTGCATTTTGACATAGGTATCTGTTCAAAATTCTTTCAATTTCTCCATGAAGATATATATTGATGGGTGACTGTAGAAGGTAGACTGAGTCGTTGAATTTAGAATGAAATGATTGCAAATCAAGCATTTGTAGTTCTTGTGACTGAAGGATTACATTCTGACCATAAATATGTCTTCTTCAATGTAAGATTCACAAGGTAATCAGAATATTTTGTCAATTGCTCATTTTCTAAACGTATTGAAAACATGGCGAATACGAAACATTCTCAACATGATTTGGGTTCAAATAGGTAAGCCCAATAGTGTATTTCAGCCACTCCGCAATTTCCGACTCTTCATCTTTATAGTGCTGTGTTTGGCCCAAACTTTCAATTTTTCTGTACCATGCTTGATGACGCTGAAATTGGCCATTAGTTTTAATTCAGGACAAATACTTGTAGTGCATTGTGTATAACCTTCTCAAAATCTACAAATTCCTCCTTTTGGTTGAAAATCTAAATTAAAATCTTTCAATATTTTATGTTTTAGCAAATTAAATATTTTTTTTGGTGTATTACCGATAGCTTATTTTTCAATGAACAAATTTCGTTTTTATATCCGTGAATTGTGAAAATTTGCACAAAAAATTCAGTACAGTAGGTAAAGGTGTCATCCATATACAAATGAGATATTTCACATGTTTGGCGGATATTGCTTTCACATGTTTGGCGGATATTGCTTTCACACAAAAACACTACAATATGTTTTTCCACGCTATTTAAAAATAAAAATTATTCACCTTGGCACGTTTTGGGCTTGCAATTTTCCAAAACGCTAACTACTTCTTCTATGCTTTTTGGTGAAGGTCCTGGCAATACTTCTCGTCTGCAGTTATAAACAAAAAAGAATCTAACATATTCTCTGTCTTTTGTCTTAGATGTAGTTGGTGAATCGAGTTCCAACTCATGTCGAATGATTTTTTATGGCTTTTCTGCGATGTCATTTCCGGCTATTTTTTGCAGTTTGTAGAAATAATATGACGATTCACTTATGGAACATCTGCTTCGTGATTATGAATATTTTCTGTTCTGCTCATTACATGATTGGGTCCCAGCACAGAAAACACTTTTTAATAATAATTACGTCAAAAATGTGTAATTTTTGGTGACTTTTAAATGTCAAAAGTAGGCTATTATTGAACAGAGTGCAAAAAAAAAAAAATCTGAAAGGCGTGCAAAACAGTACAGACCTACGTTGTTCAAATATAGGTTATACACAATACCCATTATTCTCATTTCAATCGTTTCTTATTAAACATATTAGAATCATATTCCATCCATACTGATTTTTTACAGGTAATACTATGCACCCTGACAACCTTATATTTGTTCTAATTTCTTCTGGTGGGTACGTATTGCGTATCGCTCAATGTCACTGTCCTTGCCAAAATAATTAAAATTGGACGTTTGCTTCCAAAACGTTAATAATACAGGTGATTTCATTTTTATATTAAAAAACCAAGAAAGTAAAAATTAATGCGTACTTCTAGTATTTTACTCCTTGCAACCACACAAAGACACTGCCAGTACTAGAACAGACAATAGACACCTACTTCACTGAACGATTTTTACCAAAATGGATTAACAAAACCACGACACGTGTTTCGCTATACAGTAGGTAGGTTCAGGTGAAGATAATTCAAAATAATTTCATCAAGCATCGGCAGAGCCAATTCAAAACTAGTACTGGAATAAGACCAATACCTGAGAAAGCTAGACGAACAAGCCAACTATCAAAGCTGTCAAATATACAATTGTGTGTACTATAAGTAATATATTCGGTATAAGAAGTTTCGCCAATATGTGAGATCATTGGAATCATTCAAATCGTTGTTATCAAAAAACCCATATACCATTCCAATTCGACTATGAAAAATTTATCGAGAAAAGTACATAGATATGAACATTTATTCGAAAATACGAAGTTTTGAATCTAAAATAATCTCAAGATGAGAATCTTGATTGAAGCCCGGGACTCAAAATGATGGGACATTTGCTGTTTCAGTTGAAGGAAAAACCCTGAAAAACCAACAACACCATCAGAATTCAGATCATCAACTTTCTCATAAAAAAAGGCACATGCTCCCTGGGAGATGAATGAATCAATCTTGGAAAATACACGGGAGTCATCGAAGAGGTGCCAACAATTAAAATAAGGGTGTTTGCAATATGCCGTATAGTGTTCATTGGATATGCTGCCGCTATGATTAGATATGGCGTGCATATAATAGAAAGTATTCATTCTTTCCTGAGCAGAATATTGGTCAAAATTTAAATTTTATTTGGAAAAATAATCACATAGTTTTCCCTGAATGACAATCCAGTAAGTAAATCGTTCGAGGGGTATTTTTGCATACTTGATAATGGGAACCGAATCCCAATATTTAATTATCCCAAATTTTAATCGTGATCGTTCAATTTAGTCTCATACTGAAAATGAATAATTCATTGAGGTAGTTGGTGCCAGGTGGATGTGGTTTCGAAGTTTGGGAGGCTGAAGGTTGAGGCTGAAAGTTCGATACGATAATTCATAAATAATGGATATTCTCAATAACCTTTCTGCTTCTATCGGTATCGTGTCTGCGTTATAAGATCCAAATGTAAAAAAAGCTTTTTGTACGGATAGAAGACACTAAGTTTCAAATTATCAACAAAGATAGCCACACATTTTTCAACTACGATGAACCGTTCTCGATATTCAATCCACAAATTATGTTCTATTCCACGTCCGTTCAGGCGATTTTTTCAATAGACTAAACGGGTCCAAGCCTCATTCCATGGTAATACGCTTTTTTTGTCTTGTTTGGGTTTTTGTTCAATTGGTCTTTCAGAACGATGTAATAAAAAATATGGATAAACAAGAAAGTGAATTAGAATGTCGTTTTCTTCAGAAGATTTTTTTTTAATTGATTTTTGTTTCACTTGTATTCTTACCCCATTGAGGCTGGAATAATTTGTTCAAGAACAAAATAAAATATTTAGATGCATTCTATTATGTAAAAGTCATAACACTCAGTTATATTACGTCGGGAAAGCAAGTTTTGATATAAAATGGCTGCCGAATACAGTCATTTGTAAAGAAGCTCAGCAGATTCAATAGATCTGACCTAATACACATAATTGTATATGAGAAATACCTGAGTGCCTTAGGGATTGTGAATTGTTACAATATCTTAATGTGGAAAAATGCAAAGAAAAGTGATGAAATTGAAGAAAACAACGAAAAGTTTTGTGATGCTAGTGACAGTATGTCAATCAACAATGGCGCCCATGAAAAATGCATCGAACACAAATACGAACTGGAATTCAAAAATAAGGAATTACTCAGCAACAAAAAATTCATTAATCATTTGGAAAGTAGAGTGATAGAACAGAGGAATGTCTCCTCGTCTTCATAAATGGTGTAAAATCAGTAAATCAGAAGTGTGTGTGACTTTGCTACAATGTACACGTTTTAAAGTGGCTCTCTGTTTTTACTAGCTACTAGTTGGAAAAGTTGATTATAAGCAGTGATTTTTATCCTACGTATTGAGTAAGTGATTACCTACAAATACATAATAACATCATCGCAATATCTTAACTGAGAACTTAGATATTTGATGAAACCTACCCGTCAAGCCCTGATTCCAATTAGACGAGAACAAATAAAAACGCTGCCTACCGTTTTTATCTCGGAGATAAGCCTAATTAGTTTTTTTATACTGATGAGTATGAATAGCCAAGAACACCTGGAGGACAGTGGCGTATTATTCATGGCCCAACAATTTCAGTTATTGAATTCAACACTTGCCACCCTATCTGCCGGCATGAATGATATAAGAGCCTTGGCAGAACAAAATGAAAAAATCGATGGAAGTATGGCGCACATCATTGATCTGAGAGAAAAAATTAGTCGTTGGAAGTTAGAGTAACAGACCTAGAAAAAATATTGGATGCTACTTCAGTCCCAACAATATATGCAGAACTAACTTCGAGACTGGATCAAGAAAGAATGTGATAATATACGGCATCGATGAATCTGATGATGACACTAAGGCGGTATCAGATATTTCACTTGAACTCAATTCACCCCCCAAACCACCCAACCCTATCAAGATGCACAGACTAGGCAAACAAGATCTGCCCAGAATACGCCCTCTGAAGGTAGAATTTTTGTCTCGACAGGAAGCCCTCTCAATTTTAGTCAAAAGACCACAACTGCCTCTGAAAGAGTTTCCCAATGTGAACTTCAAAAATGACTACACACCGAGATTTCGTGAATAACTTACGTCTATGTATGAAGAAATTAAACAGTGAAGGGCCCATGGAGAAAATCTTCGTGTAAAATTTGTTTCCGGTCAGCCGACAATAGTCTCCGCCACCACAAAAAGACCTCGTAATGAAGAAAAATCTCCAAATATGGATGCTGCTAGAATTAACAAGGGAAAAGCTAATTCTTCAAAAAACTGTTACTAAAATTGGAATTGTCATGGATATAAGAATGTGTTTAATTTGGACTGGGACTGACTTTAATATTTTGTGCCTGACTGAAACCTGGCTAACCTACGGTATTTCGATTGTTCTTGATAACTTGGCAGATTTCGATTATATAACATCCAATGCTACAGAAGAAAAATCATTGGGTAGGCCTAGCGGTGGTATGTGCATTTTTCATAGAAAACTTTTTGGAGTGACTGTACTATATAAATCGTCATACCTGCTTATTTGCTTGTTCAGTATGAGTGATCATGAATTTATTGTTTGCAATGTGTTTTCAAACCATCTTAGAGATAGGACAAACTCTTGATTGCTCCCAAATCCTCTTAGCTGATCTTCTTGAAAAATATACTGATTCGC
Organism: Gonioctena quinquepunctata; assembly: GCA_018342105.1. Taxonomy (NCBI): domain Eukaryota; kingdom Metazoa; phylum Arthropoda; class Insecta; order Coleoptera; family Chrysomelidae; genus Gonioctena; species Gonioctena quinquepunctata. The sequence continues at coordinate 332,617 of JAFIRS010000321.1, read as the reverse complement.
TGATAGACATTGCAGCAGCAGTATCGCTTTTTTTTATTCACCTGCCATGCCTAGAAGCTGGTATAATATTATAATAACTATGTTGCACAATTTTTTATTGATAGTGGATCACTGGAAATTTGGAATAGTATGACTGCTCACGCTTTGAATTCAAATAGAAGAAATATAGTAAATAATTATGACAGTCATCTGTACAACAAAGATGTCTCTATGGCATCTCGTTTCACTTTTATGTATATGTACGATACGCTAGGCCAATCATTTCGAAATTAAGTTCACATTGGAATCCATGCTTTAGGGAATATAACTATTCCAGTAGCCAAAGGAATCTCAGAATATATCTGGAATATTCTGAGGCTACGTTCATTTTTATTGAGTGAATGATGGTTAGTTTATTATACTTTTAAGATTTTACAATCCAATGTTAGCAGATTGTTATGAGATTAATTAATCTTTATACGTATGTATATATATATATATATATATATATATATATATATATATTTGTACTCTCACACACACATACTTCCTGCTGTAAACCCGTTTTTAAAAGCAATTAAATTATTATTATTATTATTATTTGAATCAGTACCCGAGCCGCGATTCCAACCGCAGCTGTTTAACGCAACCGAACAAAATCATCAAAGATTTCTGCAATCTGGAGAACACCATAGCAATCAGATCCCTACCAAAAACGACTCAACATCAGAACATCTAACCCCATCACAAGTTCAGCTCGATACGAATCCGTGAACGAAAGGAAAGAATCAACGGAAATACAATAACACACACCCATATCCCACCCAAAAACCTGTTATTGGTGACGGTAAATCAAACTCCAAATTAATGACAATTCCTACTTCGGATTTCTGCATGTGTGTCGTATGCATCCAGATATCTCCGAAGAAGACGTCTCCAAATTTCTGAAAGAAACAGCTCCAAATATTCACTTCAAGTGTGAAACATGGATCAGAATCCCGAGTACTGCGTCTTTCAAGGTGTCACTTCCCATAAATGAAGTGATTATAAGGTATACAACCGTCATCTGGCCAGAAGTTGCAGCGGTGCAAAGATTCAAATTTCACCAAATAAATTTTTCCAGTCCGATTCTCACCCAAACTCAAGTATAGTTATACCTTCTAACGCGGATTCTGCGAATATCTCAACATTCAACACTGAATTTTTTCATGCAAACGCCCAATGATCAAGAAATAAATCGGATGATTTTGAAATATTCCTCTCGTAACACAATTTTGACATGGTATGGTTTTAAACGACGACAGTGTATTTGTGTACCAAATATAACTAATCTCTCGCTTCTCCAGATCTTGCCAATATTTGCAAAACAAGTTATTTTGTCTGAGGAAGTACAAGAATTGAAATCCTTTCCGGATGCATGTCACACTGAGATATGTGAAACAAAATACAAAATTGATTTCTATGATTTTCTGGTTATCTGTTTATATAGACCCGGAAATGGAACTTTTAACGTTTTTGAAGAACGTCCTTGAGCTACTCCTTCACCAAATTCAATCGCGTTATTCTCACGGGTGATCCATTTAGATAAAACAAATTCTTCTGATAAATAAATTCTGAAAGACTTAATTCGACTCTTTTCAATTGAACATCACCTCTTTTCAACAACAACAAATGTGAATGGAATAACTTCAAGTAGTGCCATAGACTATATGGTGACAAATATTCCGCCGAAAAACTATAAATGTACTGTCGTTGACCCAAATCTGGGTGACCATATGGGTCACATCCACTCAATAAATTACTCCTCTGATAAACCAGGAAATATTCTTGATACTTCTAATAATCCCAAATCAAAATTCGTGATATAAGACAAAATAATTTGAATGAATAATCTTTCCATTTGGAAAAAATTGACTGGTCTGGCATGTTTTCAATAACAGATATGAATGATGCTTTCAACAAATCACTTTCCACAACTAAATGGCGTGTTGATGTGAGTTGTCCATTGAAAATAAAAATACCAAATTCTCTCATTACGTGCATCACAAAAAATAATTCACAAACGAAGTCGCGACAATTCACAATCGGCTTCGAGCACTCCATTGGTGCATGATGATTTCGAACACATGATATAAATATGAAATATTTGGAAGATAAAAAACTGTCAAAATCTGAAATAAGAACGGCTAAACAAAATATTTACAAGAATAGAATTTAATCCGCATTAAATAAAGTGAAAGAATCTTGGAAGATAATAAACGAGCATCAAGGTAGGAAGCAAAAACAAAAAGTTGATATTTCCTTGAGTATCAGCAACAAGATCATAAATGATAACAATGAGGTTTGCAATAGGTTTGCAGCTCACTCCTCTACTATCCGCCAAATCAAACTCACTGAACATTTCGGCCACAATCTCTCCCTGCCATGCACAACTGTAAATTATTTTCAGAACTCGATTTTCATCCCTCATATCACTGAATGGGCTGTTTCAGTCTTACTCAACTCGGAAGCTATTGTGGTTGTGATGAACTATCACCGAAACTTCTTAAATATGTGAGCAAGAACAGTTTCCCCTCTTACATTATGCAATATTTCGCTACAAAATGGTGTTTTTCCAGAACTTGATATCGGAAATCTCAAAAATACTTGAAAAATCTGTTTGCAATATATTAAACAAATTTGCTGAGAAATATAATTCAATAACAGTGAGTCAACATGGAAAAATGGTTGAAACGGCCACTTTCCAGTTATTCGAGTGTATCTACCAAGAAATTGACAACAACTATGTTGTTCCTCTCATGTTCGATTTGTCGGAAGCTTTCGACATTTTGAATAGAGGAATTATAGTCGAAAAATTATCAGCTCCTGGGATACGGAGTATTCTATCTGAATGGATAAAATCTTATATATCAAACAGAAAAATTGTTGTTAAAATTGAGAACGAACTATCCGAAATGTAACTGGTTTCTCTTGGAATTCCTCAGCGTTTCGTCTTAGGATCCCTGTTATTATTACTATATGTCAATGATCTACCTCAGTTTATTAAAAAATGAAAAAAATACCATGTTTGCTGATGATACCACATAACAGTAACCGGAAAATCTCCCTAGGAACTCCAAGAAAAAGTTAGATTTACGATATATGAGATGGACACTTGGTGTCAGAGGAATGCATTGATCTCAAACAATAATGAAACAGTTTGCATGAATTTTCATTTGAAAAAATCAGTTGCAGATTCACTCATGAAGGAGTTGAATCTCAACATGGCATCACATTCAAAACTCTTTGGAACTTGGCTTGATTCAAAAATAACTTTTACCATATAAATCACGTCTGTGGAAATTTGAATAAAGTTTTCTAAGCAATTCTCCAAATTAGGCCTCACTTGGATGAAAACGGCTTAATGAATCTTTACTTCGTCTACGTTTACAGACGTAATTGCCTGGGGCTCGGCAACCGAAGAATATAGGGTTTTTATCTTACAGAAGCGAATCATTAGAGAAATATTCGACCTCAGCTATTCCCAAAGTTGTCGGGATGTTCTAATAGAAAAACATATTCTGACATTCATATATATTCACATATTGAAAGGTGTCACTTTCTCAAAAAAGGAACTATCAAATTTTGCAATACAGGGTATCCACCATGAATATGACACAAGACCAAAAAATTTGGAAATTCTCAAATACAGAACATTCAATTTCAGATAATCTCCGTTATACCGAGTGGGCCAAATTGGACACATTTAATGGGAATGTCCTGTTTTCAAACTAGATAGATGAAAACTGATGGCAGTGTCTGAGAGTCAATTTTTATGAAAAACTCAATGATGAAAATGTGCATTTTCGAAAAGTTGCTTTAACTTTTTTCTGTCAAAAATTCTTTTTTTCTATGAAATTATTGTCAAAGCACTTCTTTGCGTAGAATTCAATGGTATAAGGAAAATATTTTTTCAAATCATATATCAATAGTAATTAATGGAAAAATCATTTTTTTAAATGAGATTACCCCTATATTTCTGCATATTTCAATAGAACCTGAAATTACCGTTCCAAAAATGTAGCACACTTGATGTTTCGCACACTTGGAATGCAGAGCTTCCAGGTTTTTTCATGTAGATTTTGAAACGCACATTTTGAACAAGTAGGCTTTGGACGACGTGGCGATGAAACAGAATGCAAATGTTTACTGGTAGCTGTCAAATTTTGATTGGAGCAGTAAAGACGCTCCTCATTCGTGGTTTTTGTTCATTTTTCAAACACATTTGCAATGAAGTATGAGAATGATGGAAAATGGGATATGATAGTCTGTTTCATACAAACCAGGGTAAATGCAGAGCAGCAAGAAATTTGTACCACGAGAGGTATCCAGAGAGAAAACAATCTTTTAGAGACATTTTCGCAAGACTGCGACACATCCCAATTGATGGTGGTCAATTTGAAAAGGAAAGGCCAAAATTAAATGCATTGAATAATGATAGGGAGTTGTTGCAAATAATTCCAAAACGTCAATGCGAAATTCAAAAATATCAACAGGCCTACCAAGAAGTAACGTTGAAAAAGCACGAATTCAAGCCATACAGGACCAGAAGAGTTTATTTACTCAGACCAGGAGATTTTGAACGCCGCATGGATTTTTGCAAGTGGTTCCTGGAAAATTGTTTTTCGTTAAATTGTATTTTGACAGACGAAGCTTGTGTAAGCATGCCGTCATTTTCAACCGCTACAATTCTTATACTTGGGCACAACAAAATCCTCATCCTATTTTTGAGCAGAGAAGTCAAGGAAGATTGGCAATTAATGTATGGTGTTTTTTAGGGGTAGAATCATCAGCCCATTCATTTATAATGGCGGTCTCACATCTCACAGGTATTTAGAAATTTCATGGCAACAAATTTTACCCCTTGTTGGTGAATTGCCGCTAATGGACTTGAAAGCTAAAAATAAAATAATCGTCTTAAAAACACGCATTACGGACCAAAAATACGAGAATAATAAAAATAGCGTCATTGACAAAAAAATCTTCCTCTATGTAAAAAAGCGTGGGGTGCTGATTTCTTAATATAATTATGAAAAATGAGTGAAGAGCACCCCACGCTCTTTTACGTAAAAGAAAACTTTTTGGTCAATGACTTCATCCCTATAATTTTCAATTTGTTAGTCCTTATTGCTATATAATCGTGTTTTTTTTTTATTTTTTCAATCAATAATTTTATTTCACCTGGAATTCAAGGGTTTTCTCGAGTTTTCTGGACTCTTTCAATCTGTTTTCGACTGCCACTGTTACGCCGGGAAAGCAAGCGGGATTGTTTAGAAAAATGAAAATAGAAATGCTTTGGGAACTTGTATAACTCAATATATTCACTTTTGACTATTTTGAATACTTGGTAGGACTTGATATTTCGAAGGATGAAATGAAACTTCCAGTTATGTCGAAATACAAAATTAAACTGATTTGTATCCAGGAGAGTCTAACCAACGCGCCCGATATCTAGAACATATTGAGAACGGTCTGGGCTGCATTTCCTGTTTAATGCTGCAGCAGTTGAATCGAAGGTATGGCCATTTTCTCTGTTGTATTCCACTAGAGCATAGGAGTTGTTGACATTCAGTTTTTTTGTGTTCCTAACCAGTTCAGATAGTCATTTTTTAATATCGCCTCGCTTCACCAAAATATTATTATATGCATTTCTTGCATACAATATGACAACCTAAAAACCTACAATAGGCTATACAGTACGCGTCAAAATCATGGAACAAATTAGATATTTCGCAAGCCATGTACTTCTGACAGACATCCCAAAATAGGTCGATTTTCATTTTGAAATTCCGATTTTTTTATGTATATTCTAAAGAGGTTATGTCACTGGTTTTGACATGGTGATGTAATCGGTAATTTTTTTAAATTGGAATAGATGTCTTGTGATACCTCATCTGAAAGGCCTTCCAATACTGCATTCAATGATAATAATAAATTAGATTTATTTTTGTACAGGGTGAACAAAAAATAATATTTTATTTCAATAAGAGAATAACTTTATATCCAACAAAATAGAACAGTTAAATAATATGTTCGAAATGCCATCCACCAGTCTCTTGACGAGTAATTCTGTTAATTTCGATCCTAATTCGATTTTTCAACTCTTGTAGATTTTGCGGCCCATCTACATAGACCTTCGATTTCAAATAACCCCACAGGAAAAAATCCAGGGGCGTAAGATCTGGAGATCTTGGGGGCCACTCTATCGGTCCGCGTCTACCAATCCACCTCCTAGGAAAACTCGCGAACATCACGTGCATAGTGCGGTGGTGCACCATCTTGTTGCAACCAAATACTTTCATTTGGTGAGTGAGGATTGTTGGCGTTTGGAAAAATATATTTTTATTATTATTAAATTATGATTAGGAAATTCTTGTATTGTCATCGGTCCTTGATATGTGTGACAAATTTCAGATTATTCGGAAGATTGGGAGTGGGTGAATATTTACTTCCAAGATTTTATTACATTGTGAGTTATTTAGTTCCAAGTAAAGATAATAAAAGCGTGTTGAAAAATGCAAAATTTTACTTTTTTGAGCCAAGGCTCTAATCCCTTAGACTGCCCTGGCAGACTAGTGAGTCAGTGCTCTACTACACCAATGGATCCTTTCCAAATATTAATAGTTAGCTATTTCCTAGTCTAAAATGGAAACATAAGACAATCACAAATTAATGCCATAATGGGCAAGTAAGTGTCAAATAAATGTCAGTTGAAATATCAACAAATATTCTTCACAAATTCTGAGTGGAAAGGTTCTAAAAGTGAACTATGGCTACTTTAAGTGAAACCCAACGCATAGAAATTTTAATTTTTATTGGATGCGGAGATAGAACCAGAACTCAGCAAGAGGTATGCGACTTGTTCAATGCGAAGTATCCAAATAGACCTATCAGTCGTTCAACAGTCAGTAAGATTGAGAAAAAATTTAGATAAACTGGTCATGTCAAACATATTCCGAATGCTGGACGTCATAAAATAGAAGAAAACGTGAAACTTGATGTTCTATTGGGTGTAGAGAATAATCCTCACAATACTTCACGACAAATTGCAGCAGACCTTGACATATCCCAAAGTTCTGTTTTACGTATTCTAAAAGCAGAAAAGTACCATCCATACAAAGTACAGCTACATCAACAACTCAATGATGATGATCCCGATCGCCGTGTTGAGTTCTGGGAGTTCTGTGAAATAATGCAGGATTTGTGAAACCGCAATCCACGTTTTATAAAACAAATTCTGTTTTCCGATGAGGCTACGTTTTGCCTAAATGGTTCAGTATATCGTCAGAATTGCAGATATTGGAGTAGGGATAATCCTCACTGGATGATGGACGGGCATACTCAATACCCTTAGAAAGTCAATGTTTGAGCAGGGATAATAAACGACAGGATTATTGGCCCGTATTTTTTCGAAGGAAATCTCACAGGGGAACGTTACTTGGAATTTTTAAGAAATGAACTCATACCTAGCCTTGCCGATATTTTTTCAAACGCCAACAATCCTAACTCACCAAATGAAAGTATTTGGTTGCAACAAGATGGTGCACCCCCGCACTATGCACGTGATGTTCGCGAGTTTTTGAATAAATGTTTTCCTAGGAGGTGGATTGGTAGACGCGGACCGATAGAGTGGCCCCCAAGATCTCCAGATCTTACGCCCCTGGATTTTTTTTTGTGGGGTTATTTGAAATCGAAGGTCTATGTGGATGTGCCGCAAAATCTACAAGAGTTGAAAAATCGAATTAGGATCGAAATTGACAGAATTACTCCGGAAGTTATTCGCAATGTGCAAGAGGAATGTGTCCGTAGATTTGCTTATCGTCAAGAGACTGGTGGATGGCATTTAGAACATCTTATTTAACTGTTCTATTTTGTTGGATATAAAGTTATTCTCTTATTGAAATAAAATATTAATTTTTGTTCACCCTGTACAAAAAAAAATCCAATTAATTATTATCATTGAATGCAGTATTGAAAGGCCTTCCAGATGAGGTATCACAAGACATCTATTCCAATTTAAAAAAATTACCGATTACGTCACCATGTCAAAACCAGTGACATAACCTCCTTACAATATACATAAAAAAATCGGAATTTTAAAATAAAAATCGACCCATTTCAGGATTTTTGTCAAAAGTACATAGCTTGCGAAATATCGAATTGTTCCATAATTTTGACGCGCACTGTATATCACAAACAAAAGATGATATAAAAAAATGTTCAAAACGATTTGTAGGATAGGAAGGAGGAACTAAAATGACATGAAAGAGAACTCACCCCCATCAACCCCCTAGGCCCCACCTACGCCAACTAAAGAAGTTTAAATAGCAAATCCCTGCTTGTGATACATCATTGAAAAGCCTATCAAAAATGATATCCAATGGTATACTTAATAATTATACAGGGTGTATCAATAATGACCAAATACATATTTAACAATTTGAAAAACAAACATACCCCTACTTGTGATACAATGTTAAAAAGCTCTAAAGGCCAATGAAATTGTATTTTCAATTATGAGTGTCCGTAGGCACTTTTTGTTGTTGAATAAAAACCTCAATTTACCTTTTTTGTAAACCCAGTTGTAAACTGTAAACATCTGTTTTTTGGGTTCTGTCACAGTCCATAATTTGTTTGTTCATTTGTGCGTTTGGATGTCATTAGTGTTCATCATTTGTACGATTGGTAGTGTCATTCAGCTGTAGTTGTCACGATGGTTTACGGTATAACTGAACGTGTGGAGATAATTTCCATATTTGGCTGCCAGTGTTATTTACGAACAGCTCAAATATTCAATGGGAGGCATCTGGACAAAAATGTGAGTCACGTGTACATTCGCGATTCAGTTGAAAAGTTTAGAGAAACGGGATAAGTGCAAAATAAAAAAAAGTAAGCCCCAAGATTACTGAATGAAGCAAGTCACATTGATGTTCTTGGATATTTTGTAATAGATCCTACTGCATCAACACGTCAAGTATCTGCAATGACAGTAGTATCACGTGAGTCGGACAGAAAGGTATTGAAATTTCAAAAGTTTTACCCGTACAAAATGCAAGTTCTTCAAGAACTAGGCGATGATGATCCAACTCCAACTCATGATTGAAAGAATTCGCGCTGTACCTAGACTATTAAAAAATATTTATTTCAGTGATGAATGTACTTTTATGCTGAATGGCAATGTTAATGAACAAAACTGTCAGTACTGGAGTGGAGCGAACCCAGTACCCAGAGAAACTGCATGATAGTAGGCGATGCATTGATTGGCCCCTTGTATACCAGATAATTTAAATGGAATGAATTCATCTGGATATGCTGGTGAAAACCATCGAAGTAGAGAACCAAAGGGACGACCAAGGCAATATAGCTCTAGACGAAGATTTGCTGCACTTCCAAGAAGCTGGAGCATTTCCTCACTATGCAATTGCAGTTAGGCACTGGTTGGATACTAATTATCTGAACAAATGGATTGGAAGAAGAGGTCCAATTGAGTGGCCACCAAGGTCAGCAGACTCAACGCCTCCTGATTTTTTTCTATAGGGTTACCTCAAGACAGTTGTTTATGAACCTCAAGCATGTCGCGCTATTACCAGAACAACATTTGCCAAAGTTTGTGCAGAATTCGGAAATAGGCTATATTATTGTTCAAAACACAACGGAAACCACCTTGAACATTCACTTCATTGACATGTTTAACAAATTTGTAGTTCAACAAAAAGTTCAATAAATTTTTCTTTTAAGGAAAGGTCTAACAATTATTGATTCACCCTGTACAATTATCATTTATACCATTTTTATAGGCTTTCAAATGATGTATCACAAGTAGGGGTTTGCTATTTGAACTTTTTCAGTTGGGATAGGTTGGGCCTAGGGGGTGGATGGGGGTGAGTTCTCTTTCATGTCATTTTGGTTTCCCCTTCCTATCCTACAAAAGTTTTTGAGCATTTTTTGATATCATCTTTTTTTGTGATATATAGCCTATTGTATGTTTTTGAATTGTCGCACTGTATAATAAGAGTGAAGAAGCGATAGTCAACCTAAATGTCATTCAAATGCAAATGACATTCGCTCACATAATTTCTCTGGAAAATTACATAGCCAATGACCTACGATACTTTCGCACATATAATAAATATAATAAAAACTTTTTAATAAAAAATTAAACCGACGAAATACGGAACTGAAAACTTGAAAATGAAATAAACCTTCTTAGTCCCAATAACTTAGTTCCTGAACTAATGTAAGTAACTAATTTTGAGTCGGCGCCAAACAAACAAGCAAATGAATCAGGTAAGGCGTGAAATGATGGCATCGAGTTGCGCGGTGACATTCTGATAATGTTTTTAAAGTTATTTAATGATGTTCGTTAATTGTTTGTTTGGCGCCGACTCAAAATTAGTTGCTTACATTAGTTTAGGAGCTTAGTTAGTGAGACTAGGAAGGTTTATTTTAGTTTTTACTCTTCAGTTCCGTATTTCGTCGGATTAATTTTTTGTTAAAAAGTTTTTATTTTTTAATTTTTCGTGGATAAAATCTACTAATTACTACCTACTTGTTTTTTGATTACTTCCAAAATACTTACTTACCCACCTTACTACAACTATTACCAGTTAAATAATATGATTATCTACTTTTACTATTTGTTGTAATATAAATTATTTTTGTTGTTCTAGTTAGTTCATTTCATTACTTTTTATATCATTCCATCCTCTCATATAATATAATGATTGTGATAATGACACTAGCTATCTGTTATTGTCAACTACATATGTGTGCCAATGTTCACAAGTGAAAAATCAATTATCCCCTATTTTTCTACCGGTGAGGGTGGATAATTCCATTCGAAATCCAAATATGATCAACTATGAGGTATACCCTTTCTGATAAAAGAAGAATCATCCAAATCGAAGATATGGCGAATGCGCAGATTCGCCAAAATGCAGCATACATCTCATTCACCATAATTTAGTAAAAACTTCCATCCCAAGTGGATGAATAAATCTACGAGTTTCTCTCCCGTAGTCTTCTGTAGCAATATGGACTAAAGAGTTAAAAATAAGATTATTTGGTAAAACTAATAAAACACGCTTATATAGAATAAGAATTGAGAAGTAAAATTTATAAAAATAGTCTTTGACCAAAAAATTTTTTCTTATGTTAAAAAGCGTGGGGTGCTCTTCACTTACTTTTCATGATAATCACGATAACTGATGTGAAGCACCTGACGCTTTTTTACATAAGAGACAATTTTTTGGTCAAAAACTGTTTTAATAATTCTTAACTTTTTGGTCCTCATTGCTATATTAACGTGTTTCTTTTAGTTTTGTCAAACTTCAATTTCATTTTCAATTTTATAACACCCCATCGATTATTGTGAATTTTGTCGCTCTCCTTCTTGAGCTAATATTGACGTTTTCACCATCAGGGTTCTCCAGAGCTTTCATCAATCTGCCGATATTTTCGTCTTGCCTCTGTTCTTCAGCCACATCTTAATTTTTTGTGAGAAAATTGGGTATATTGAAAAATAAACTTACTCTTTGCACTTTTGGTGCTAGCACTGCATATCTGGACAAACAGTCAGCATCTTCAACTCGTTCAGTTTGATGGCTCATCTGGCTTACCTTCCTGTAACATGTTGCAAATTCCTCACAAAACAAAAGGCATGGTGGTCAGTTGTATTCTTCACAGGCATTCCATAAACGAAATGTCAAACATAGGTCAACCCCCAAATTACAGCTGAAGCTTTGAGTTCTGAAATTGTGTAATTATTCTCACTTTTTGTCAGTGTGCGGCTTCCACATTCAATTGGGTGCATTTCTCCTCGGTATTATTGCAATAATATGACTCGTAAACCTTCTCTGCATGCATCTGACCTCAACCCGCATCCAATATCTGGGTTGAAATGAGTCAGTACTGGGGCCCCTGTGAGTTTTTCCCTAATAATGAATATCTGAGGATATTGTACTACGCTTTTTGTTGAAAGCATGGGGTGCCCCCTCAGCAACACTGATCGATAACTTACAGAAAATTCAAAAGTGCATCCTCAAATGATCTACAGAACACCGAGGATGTATCAATTGATAGACTTTGCCAAGAAATGGCATTGATGAATGTTTACCAACTTTATGCAAAAACGATCCTTTTCAAGACAGTACAAAAATAAATCGTCCCTGGTACACATTCAACACTCTTACGATACAAGATACAGAAACAAATTCGTAATACCCGGAGCAGAAAAAGCAATAGGTCAAAGATGTCACACCTTTTTAGGACCGAAACTTTTCGATGAGCTGCCATCGGAATTTAAAAGAATCAATTCGTTTCAAATATTTGAGAATATAATTAAAACTTGGCTCTTCACCATTCCCTTGAGCCCACTACAAAACTTCATATCCACAAACAGAACATGTCTAGCACCATCCAATTCAACATTTTAGTTGTAGTTATAATTGAAGTTTATTATTGTTATTATTATATATATACTTCTATGTGTGTGTGTCTATGTATGTGATTATTGTGTGTATGTATGTACTGGATATAATTTTAATAGTTATGTGATTATAAAAGCGATGCAATAAACACAGATAGTGCACCACGCGCGGAATCGTTTCCTTGTGGTTGTCTGTGTTCATTCACCACGTCAGTGTTCACATATTTTTTGTACATAGTAATCTATTATATTTTTTTTTACTAAACCCCTAATACATCACACACAAGCTATTGTAGCTTCTGTGATTTTTTTCTTTTTTTTTTCTTTCACGTTTATTTCAAATCTCCATACTTCTGTTTTCATGTCTCATTTTATTGTATTTGGAAAATTTATGGAATAAAAATTGATATATGTTTGTCCAAATACTGACATTCACCAAATCATAAAAACACATTTGTTTCATGTTATACATCACTTGTTATTATGATAATAATTAATTTTTTCAACCATTTTATTAGTTATTAAGTATTTATCTTGTACCTTAGTCTATGTTTGTTTGAATATTTTATTACTTTTTCAAATTATTGATTACATTCAATCTAGCTACTTGCACTCAAGCCCTACGCACAGACTTGTTCTACAGTAGGGTTTTCAATTTATTCCCTCCTCCTTTTATTGTATTTCACTTATATGTAATGTAATTCAGAAGGCGATGTGTGAATAAAATTATTATTATTATTATAGTAAATGTTTATACGTTGAGGCTTATCAAAGATATTTTCCATCTGTAGAATAGCATAATACCCACTATTCACTTTATTACTGTTAATATCAATGTTATTCCTGAAGGATAGGTTGGAGTCTAGAAATGTACCAAAAAATTCGGTTTATTCTAATGTAATCAGTGTTGTATTTTGTTCATTGATTTCTGGGACCATACGGTTGATTCTTATTCAATACTGCATAAGGATGAAATTCTATGATTGAGAATTATTCGATCAGAGATGCACCAATTGCTGAATTTGTTATGTAGTTCGTTAGCTCTCTCATCGATTCGAGTTCATTTTTACTGTGAAATGCTACAGATATATCATATAATACCAGACAATCCGTCAAATCATTGATGAACAAAAGAAAAAATTAGTGGACCTAGTATAGATCCTTGTGGTACCTCTAGATTGCTATTATGCAATTCGGAACGTGTCCCATTAAGTTTTACCATAATTTTTCTGTGTCTCAGAAATGACATAAACCACTTCAGTATATTTCTACGGATTCCTAACGAGTACAGTTTGGTTTCAGTTTTATCTAGGTCTAGGTAATCAAAAGCTTTCGTGAGATCGAAAAATAAGGCACCTACAAGTTTTTTCCTATTGAGATATTCATAGATATACTCAACAGATGTGCAAATAGCAGTTTCGTTAAATTTCCCGGGTTGGAACCCATTTTGTGAATCCTTGATGATTTTATGTTTGTCAAGGTGAGATATCAGTCTATTGAACATAGCTCTTTCCATTATTTTACTTATTATGCTGGGTACTGTTATTTGCCTATAGTTGTCGATTGAGAGAAGATGGTCCTTTCTATAAATTAGCGTTACTGTTCCAAGTTGGATTTCTTCAGGAAATACGCCCGACACGATAAATGAATTTATTATATTTGAGAGCGGTTCAGCAATTTGGAAAGCTATGCTTTTCAATAATTTTGTTGAAAAGCAGTCCACTCTTACTGAATTTGAGTTCCTCAAGTTTTTCATAATTTGTATAATTTCTTAATAACAGACCAGGTTGAAGTGAAAGGAATTACTGATATTCAAATTGCGTCCTTGAAATTTCTACCTATCTGTCCTATTTAGACTTTGTCACAATTGAAATAGGAAATACCATACATAACATTGGAACATTCTGATATTGTAAACGAATAGACTGGAAACCGTCCTTATGTTTTTTTGGCAATCTTAAGATTATCTGATTCAAAAATACAAATAAGTTTTGGGGTTCTTCAATGTAAGGAACTGTTCTGTATGTATTTGTTGTTGTGGCATAACCTCATTTACATTGTTTGTGTTCTTGTCATTGAGATTTATGATGCTATGATTTGGTAGTTGATTAGGTAACATGCTGTTGATTTCTAGAAAATTCAAAATAACTTGAGCCATTTCGATCCAACATAAATACTATTCCAGCCTCGTACGATTGCAAAAACTTAACTTAATAACATGGTAGGACTACAAATGATGTTTTTTCAAAATCCACCAAACTGTTTTTTTAAACATCGAGTTGTGGAGTCAATCTATGATGATTATTTGAAACCCTTTCCAAAACTCCCTTTGAAGTATCGGTTAGGAAGTTTTAAAAACATACACAAATATTCGCATATTCGAGGTGTAACGATTCGGTGAATGTTCCGTATAAATATAGCGTATATTCACTAATGGTATCAAACCAACCGCTCGTAAAAAAATAGTAAGAAAATCTGGTACCTCTCCATGCATTTCATCATTCATCAGGATAATAATTGTGATTCAATTTAAATTGATTTCATTCAATACCAAATTTGCATCCAGGTATTCCTGCAACGAAATGTATACTCAATATCTCATATTCTTACTCAAGTATTCGAACAAGAGCCCTTCACAAAAACTTGTATAACGGATAATTATAAATCTGTCTGTGGTATCACAACGCTTAGGTTCACTCGGTATAATTTAGAGTTGATTGGATTCACAACTTTGGCCGAAATGTCGAGTGAGAAAGGTAATTCGGTAGATGGTTGTACAGATCAGAAGATTAATATGAAGGGTTTCTGGAAATTTTATTGGGAGAGGAGAACATTCGTTCGATCTGTCCGGAATTTCATAAAAAGTACAATATATTGTAAGTATCTATTGTGACGATAAAGTTGACATGAGAATAATTTGAAATTAAATAGAATATTCCTGTTCATAGGTTCAAATGAATCAATTGGTGGAACAGGTAAGTCGTTATTGTCGTTTTCTCCGGATTTTCCCACAACTGTTTAACCAATATGCGCAACTGATGAGTTAATTGTCTAGCTCGAGATCGGTAATCAGCTCCTATCTCTGTATCATTCCTAATTATCATTAGACACACCCTAGATGGAGAAGAAGAGGAGAATTATTATTTGAAGAGACTATACAATAATCAGAAAACCAAAAAGTCTGGTTCAGTGAATGCAATAAATCAGGAGACTTCAACGTCTCATTGAAAGTTATACATGAATTCCCATATTAGTTTTTTACCCAATCAGATTGATTTGGTGAAAAGGTATCATGTAACATTGTGAATTGATAATGATAATACGTCAGAACTAATTCCATTCGAATAAATGATTTTGAAAATCAAAGCCGCTCGTTACATTTCTTCAATCCATCGGCAGATGATGGGTAGATAAACACAAAAGGAAAATTTTAGTATATTCGAAGATGTTATAAAAAGTTTCCATCTTTTTACAAGCTTTTTACACGCTTTATATTTGACTTGCTTCGTTCGTATGTCATTCGTTCTGTCATTCTTTCCGGTTCAAAATTTGTAATCCATTTTTGGAGCACTTGCCGACAGTTGTTCTGCCTAAATTTGACAGTTGTTCATAATTCCGGTGACAATGCATTATGAAATTTTTGTTGGAGGGAAAAACAGAATGGCGGCTCTAAGATGGCGGACGAGTTTGTGATTATGCAAGGATTGATTCAAATTGGTATGTGGGGGTTTTTGGGGACAAAGATTGTGAATTTTTGTCAAAATTCAAGAATTCAAGATGACGGCTCCAAGATGGCGGGCAAGTTGTGTGATTGTGGTCCGATTCGATTCAAAATTGGTATGTGAGTGTTTTCGGGGTCGGATATTATGAATTTTTTTTATAATTCATGAATTCAAAATGGCGGCACAAATGGCGGAGGAGTTTTGTGATTATGGTCCGATTCCATTCAAAATTTGTTTTGTTGAAAAAAACAAAATGGCGCTCCAAGATGGCGAACGAAATTTAGGTTTATGGTCCGATTTGATTCAAAATTGGTATGTAGGGGTTTTCAGGATCGAAGATTATGAATTGTCCTTCAAAATTGCTGAAATCAAATGGCGGCTCCAAGATGGCCGATGATCCCTGTGTTTATGGTCCGATTCATTCAAAATTGGTATGTTAGGGTTTTTGGGTCTGAGATTATGAATTTAGTCAATGATTATCAATTTTCAGTTAACATTCATAAATTGAAGATGGCGACTCCAAGATGACGGATGGTCTCCACATTGAAGAACTAGATAGCTCAGAACTAACGGGAGAAATTCCTCATAATACCGATGCTTTACAAAAAATGCATAGATTAAGGCATACTTGAGTACTAAAAAGCACAAAATGAAATAATTAATGAAAAACTTCCTGAAGACAAGCTTTTATTCAAATGCACTAAAGAGTAAAAAAGAATTGCTCTGGATGTGTGACGTAGGTTATTCCGTGGGTTATAGATTCAAAAGCTTGTCGCTTTTGTATTCGAACTGAAAACTTTGCGAGTCAATATTTTGAATCTATAACTGACGGAACAACTTACGTAACACATCCAAAGCAATTATTTTCGACTTTTAGTGCATATGAATAAAAGCTTGACTTCAAAAAGTTTTTAATAATTATTCATTAGGGGTAGAATACGTCGTTGAAATCATAGCACTCATTTCAGGGACACCCACCCCGTATGGTGGCCAGTAAGATCTTTCGTCTTTAGTCGAGTGATATTTTTTTAATCGAGATTCATCCATCTCCTGCGCTGAAGATCGTATTTTGATATTTTGTTTGGCGATCGAAAAATATCTCATAATAAAAATTCACATTCATGCCACTGCACATGATTATATACTGAAGTGGGTCAAATGTAGACGAAACATATTTTTTTGAAGACATGTGATCAAAGCCACATATCATTAAGTGCGAGAATATTATTCACACTGTTTTTTTCGAAATGGTGGGGCTTGCAGCAGTCCGCCAAGATTGAAATCCTGGATGATTATTGAAAAATCAACTCATATAAAATCCAAATAACAATCCACTAATTATGAAATTGGAAATGTAATTAACCCTTCAACAGCTAGCGTTACCATACGGTAACGCTTACAAGGTTGTACATCAAGCGTCGCCATATATTTTTGAGGTTAGAAATTTGAACTCTGCGAGAGGGGATCCCATAGAGAGACTAAAAATAAAGAGAGTTGTCAAACCTGCAGTGAAAGTTGGCACCACGTTTAGACAGTGGCGACATATCTCGCAACTGGCCGAACTAAGTACAGTTGGTAAGGTTGAGATAAGGCGGGTTTTTCAAATGTGTTACTTTTATATGATTGATATGGTATATATTTTATAAGTGATCGATTTGCCATTCTTGTATTTCATATGAATGGTTGTATCATATGAAATACAGGAATGGCAAATCGATCACTAATAAAATATATACAGTATACGATTCGTAGAATCTGTTAGTTCGTTCGTGGTTAAAATGAAGTTTCAAAGTAAATCTTTATTTCATGATATCAAGAACAAAATAAAAGATCTTTTAAAACAAGAATAACAAGTTGAACACTATAAAAACACATTTTATTGTATCTAGGACAAGGTACAACTACAGACAAAACAATAATAAAACTCCAAAAAACATCAAAATCAAAAATATTCTTCAGTCTTCATCAAATCCACCAAAATAAAAACAAATTAGATTTACAAAAAACCTTCAATAATTTTGTTCATTTATTAGCACAAAGGAGAACGAGTAGGTATACTTAACAAATACTCCAGTTTGATGATAATCTTCGTACTTCCTCAAATGGTGATAGGAAATGGAAACTGATGGACGGAAATAAGTATCAGTTTGTGAAAAAATTTCTGCAATTGATGGATGGAAATAAGTATCAGTTCGTGAAAAGCATTTTATATTTTACCTTGTGAAAGAATATTTCGAGGAATTTCAGCGTCAACTCGAATAACAAAACATTCCATTTTCGACGTTGGGTTCATAATTCAAGTCCATAGTATAATTTCTATAATTAATTTTTTGATGACAATTAACAGTAAAATTATTCTGAAATTATTTCATGGTTTGTCATTTTCTGACAAATGTCGAAATTGGAAAATTATCATGTCAGTCGTCTGTTGATTACGGGCAGCGCCTCCATGCGCGACTGGCCGTACCAAAAACTTGATGGTCAAGATCGCCAATGTTTCAAACAGTCTCTTTATTTTTAATTTGTCTATGGGGGATCCCTACTAAATACGTATCTCTACTCGTAAGTACTTATTCGACGTTCGCAGCGGCTTGTTGTGCGTATCGAGCGATCGTTAAATACGACGTTTTTTGAAAGTCATGGATTATGGCGACCTTCGATATAAGTTACTTTCTAACTCCTCCGTTTACTTTAATTAATTCATAATACGTACAAATTATAGGTTAAAGTGTACTTTATAGGATGGCTAATAATAATTAGTGCTAGTTTATTTTCGAATAATTAGTTAGGTTCGTTCTTTTCGCCTGTTACCATATGGTAACGCTAGCTGTTTATGGGAGTCAATTAAAAGATTACGTGATTTTTTTCCAGGAGAGGTTTTACCTTGGAAGAAGCTCTGCAAATGATGTATGAAGATGACTTAGATGTTCAAGATATATTTATAGAACCTCCGGAGGCAAACGTTCTGATCGATGAAGATTCAGGCGACGAAAAGGAGGGGGGTTTAGTTAGATAATCTTAGTGGTCAACAATTATTAGCTGGAGCAGAACTGAGAGTGAACCAAGCTATAAATGAAGAGCCAGACGAGCCTGTTCGAAATAATGAAGGTCCGTATACCAGACCAGGACAGGAAAAAATCACTTGGATAAAGAAAGGCGATATAATTCCAAATAAAAAAGCTTTTCCCGACCTGATTACTCCGATTTGAAAATCTAACAAATGTCGAAATTTTTAGCAGTTTATTGATCGAGAAACTTGTTGAGCAGTCTACAAAATATGCTGTCTTTTTAAATCATTCAGATCCTAAAATTACTTCTAGGGAGATGAAATGCGCCATCGCCATCATGATTCTGAGTGGGTATCATGAATTGCCTGGAAAAGACATGTACTGGAGTACAGAAAAGGACTTGAACGTACCCATTGTGAGATGCAGATTCTGAAATATTACACTGTGCTGATAACACGAAACCTATAATGATGACAAAATGTGAAATAACGACCTCTCATGGATAAACTACGGGCAAATTTCATTAAACATTTTGTTCCTGAACAACACCCAAATTTTGATGAATCCATGGTTAAATAATTTGGGAGACATGCCAGTAAACAATTCATATGAGGAAAACCAATCCGATTCGGCTACAAGGTATGGTGTTTGAATGCTGTGTCGGGGTATCTTGTAAATTTCGATGTATACCAAGGGAACAATCCTAGGGGAAATAATTTCTATGAAAATGGATTCGGGACATGTGCAGCACCTCTCATCAACATGATTGACGACTTTTCCCCTGATGTGTCCAAACTTCCATTACAATTTTATTTTGGTAACTCTTTCACTGGTTTCAATATTTCACATTACCTGAAACAACGCGGCTATGATGGAGCGGGAACAATCCGCGACAACCGTATCCCGAAAAGCTGTCCTTTACCTGCGGAAAATATGTTCTCTGAATCTTAATCCCAGAGAAGGGGTGATTACGTATCAGCTATTGATAAAGAAGATGGAATCATTGATGTGAAGTGGCTGGATAATAATGTTGTTAGCGTAGCCTCTTCCTGTCATGGAGTAAATTCCACTTCTTTAGTGAAAAGATTCTCTCGGAAGGAAAAAAATATATACAGGTATCGCGTCCATCGCTTATAACCGAATACAACCGCTTTATGGGAGGAACCGACCTGATGGATGAAAATATTTCAAGATATCGTATATCCTTCAGAAGGAAAAAGTGGTGTTGGCCCATTTTCACTTGGTTCCTAGACACAAATGTAGTAAATGCATGGTCTGTTAGGCGAAAATGCAGAAACAAATCACCAATAAGTCAGCTAAATTACAGAAGACAAATCGTTTTGCATTATCTCGAGGAATACAAAACAGTTTCAAAAGGATCAGGATGGCCATCCACATCTGAAAACAGCGTTACCCTAACCGGGTGTCTGATGATATTAGATATGATCAGGTCGACCATTTATTAGTTTCAACTAGGGATAAAAAAGAAAACGTTGTGCCGGTGAAGGTTGCTCCTGAAGCATCCGGACAATGTGTTCTGAATGTGATGTTGGTATATGTATAGACTGTAACTATATTTTTCACACTCAATAAACAATTTTTGACAGTTTGCAACAGTTATTTGAATTTCTATTATTTTGTACATCACTAACGGCTAGTGTTACCATATGGTAACGGCACTTATATCGCAAAAAAAATTAAAAAATATATCAAAAAGTTGTTGAGAGAGCCCAACTTGATCATAATAATTAGGAATTATGACCTGGCACAGCATATTTCTAGGAAAAAAAAAATCCGCCGTTGAAGGGTTAACACGTTCATTGCGTCGAACACACGTTGCATGCGGACAATTACGACTGACATGCGGACGACGCATACCGTGCCTGTACGCAGTAGCATTGAATCAGGAGTGTTGTGTGTGTTAGCATTATCGGACATTCTCATGATGAGTTATGGAAATCTAGGCCCGTCACAAGGTAAGAAACAAAAAAAAAGATCGAAAGGCATATACATAGAAGAGTCAAATTTCAAAAAACTAGTGAAATGCATGTTTCAAGTCCAGGTAATTATTACGCAATTGCATCTACAGTGCTCAACAATTGCACAAGGATCAAAGTAATTTGTTAATTTTGGTTGAAATAAAATAAATGTGAAAGTATGCTCATAACTTCAGTCAGCAAGAAATAAAAATGGCCGCCGTAAAACATACAGTAGGCTACAGTTGCGATTATTTTCTTCTAGTGGTAGCGGGGGTTGATCCTGAGTATAAGTGTGAGTTGGCGCGGCACGGGGGGGTGTGTGTGTTAGCGGCCATCTTGTAAAACGCGTGTTGTCATATATCTCCTAAACGGTTTGTCGGAAGCGAAAAATACAGGATATCTTTTTTTAGATAATTAAATATTCTTTCCTAATTTTGCGATTTTTTTTCTGTGAAATGGATATTTATGCGAGTTTTTGAGTCAAAGTTGGAACGAATGATTTTTCTGCGAATAACTCAAAAATAATTGATCAGATGTGAAAAATAGTTATATTGAAAGTTGTAGAGCGCAAAATTGTCTACAAATTTTAATATGAACTTTTTTTCTATCCCCAATTTAGTTTTCGCACGATAGATAGCCAAACGAAAATTATTTACATTTGATGAGACAGATGCACGAAACAGGTAAATTGTCGTTCTGGGGGTAATGATGCCATATTGTAGCAGCTATAATGGTCTTTGCGGGAGCGCTTGGACTGCCATTTGCTGACATCATCCCACTTTGACGGTTGGTGTGAGCAAGTCATTTCCGTACGTTCGAAATTCGCAAAATCAGCAACGAAGACTACAGTGAATTCATTATATCTACCACCAACGTACACCGCAGCCAGTCTACACACTCTCCGAATCCATCATCAAGTTCAAACATGGCTTGGAATGAGCCAAGACCCTGAAGAATGGGGTTGGAAACAAACAGCATAGGGTATAGATCAAATCTCCAACACCAAGCCACCGGCAGCACCTGATTTAATGAAACTGCAATGAGTGTCCATTAAATGTAAATGCAATAGAAACTGCGCGGTTTGATGTGGTTGTCGAAAAACTAGACTCAAATGTTCCATTATATGTAGTGTTTGCAGTGACCAAACGTGCGAAAATGGGCTACGACAAATAGACATTATTGATGATGATGATGATGTTGATGATATCAGAGCTGACGACATCTTTTCAGAAGATGAAACAGAAGGAATGTAATGTAGAGCAAAACACTGGATTGTGTAGAGGTGTGGACTATTAGAACCAGGCCCATCAACAATGAGAAGAACAAAATAAATAATTTGAATTACTAATATATTTTAACCTTCTACAATGTACATTATATGAAGAAATTAAAATGAATATTATCGATTATATAAAGAAATATTCGAATAGAAATATCAATAACAATCATTATTCTTAAAAAAAAATATTGCATGTTTTCCCAAAACATTGCTAGCTTTCCTTCGGGCTTCAAACCCCCCAGTCGTTCTTGAACATTCTTACTCTCAAATAATCTCTGTAAATCACTGAACAATTCTCCCGAATTCACCTTGACCATTATCCTTTATCTCTTTACTACCTTTGCCTATCTTCAACCCTCTCTTGGCCCCGGTTCATCGTGCCTCAATTTTTTATCTCTGCCAATGACCTCTCATTTTACAACAAATTTTTTCGGGAATCATCTTTCTGCTCCTCGTGCACCTTTCCATCGTTCTTTTTCCTTACCTCAGTCTCATTGTAAGTGAATAAATTCCGTTCAACTATCTACTGTGCGAAAACTATTGTAGATAGGGAAATTGTTTTTCACGTAGGATCAATTGTTTTTGAGTTGTTCGCAGAAATGGCATGCGTTCCAACTTTGACTCAAAAACTTGCATAAATATCAAGTAAACAGAAAAAAGTATTATTACATAATGAAAAAACACTTGATTATCTAAAAAAAAGATCTTACGTATTTTTCGCGTCCGACAAACCGTTCAAGAGATATATGACAGAACGCACTTTCCAAGATGGCCACTCAAGCACACCCCCCCGGACCGCACCGCCAACTCAGATTTATACTCAAGACCGGCCCCCTTTTCATTTGTAAAAAAAAATCGCTACTGTAACCTCACGCAGAAAAAAAAAATCCTGCCGATTGGACTCTATATACACCAATACTGACTTTTTTTACACGATCTAACGATAAAGTTTGTTTTTGTGGTTGTATATTTTGGGAGGGTTTTACACTATAGCAAAATATTGAAAAATTATTTCTTATATGATAATTTTTTATATTGTTAGTTCTGGTTCCTTCGTCTTAAGAAAGTAGTGTGTGTTACATTTTGTGAAAAATATGCCTCGATGGCGTTTACAGACCGCTCACTTGTAGCAAATTATACGATGGATCAACGAAGGGTTATTGTATTGTAAATCGTTTGTGGAATCAATATGTGACGAATGATATACCATTTTACCCAGACAGCACGGAATATTCCTAGAATATTCTCTAAATATCCGAAAAGAGAAGAGTATATTCCGAACATACATGGAATATTCCTAGAATATCCACATGACTCTAGCATATTCTAGGAATATTCCAATATGCATATTCCTGGAATACTTTCGGGAGAATGTACCACGAATATTCTCGTGAAAATATTCCTGTATGAATATTCATAGAATATTCCTGCGTGAATATTCATGAAATAATCGTGTATAAATATTAATAGAATATTCAAAATTGAATATTCTGTATTGCATATTCATGGAATATTCTCCCTTATTTATATGGAATGAACACCAATAACCATTTTCGAATTCAAAATATGGAAAAGATGAAAAAAGTGCGAATAGATGTATTTGATTTGCAAACAGAATTTTTGTTCAGACAAGATGACAAAAATACATACTGTACTGACCAAATTGTAATTGGTCGGAAAATATGGACGTGCCCTTTCACGACCAATCAAAACCATTCCGCGCGTCAGCATCTGTCGTTCATCCGGTAGTCGTAGCTTAACCCGACGGCAGAGCTGTAAAGTTGAATGCATTTCAAATTGACATTTGACATCTTTTGTTTTTTTCAATGGTATGGGTTACTTTTGCATATTTGTATGTGAAACTACTGTGTTTGGAATTGTTTAATAAATATTCCTAATAATCAACACAGTGTGGTAAGTACACTTTTATGTTACCATTCATTGCATTCCATGAAAATTACATTTGTATATCACTGATCATTTCATTTTATAGGCGTTTTCTACAAAATGCCTAACAGAAAAGGAAGCAGTGCCTTGGTATAAGGAAAGTACACCAGGAAACTGAAAATATTCTTGATGCAATTTCCACACAAACTTCGTCACAGCATGCAAAATGACATTTAAGTAATCAAGTTGAAACTATTAGTGATAGAATGGATTCAAGTTTTTCTGATTCAGTTAGCAGTAGTTCGATCTTGCAATTCTTGTTTTTCAGAGATATCTCCGTAGTGACAGAGGAAAACGGATTACTAAAATATGTGTTATTATTCATTATAACGATATAGAAATAGACCTGTGCAAATTCCTGTTCTGTTATTTTATTGTAGGGAAGGGGTGCGCAGTCTGCGGGAAATCAAATGGTTTTTTTTTCTGAGTGGAACTTGCAATTCCAATCCTCAAATACTCTGTGGAAAACAATTACGTATTGCACTACTACATAATTTTTTAAATGAAGTTTTGTTTTTTGGCGAATGTAAGCAAATACATTGCTTGAATTGTCAGGCATAATTATATTATTGATGTGAAAGTGCCATTCAAGATTTTATATTTTAGGATACTCATGTGGGGAAACAGTTGTATTTTTCTTTATTCTCTTGATTTCCGAAATTTCAGGGAATGGTTATTTTATTCTAGAAACCCTTCAGGATATTTAGGGAATATTACAATCATATTCCTGAATTACTTTGAATTTCCGGAATATTCATAGAATATGTTCTGGAATATTCTAGGATTATTCTTTCTGGAATATTCAATATTGTAGGGTATATTCTGTATATACAGGAATATTCCCAGAGGATATTCCAGGAATATTATTTATGGATATTCCGGGAATATTCCTCATGGAATATTCAAGGAATATCTTAAAAATTTCCCACCAGCTTATTCTAGGAATATTCCAAAAAAATAAGTATTTCCCTGGCACATTTAAGAATATTCCAATATCCCAAGAATAATATTCTATGAATATTCATAGAAAATCCAGTGCTGTCTGGGTATGTCCATGGTGGAGGGCGGCAACGCTGTACAACTCCAGCCGAGGACCAAAACTTGCGGATAACTGCAAGGCGGAACCCATCCTATCCAGCATCAATGGGTTACTGCGTAATGCCACTGGCGCAATCTTCTCCAGTTAAACAGTCAGAAGAACATTGCATATGGGAGGTTTTCATGCAAGAAGAGGCGCACCACACATACAGTTAACTAGGGAGCATAGGGTAGCGAGGCGACAATTGACCAAGGAACATCGTAGCTGGACAATCATCGAATGGATAAATTGTTTATCCACGGATGAGTCAAGATTCCGTCTATATAATTTCGATGGACTCAGTTTGGTCTGGAGAGAACCAGGTCCATGATATAATGAACAGATGAGGGTTCCGGCCCTGCTTTCGATGGAGGCTCTATCTGTGATTGGGGTGAAATTTGTTTCGACGGTCGCACTGATTTGGTGGTTCTGATAAATACCACAATGACCGCTCGGAGATATAGAGATATCTTTGTTGAACCAATAATTGTTTCATTTGCGGGTGCAATCGGTAATTATTTTATTTTTTTCGATGATAATGCGCGCCCCACAAGTTGTTACCGAAAGCTTAGGATTTCACGGAATTGATAGAAGGGAGTGGCCAGCCCGTTCACCAAACATGAACAGTATAAAACATGTTTGTGCCAAATTTGTAGGCATTTCAACAGGTTAGCAGAACCTGTAGGAAAGCCAGAACAGTTGGGTGAAGTTGTCAGGGAAATTTGGATGAATTTACCTTATAAATCGACTGATACAAAATATGCTGCTAGAGTTCAAAGCCTTATTAGGGCTCATGGTGAGCCGACAACATACTAGTTTTTTGCTTATTTTTTCATAACAATTTGTAAAGTGAGAAGATTATAAAAAATTTAATGTATATTATGTTACTTCTTGAATAAATTCACGCTTCTTTCTAGTTGTTTTTTTTTTAAATCTGTTTTGGTTCTAAAAAACCAGAACTACCAGAAAAATCGAAACAAACACATCTGATCCTTATCAATTGTTGAGCACTGTATATTCCAATACATTGATGGCTTCTTATATTCTGTAGGTGATGAACCAATTTATTATTTTCATTTGTTGGTAACGGAGGAATTGCACCAACTAATTGTTGAAAAAACCAACATGTACGCTGAGGAAGACTTTTTATCCAAGGCGAGTTACAGCCGTGCACGTATCAGTCAATAGATATTCTCACTATTCAAGCGGAAACAATTCCTCTATAGCGAATAACTGATTATTGGGGAACTGACAGGCTTCTTTATTTGAAATGTTTTTCTGAATATATGGATCGTGATCGATATCTATTGAGTCTGAGCTGCTTACCTAGACCAGATGATCGGTTATTCAAGATAAGACCTTCGATAAGTTATTTCAACAACAAAATGTGTTTTACCTCCAAACGGAGTTTTCACTGGATGAATCCATGCTAGTGTGCCGCGGAAAATTGGTATTTCTTCAGTACACACAGAACAAACGCCATGAATAGGACATCAAATTATATATGCTAACGAAACCAAGTAGACTGATTCGGCAATTTGCTGTGTACTCTGGAGCTTTGAGCGATATGGGTCGCAAAATTCATGCAGAAAAAGAGAATGAATTAGATGCAGGATATTCATTATACATGGACAAATATCATAATAGTTATTCATAATTCAAAACACTGTTGAACAAAAATACATATTCAACAGAAACAATCATAATTGATATGAAAAACTACCTGAGAGATACGAAGGATGAATAACTGAGAAAGGGGGAGACGACTTCCCGTTATTCGAATGATATAATGATTGGAAAATGGCGCGACAAACGTGACGTAAGTTATATTCCTACCGAACATGAAAACACGATTTTCCGTTTTACAATAAATGGGGTGGGGGAAAAAAGCCTCTTCCAATGTTTAACTATGATACATTCATGAAAGGAATTGGATCAATTCCTTGCGTACTATCCGTGTACGCGAAGAACTCTGAGACGGTACAAGAAATTAGGTACCCATATTGTACAGCTACTTCTGTCGAATTCATACTTCCATTATAACAGAAATCGAACATAAAAAAACGTCATTTTATGATTTCCGAATGAAAATCATGAAGTTCCATTGCCTGAGGAAATGCACAAAAAAACAACACACACAGTTTTGCATCATTCCATTACTTATTGCGACCAGTCAATAACATCAAAGAAAATACTTCGTAGAAAGTGTAAGGAGTCAATGACATAAGGAAATATACTCCTTCTATGTGTGATAGCTGCAATTATGGATTTTGTCTTGATCCTAACTTTCGACAATTTCATGAAATCATAAAGTAGATTAGAAAATTGTAATGTATTGATTTAAAGTTTTTTCGTTAAATTTTTTTTTGTTATGAAGTTCATTTTCACTACTCTGTCATAAGCATCATTATTATTATTGTCACATAGAAAACAAATTATGTGGTTTATAAAAGTGGCAAATTTTGACGTCCGCAATCAAAATAGGTGTTTCGAAAAAAAACCTAAAAAAACTTGAAAAACTATGAAAGTATAATATTACACATTTGCGAGTGTAACCATTTCTAAGCAAAAACAGTGTGCAGGTATTCAGAACGTGCCGCGCATGGGATCCGCAGCGGACGTGTTAAACAGTGGATATCCTTTCATCATTTACTCGAATTATGAGTGTTGATGAAATTTGAGGATATTTGTCGATTATTGATATCGAAACCTCAATCGATAATTATATAAAGCTCAGTATACTGCTTTTTTCTTCAGTGAAAATGTCATAATAAGTTTACCAGAATGGCTCGGGGTAGGTTCGATATTTCATAAAGTATATTAATTCTGGAGAATATTAAAATAATATCCAGAGGAGTTCAATTTCCTTTTCATTCAATATCTAACAAAAATATCTACCTCACTGAAAAACGATCACAATATCTGTAACCAAGTTAGCTCGACGAGATCTATACCAATAGTTCCAGCTATACTACTAGAGTACTTTCATATCTCTGCACAAAAATGTGAGGATTTCAATGAACATAATCTGCATCCTGACCCATTCCTACTCGTAGGGAACGTATTATTGATAATATTGAAGAATTCCACAACTTTCCCCATTCAAAAGAATTATTCAACCTAGAAAACAATGATTATTTTTGATCAGCTGAAAATGCATTATTTTTTCGTATCGCAAATATATAGAGAAGTAATCTCAAAAAAAATGCTCCAGCCAAACAGCTTTCATATCAAATGCTGGGAATAAAATGGAATGAATTACATGCCACTTGCTCTCTGAAATTGGCATTCACAACAGCTCTTTGTTTGAAAGGATTTCCACATATTTTTCTTTCTCATTATAGCTCTTGCATGCTTCGAATATTCAGCCCGCATCATTCTGAATGGAATCAGAGGAGACGCACAACACCAAAATGTTTTATCATGAATTTCGCTAACTTTTCCATACGGTCAACATTTATTGTTTGGGGATTCAATAGTGTTTGAAGTTATCACTGATCAGATGCTAGGGGAGAATTTCATTCCTTTTATTTGTTTTTTTTTAGATGAGAATTACCCAATAGGCTTTCCAGTTATCCAAGAATTTTGAAAGGTAATCTAAAGTTTGCTAAAAAGAGAGAAACATAGTTTTTGGATGCCTCGTCGAAGTTGATCAGCCCAGATTCTGAGAAAATCCACTTCATTCGTTGGTATCATTTCTTCAAAGATTCCTCACCCCAATACATCGATAATTATATTTTTTTATAGAGAATCAGTTTTGTATATGAAACATGTTTTCAATGAAACCGACAAACTTCACTTTTAAATATCAGTTTTTTTCCATATACAAAGTGATACAAAACATTGGAATTGAACATGAATTGATTAGATTTACCCTATTCGTCATTGTCTACAAAACATAAGATTCCGTTTCGGCATTTACCATTCTAATTTGACTATCAGAGCCAGGTAATATTGCTCGGAATCCCCCCTTGGGCCAATGATCTCTTGGAAGTTCACTGTCGACAAGAGCGACTACGTCACCGACTTTCCATTTCCAGAGATCTTTCTGGCAAGTACTCCCTAAGCAATCTCCGGAAGCAATCACATAGATATTGGGTATTTTCTTCGGCTCTCGCAAAAAAAGATCATTTTGCGAAAACGATCTGAACATACAGAAACTCGGTTGAAGATTCCGAAAACCTCCTTCTTGAAGATTTCAAACGCACGGCGAGCAACTGAAAATTTCCTCAGTTTTCCGCTGTTTTGCTCGCAGTGTTTCTTGAACGTGACCTTTTTTGACTAATATCAAAATAGTTCTGTCAAAAGGATGACGAGACATTGGTTTGTTAATTTGAGGTATGGAGTGTTTTTCGGATATTGAAGTCAATCCATTATCGTTCTGCAAAATGCAAGATTCTTCCAGTGATGGTTTCCACGAGTGATCCATATCAGAAGAATTTGTTGATATAGAGTTGTCACCAGATAGTAGAACTGTCGATTCATTTCATTATACCATGTGGTTGCCACTGGATTTGGAAATATGTTCTGATAATTTGGAACCTGTGATCTGTCGATTCGTAATATAATATCGATGTTTGTCTTGGCGCACTTTCAATGGTCTTGATGTCTCACCAATATATTTTTTACCAAAAAAACGAGGTATATTGTATACAGATTTTATTTTATTTTTATTCTATGTTTTTTGGTTTTGTTTATGTGAGGATTGATCTCAATGTGTTAGTGGTTCTGTTTGCCAATCCGTTTAATCCTTTCAGGTAATCCGGGGACATAAGATATTATGGGTTTTTTTGTGATATAGTAGGTAGTTGTTGTGTCTGTATTGAATTGATTACCCAGTTGTTCTGTATATTGTTGTTTGTAATTTCTCCACAAATTTATCTGGATACGCATTGTTCACCTGTATTCAATTTAAGGACACAATTTCTCCTTCGAAGTTTTCTGTTGAATTGGATATCATTTGAACTCTATTGTAGAGGCATTCAACTATACTTTTTTTGACACTTGTGTGATGGTTTGAGTTGTAGTTGAGATATCTATAAGTGTGTGTTTTATTTCGGAAAACACTTGTGTTGATGTGATCCGATTTTTCTATCATGCCATCTAAAATGAAAAGTTGGTTATTGAAAAATAAACTTTATTCATCTGCCGTCTGGTTCCAGATGGCGAAATCATCAACATTCCTCAAAGTGTTCCATAAAAATATCACCCAGAATGGAAGATAATGGGGATCCCATAGTCATGTCGAACTCCTGTTGATAGTATTCATATTTGAGTTGGAAAAAGGTTTTTCTGTACATAATTTCAGGAGTTCCATTATTGTGTTGACATCCATCTTCATTATATCATTCAATGATTTATGTTTTTCTAACTTCACTTCCACAATTTTTTAGTTTTATTCATTGAACATTTGTAAAAAGACTAACATCATCGAAACTCACTAAAGGTCTTCATCTTGGATTTGTAATCTTTTAGATTCTCTATGGAGTAAGGAGTATTTTCCACGTCGAAAATGAGCATTACTCCACAATAAATCGGCTTCAACAATGTGCTTATCACACGGGGCTTGTGGCTCAGTGTCACGAGCGTCGATCTTGTGTCAACTGTTTCCACCTGGCGTGGGTTCGATTCCCAAAGCTAGTGAAAATTTTTTTCAAGGTCCCAAGAGTGGTTTCGGATCCCACTATAAATGGTGAGGTCCCCGTGATCTTAACTCGTACAAGTTTTCATTGACTTCTGAGGGTTGGTCAAACAACTAAGAAAGCGGTTAAAAACAATTTTACAAAAAAAAAAATGAAAATTGGTATAGAAACAGAATGTAATGGAGCAATTCTCGATTCTGTCAAAACACATTCAACTTGCTTCCACTGAAGCGAAAGCATAAGAAATGGCATCAAAAACTGCAGTTGAATTTCACCTTAATTTGAGATTACAACGTAAAATTTTCAATTGCGATAGTGAGACAAATGTACGAAGGCGTAGAAGACCAACAACAAAATATTTTTCAAAACCATTTGAATTGCCACTTTGAACTGCAATTGTCACTTTGGAGTGACAATTGTCACTTACAAAAATATTCAGAATCGGCACTTTGAGGTGACAATTGTCAGTTCTACCGGATTCAAGAGAAATATTGCATAAAAACCGTATTAAGAAAGACGCCCTTTTTGTCAGATTGACCTGAGAACTGGACCAAAGGGCAGCTTACCTTTTTGTCCCCTTATGAAAAAGCATACTACGTTTTAACTAATATGAATTCACCTTTTTCTACCATTATAATAAAAACAGTTAGAAAAGTCTTTTAGCCTTTTTGTTAGATGCAAAGAGGCATCAGAACTCCATTTTGCTCGGTTGTGTGATCGTTCCAATAGCTTTCTATATTTACCCTTATTTTCTAAACGGGGCATTATTTTGTTGTCTGGCCATAATTATTATCAAACCCAAAATCGACACGGACGTATCAAAGTTAGTTCTGACTTTTGGTTAGCCGTTCTCAGTAATGGAGCTTAGAAAAAATACTTCATTACAGTTTCCTCATTCATGACGAAATTTTTCACCTGAGCCTGAGCCTTTGGGTCCATTGGCTCCAATTTTCTTAGCCAGTGCCAATGAAGTGATAATTGAAAAGGGCATACGTTCAGATAACCCACTTTGGCCCTTTCAGAACAACTTCTGCAACTCCAGTAATATTCCGTTAATATATTCTCTGGAATTATGTTCCAATTTTGGAATCACTATTTACATTGGTTGATAGTACGAAGTTTTCTCATTTTGCAGTATCTGGCTGGGTGATGAAAAAAAAATTGGTTTTTCTAATCTTTTCCAAACTTTTATCTAGATCTAGAACTCTGAAATCGTTGCATTTATCCGTTTGATGAGTTTTCATCTTGCACTAACTACATTCATTTGGTACTCTCTCCCCCTTCACTCTTTCGCATGTAGTCGTACATATGCATTTTTGTATTATCATTCGTTTCTGAAGTTGGTACGAAACTAACATCCCCGGCAATTCCAACCAATCAGAAAACTCCGAAATTGTAGGAATTTTATAATCAGATTTCATTTGCATTTTTTGCTCGTTTCATTTTTAGATCTTGTGTTAATTTTGCTGCTATATCCGATTGCTGGTTCATCTAATAGTGCTGACTTTACGAAGGCACTGTGACCATCACATTTTGAATCGAATTCGGAAAGTCTGTCATTGATTGAAGTTATCTTCCCTTACATTTGGAATTTGTTGCACTCTGTTGATCGAATCGCTAACAATCATTTCAGGTCTCCCAAAACTTTCCAAAACTGAAATTATTTTATTCACCTTCCTCAGTAGCAACACAAATAATGCATTTAATGATTGTCAGAAACTTGAAATATAAATATATAATACATCTTGCGCAATTTTCTTACAAGCTAACTGATGCATATAACATGATTTGGATTAGGTGAATTAGTTTTGGGTTTAAAAAAAAATTAATAACATTGAGGTTGTACATTTTCTCAATTATTTCATATTCATCCCTATGCAAAAAAATATGCTTATTATTTTCAGAATTTCGCAGCATAACAGAACATCATTGTCCCATTTCTCCATTATTTTCTGAAATATGCATTTGAAGTAATGTTTGGCTGTTTGGAGAAATAGGAGGGTGTATTAGAGATGATGAATTATTTTACATTTTGTAGGAATTTTTGCCTAGATTTTGTGGATTTGCTTTCGAAATCTTGAGTGGATTGGTTGAAATCTTATCTGCACAGAGAAAAAAAGTCATCATTCTCAAGCGAATATCCTATAATGGCAAGTGAAAACTCATATACTCTATGGAACAGCTCTTCAACTAACTTGCCACAAGTAAAATGAGGTTGCTAAAATCAATTATTTGCCATTATTGAGTCATTTTTAGCGACTGTGATATCTAGCCACTGGTTGATTGGTAAACCACCTTCCATTGAGTTAATTTTTGCCATAAATAATTAATTTTTAATGAACGATCACCAACTTAATTGTCATAGAATCACTAAATAGCTTGTATTAGTTTGAACCCAAATATAAGTAAGCAGCTATCTCCCAGTAAGTTAGTAACTGGCTTGCTTGCCTCGAATTACAGTTAACATTTTTTGCAAACGTTTGGATCAACTGTTTACGTCTAGGTGTGATGCGTGACGCATTACATGTTCAATGTTTTAAAATGTCGAAACAAAATATTGGAATGCAGTGAGAAGGATGTTAAAACATATAAGTGGAAACTTACCGTCGAAATACGGAATGTATTCATGGAAACCCCAATCCCTGAGTTGGTTCTTGTATTCCATTATCGAACACACGCAAAAACTAACTATACAACTGGATGATTGAAATAAAATGAAAATACAGAGTTTGTACCTTGAGAGTCCCCAACTTTGTAATTGTCTGTGCCTGATGAGTGCATAAGTGTGCAGTTACAACCTGATTATAATAAAATTAATAATGAATATATACACATTAGCATACCTATATAATTGTCTGTGCCCCAATGACGTTGCGATTTGCTATCTTGTTTGTGTGGTGTATCGTGATTAACACATTTTTTGCGAATTCGGGCGGAAACAACCGAAAGCATGGAACTTATGCAGTACAACCGGTAATTATTTTGTATCCTGCGATAATTCTGCCCGTCGACGATGTAGGCAATATGAGCTGCTATGACAAATATAATATTTCATAAATATCGGTTTAATAATAACAGTTATTATTTCTGTCCCAATTAGTTATCTGTGTCTCAGTATTATGGATTAATTGAAGGAAATTTCAACTGCAAATAGTTATAATTTTTTTGATAAAACTCTTACTTCAAAAATATGCCTTCTGCTGGTGGAAGTGGCAAAAATATGATCCTCGATGAGAATTTGACCAACCCGAAATGAGGAAAAGTCAGCAACAAATTTTACTCGAACGAATTCTCTCAGTGTATGGACACTGAACAGGTACACATTATTTGTTGATTTATTTTGTCAATTCTCAAAATAATCACTTATACACACATGTGTGCTTAATATACACGCTATTTGTTTCTCCAAACTTCAACAAAAATTATAGGGAATCTATGAAACATATGTTCTATTAACAAAAGTAGGCACCCTAAATTGTCGGACTTGGAGACGTTACAATGGCAACGTCAATTAACTCCAATCATGAAAACTTATTTTATACTTAAGAAAAACATAGCTTCTTGATGAAACAATTAGAAAAAACATCTTTGCAAACATTGTACAAATATTTCTGTATATAAAGTTATATTTATTTCAGCTTCAAGGTAGCCTATTGCGAGTGATCAACAATAACGTTTCAATTTTTGGGATCATTGTTTTTTTTTTTAGACGAACTGTAAAACCATTGAGATTCCGAATGTTCAAGAGTAAAGTGTTGATTTTTCCCTAATGTCCTCGCAATGCTTTTACTGCTTTTTCTCATCGGTAATAAGATCCTGTAAACTGGTTGAATTGAAACCCAACTTGAAGAACTTTTTCTATTCATTTCGGAAACGTTTATATACAAATCTACTATTTCCAAATACTTGCAATAATCGAATTGGATAATTGGACGAATGCGGGGTGTACCAAAATAGTGAGCTGTGTATAAAGGTATATTTGTATATATGTGAGTATATGTGTATATTCATTGGCCTATGACCAGTTTCATTTTTTTGTAGTAACTTTATATTCATTCGTTATTTTTTCCTAGTCTAGTACCATTTATATTGTAAATTATGGCGACCGAATATCATTTTTCGTTATTCTACATCGATAAATAATTGGCCGAAACTTACAAGGAAACTACACATCAATTTTGATTGACAATAATTCTGAAAAAACGCTTTGGTGTTCAGTTCAGTTCAGTGTCCAGTATTCTTTCTCCATTGTGCTCTTTCTCCATTGTGCTCTCAATGTTCTCAGAAAATACGAATTTTCCAATATCATCAGATCAAAATAAAAGTTCATTTTGAAAGTGGATACGAGTAGATTTTGCTTAGTTGGTCGATGTCAGATCTCTTATTCATGATATTAACGTCACTATTAATTGCCACCATTTCTAAAATGATTATTTTTTTTCAAATATTGTTCTTGATGTATAATTTATGTGTCATGATAATTCATTATGTGATCTTGGTTCACTACATGATCAGAGAGTGCACAAGAAAGTTTTTGGAGTCTACAGTCACTTTTATGACCAGTGATTCGTGATTCCAATGTTTGACTCGTTTGTCCAGTGTTATTTTCATCACAAGTACCACAAGGTATACTATAAACTTAATTGTTTTTCATCGGTGCACATTCTCCGTCTTTTAATTTTGTATATATTTTATTTATTGGAAAGATATTTCTTTGTAATATTTTAATATTGAATTCACTCTTGAATACATTGATAATTTTAGGAGACAAATTTTTTATGTATGGTATTGATCCGAAAGTAATTATATTACTGGAATTTGGTACATTAGTATCTGTATTCACAGTTTCATTGGAAATTGTATTGAATAATAATTTATTGAGTAGGCTATGAGGATACGAATTGTCTCTCAATATTTTGTACAGTTTTTTAAATTTTTTATCTAAAAGAGATGGGTGTACTATTTTATGTATTCTACTCTTCATTCCTTAAATGAAATTGATTTTTGTTTTATATGGATGGTGAGATAAATAATTGATATATTTTCTGGAATTGGTAGATTTGATATGCCAATCTAATATAATGGTATTGTTTCGGTTCTTATCAAAAGAGTGTCTAAAAAGGGTATCTATCGTATAATATGCTTCTTCTTCTTTAGTGAACTGAATGTTTGGATTGAAACTATTGAATACATCAACTGTTTCTTTAATCTTATCACGTGGAACTGTCGATATATGTTACACACTTATATTCGTTAATTTAACTCATTTTACATGTAAGTTCATAGCAATTTTTCATATTTGATATTTTTTAACCATTCTTGTTTTTTAGCCTTGATAAAGACAAAATAAATTGTCGGAAGATTGGAAAAGTGAAGAAGAGTTTTTCTTTATATAAAACCAGACTGAATACCCGCTAATTCCTCAAAATAATATAAGTATTGTCGAGAAAATAATTATATATATATATATATATATTCATATATATAGGGTTTGAATGAACCAAGATGATTACCTCACGAAGTAAAACTTCGCTGTGGGGCGAGAAATTCTGAGGAATTTTGACTATGGTATTGAATAAAATAGATCAGAAAAACTTGTGGAACCTATCTCATTCAAGAAAACTCTTTTCATTTATTTTTCATTATTTGTATGATTAAACACAGTATTCAGAAGATCAAATTGGTAAAGTGACAGGTGACAATGTACAGGGTGTAACCAAATAAGTGCGAAAGTTTTCAGTGGATGATCCCTTGTCAAAAATTAAAAGGGGTCTTTCATGTAAACTAAAGCTCTTAGGCCTCTCCTTGAAACGTTACACGCTTCCAAAAATTAGAAAAAAAATAAAATTTTTATTTTTCTTGAAGAGTTAAAAGAATGGAATCCTGTGGGCATGTTTTAACAATGAAAAGTCTTCCTATGAATATTTTTTGAATTTTGTTGTGATCTTCTGAAGGGGTGAAATATGCAACCCCATTTCATTTTTCACCAGTACTTATTAACGAAACAAAATTTCATCATTGAAAAATATAAATTGGAAGGAACAATTCATTGCAAAACTTTTTTGACTTTTGTGTTGTGTCCGTAAAAGCAATAGTTTCCTAATTAAAAAATAAAATACAACGTTATGCAGACACGGATCTTCTGTGAATGGAATCAAAAAAATCTTGTTGGTGGCTGACACGTTTTGTGTCTTCAGTCGTAGTATTTTGAAATTATTCTGCTTGTTTTGACTTTCAATATTGGCATGTACCAGTACCATGATTTGTTTTAATAGGATATCAAATTAAAAGCACAATCAAAACAAAATTATGTGTATTAAAACAAAGAAAAAGACAACAAGATCAAACCAAATGGAGTTATAAAAACTGCTCGGAATGACCACCTTCAACCATCAGACAGAAATCAAGTCTTCCTCTCATAGACTGGCGCAAACGTTGAAATATTCCTGGTGTGTTCTGGATTGTCTCGCAGGCTGCAATGATGCGATTCCTCAAATCATTGACACAGTCAATGGGGGTTGTTAAGGTTTCCCCTTATTCCTGACCCATCTTTTGTTAAAAACTATTATTTTTATTTTTTTTATTCTTTATATATAAGTATTTTCATATGGTCGAAGCAATTCCCCTTAATTTTCAAATATATATATCATTTCGCGTTCATGAAAGCATACTTCCACTTTACGCATGCGCGCGAAGAAAATCAAGCAAGAATTCAGCTTTCTTTCGACTCCGCTTTGAAACACTCCGCTTTCAAGATATACGTCTCGCCAGTTTAGTTAAAAACGGAAAACATTTTGGTTCTTCAAGTTTCCGTCTCACCGCTATAGTGTTAAAAGGAAGACATTGTCACGTGTGTGATAACCCACTTTTCGTAGTTTAAACACAAGATTCCTGAAGGAAGGAGGAAGATCCATCCATCTAGGCACCAGAGGTAGGTGGAAGTTCTTTCTCGATTTTAAATCGTTCAATAATCCATTTGAACCAGCAAATTTCATATTTTTCATATTTTCATTTTACCGCCACATTTTTGGTCCTTCTGAGCCAAGAACCCTGGATTATTGGTTTTTCTTTTATTCATTTAAATACGAAGAATTGCTTGACCATTTTTTCAAAATATAAATTCAAGGTCACCGGTATTCAGCTGGTGAAACAATTGTAGGTAGAATTTGTATCCTTTTTTGCGATAAAAAGTTGCCAGGTCCGTTCTTGGGTACAGTGGTTTTTGTGTATTTATTTCAATTTATCAGTTATTTGATTAGTTTCACAAAATGGCTGATAAGATCAAAAAATTGAAAGCTCTTCGAAATACTGAAATAAAGAGAATGTCAGAACTGAAAGAGGTAGCTGAAATAGCCGTTATACATTGTAAAGCTCATTCTGAGTTTCGGCAACGGTTCAACGTTTTACAGGAAATTGAATCAATTTTCAATGATCATCAGTCTAACATTATCAGTAACTTAAGTTCGTTGAAAGATCTAACCACAGATATGTTGGATACTGAAGAATCTGTCCGCACCGCATTTGATAAGGATTTATTTTCAGTTCAAGCAATTCATGCTGATTTATTTGAAGAGGTTCCACAAACTCAGGTTGGACAAATTATTGCTCCCTCCGCACCCAGAGTAAAACTTCCTGAAATGAAGTTGCCAACTTTCAATGGGGACATAAAGGCGTTCACTCCATTCATTGATCTTTATAACGTTCTTGTGCACAATAATGTGTCTCTTTCTAGCATTGAAAAGTTTGCCCACTTGCATTCTGTATTGGAGGGGCCGCCAAAACGTTGATTTCGTGCACACCGCTTATTTCAAGCAATTATTTAGTAGCTTATAATGCAATCACAAAAGATATTCAAACCCGGTCTTTTAGCAAATGCTCACTGGAGCGAAATTGAGTGTAGTCCGCGCATGTCAATTGAAAACCCGCCTTTGCTTAGGAAAATTATTGATACATTTTCGGAAAACGTTGCCGCTCTCCGCAATTTATCCTATCCTGTAGATCAATGGGATTTCATCCTTTGTCATATGCTTTTGAAAAGACTCGACTCCACTACTGTGGCCCGCTATGAATTAGAACTCAGTTCAAAATCGATTACCAATCCTAATTTCACTGACATGATAGATTATTTAACAAATCAGTGTAATGCGTTGAATCACTTTCATTGAATTCTATCCGTATGAAACCCAAAACTCATAATACTTGTAATATATCTAACATGAACCGCACGAATCCTAATCTTTCTAGTTTTCGAAATACCACTTTGTTTGCCGCAAATCCGCAGGCATATACGAGTAAAGGCTATGTCCACTCTGTAAATCTGAACATGCTTTATATAAATGTCCTTCATTCCTGGGAAAATCTCCTAGAGAAAGATATAATATTGTTAAACAAAACCATTGGTGCACAAATTGCTTAAGTCATACTCATTCCAAGTCAAAATGTTCTTCATCTCGTACTTGCAATTATTGCCAATCTACTTATCACCACTCAACTTTACATTTTGACAGACCGCAAAATATTTCAGCTTCATCATCAAATTCTAATAATGATGGTTCTTCCGATTCAGTCCTTCGAATTGAAGAAACTCCGCAAACTTATATTCCTGAAACCGGCCCTGCAGCACTTAGTGCGAATCTTCACAACAACACAATGTCTTATTGGCTACCGTTAAATTGAGAATTTTAGATTGTCGTGGTAATTTCCAGGTGGTAAGAGCATTAGTGGATAGTGGATCGCAAGCAAATTTTATTTCCAAACGATTCCTGCATCGTTTAGGTTTGAAACCGTTCAAATCAGCTGTTGCTGTACAAGGGCTCGGAAATATGACCGCTCAGGCATCGCTTGGCAAGGTTAGCTGTAATGTTCAGCCGACCGGAGCGACGCATCCGATTTTAACTTTTGAAGCAATAATTCTTGATCACATTTGTTCAGATATGCCTACTTTTAAGTTTGATACATTTACTTGGAGTCACATAAAAACATTACTTTGGCTGACCCACAGTTCTCGAAACCCGCACCGATTGATCTACTTTTAGGCGCTGAAATATTTCAGAAAATTCTTTTGGACGGCCGTAGTGTTGGTAATGAAAATTTACCCAGTGCGTTTAATACCACTTTGGTTGGATTTTATTTGGAAAAGTTGCAGCTACACATCAAAAAGTAATCAATTCATTTTGAACATTGTAGAAATATCTCAACTAGAGAATACGCTGAAGCGATTTTGGGAAATCGAAGAGATACCTTGTGAAGAAACGATTTCTGTCGAGGATAAAAATGTGAACAATTATTTTTGGACACTACAACTCGCACGGAGACCGGACGATACATGGTGTCCCCCATTCAAAGAATCCGCAGTCGTGAATTTTGAGAATTCTAGAGATATAGCTCTTCGACGTTTTACAGCCTCGAAAGGAGATTGGCCGCAATCGAAATTTATATAATGAATATTCCAAAATTTTTAAGGAATACATAGAGTGCAATTACATGGAAACGATTCCGGAATCCGAATTATCTAAAGTTCCTTCTTATTATATACCACATACTTGTGTTTTTAAACCAGACAGTACCACAACAAAAAATTCGAATAGTTTTCGATGCAAGCGCAAAATGTTCTAATAATATTTCACTGAATGACGTGTTGATGACAGGACCTAAATTACAAAAGGATATTTTGGCAATACTTTTGAATTTTCGACTACATCTCATTGCATTTACCGCAGATATTAGCCGTATGTATCTTCAAATTTTGCTCGAACCGCTGATAGAGATTTTCAAAGAATTTTTTGGAGATTTTTCCAAATGAACCGCTGCTTGAATATCGTTTACGTACGGTGTCTTTGGGTAGCCAGTAGTCCTTGGCTTTCCCTCCGCACGTTGGCAAAATTGGCTGACGATGAAAAACAAACTATCCACTAGCGTCGCAACTTTGCTGTCCCATAATATTTATGTAGATGACGTCATTGGTGGATGTGATTCTTTGGACGAATCACTTGCAGTACAAAGTCAATTGATTTCATTATGTAAAAGTGGTGGTTTTCATCTCAAGAAGTGGTCGAGTAATAATGTTGATTTTTTAGAAAATTTACCTAAAGATTATTTGTATGATCAATCATAT
Source organism: Gonioctena quinquepunctata (assembly GCA_018342105.1). Lineage (NCBI taxonomy): Eukaryota > Metazoa > Arthropoda > Insecta > Coleoptera > Chrysomelidae > Gonioctena > Gonioctena quinquepunctata. The sequence goes on along the minus strand of JAFIRS010000321.1, from coordinate 291,403 downwards.
TCGATGGATAAAGAAAATGAGTCAACCATTAAAGTCTTGGGGTTAAATGGACTCCTTCTTCAGATGTTTTTTTTTTTTTCTGTTAATTTATTAGAGAACCGCTACAAACGTAATATATTATCCGAACTTAGTCGAATATTCGACCCTCTTGGGTTTCTATCACCAATCACATTGTTTGCAAAACTGATAATGAAAGAATTATGGTTACAGGTGTTGGTTGGGATGAGCTCCCTCCCAACCAAATTATAAAAAAATGGACATTATATAAAAGTCAACTACCAGAAATATCGAAGATTGGAATTCCCCGTCTCATTCCATTCCAAGATTTCACCCGTTGTGAATTACATGCCTTTTGTGATGGCTCACAGAACGCATATGCGTCTTGTCTGTACGTCAGAGTAATAAAAAATAACCGCATTTTTGTATCTCTTTTGAGTGCAAAATCTAAAGTTACTCCTACCAAATTATTATCTATTCCTAGGATAGAGTTATCTGCTGCCCTTTTGTTGTCAAGGTTAGTCTCTTACGTTTTGGAGATTTATTCCGAAAGAGTCAGATTCGATCAAATATATACTTGGACGGATTCGTCAATTGTTTTACATTGGGTAAAGTCAGATCCAAACAAGTTCAAAACTTTTATTGCTAATCGTATATCTATGATACAAAATAAAGTTTCTCCTGAGTGGTGGCGTCATGTATCTTCCAAAGATAATCCCGCTGATTGTTCCTCCCGCGGCCTCCTTCCCGGAGAATTAGTTAATCATCCGCTATGGTGGGGAGGCCCATTTTGGTTACAGAAACCCGAAACCGATTGGCCCATCCAAAAATTCAAATTAGAATCTCACAGCTTCGATTGTCAAGAGCGCAGAACGGTGCTTGTAGCATTCACTGATGTAGATTCATTGCAGAATATTCTACAAATTTTCTTCTCTCTAGAGAAAATCCAGAGAATCATAGCATACATCAGAAGATTTTATTTTAATTTGAGACATCCGCTGAATAAACTAATTGGTTCTTGTTTCAGTGATACTGAGTTACACGAGGCTTTACTTGTTCTTGTTAAATTCACTCAGTATTCTGTATTCGAAGATGAAATTTCTAGATTAAAAAATAATAAACCGCTTCCTAAGTATTTGAGAAAACTCAGTATTTTTATAGACCATAAAGGTTTATTGCGAGTGGGTGGAAGGTTACACAACTCGCTTTTAGAATATGATAAAAAACACCCTCTTCTTCTACCACGTTCGAATAGACTCACTGATTTAATAATAGAATATACTCATAAACTTCACCTGCATCCCGGACTGCAGACGTTGCATTTTCTTTATTACAAAATTTTTGGATATTATCCCCGCGTCGCACCATCCGAAAAGTGTTGGACAAATGCTTCCGATGTTGGCGCCTCAATCCGCGAAGCCTACAACCCCCTATGGGCAATCTCCCCGCAAACCGAGTTTCACAGGTAAAAGCTTTTTCAGTAGTTGCTGTTGATTTTGTGGCCCATTTTTCATTACGTTGGGCAAAATCCGCGGGGCAAAGACGGTTAAATCTTATGTCTGCGTTTTTATTTGTTTTGCAACTAAAGCCATACATTTGGAACTTATTTCAGACATGACAACCGAGGCATTTCTGGCTGGCTTACGCAGGTTCATGGCAAGGCGAGGCCGCTGCTCATACATTTTTAGTGATTGTGGTAAAAATTTTGTTGGTGCAAATAAATATATTAATGAAATTATGAAAAATGCCGCAGATAATGAAAAGTTAGTTTGGTCATTTCACCCCCCGACAGGCAGCCATTTTTCCGGCTTAGTTGAAGCAGGTGTTAAATCATTCAAAACACACTTTGCTAGAGTTATCGGTTCGCAAATTCTCACGTACGAAGAATTGTATACAGTTATAACTCAAATTGAGGCTATATTGAATTCTAGACCGCTTTGCCGCTGAGTTCTGATCCAAGTGATTTGTCGGTTCTGACTCCGGGGCATTTTTTAACGTTAGAACCTTTAACTTGTCTTCCAGATCCTGATTTCAGTCATCTGAAACTGAACTCTTTGGGACGATGGGAGTTATTACAAAGGATGAAATCCTGTTTCTGGTCCAGGTGGCATTTAGAATATTTAACTAATTTGCAGCAGAAACACAAAAGGAATGATCCTGATCATCCCTTGAAAGTTGACGATCTCGTCATTATAAAGCAAGATAATTTATCGCCTTTACAGTGGCGTATGGCCAGAGTTGTGGAACTTCACCCTGGATTAGACAAAGTAGCTCGTTGCTACAGTGAAAACCAGTAGTGGTACCTATAAGAGACCAATTAATAAATTGTGTCTCCTTCCACAGAATTAGTTTTGTTGAAAGCCTTCAACAAAACGTGGGGAGAATGTTAAGGTTTCCCTTATTCCTGACCCATTTTTTGTTAAAAACTATTATTTTTATTTTTTTTATTCTTTATATATAAGTATTTTCATATGGTCGAAGCAATTCCCCTTAATTTTCAAATATATATATCATTTCGCGTTCATGAAAGCATACTTCCACTTTACGCATGCGCGCGAAGAAAATCAAGCAAGAATTCAGCTTTCTTTCGACTCCGCTTTGAAACACTCCGCTTTCAAGATATACGTCTCGCCAGTTTAGTTAAAAACGGAAAACATTTTGGTTCTTCAAGTTTCCGTCTCACCGCTATAGTGTTAAAAGGAAGACATTGTCACGTGTGTGATAACCCACTTTTCGTAGTTTAAACACAAGATTCCTGAAGGAAGGAGGAAGATCCATCCATCTAGGCACCAGAGGTAGGTGGAAGTTCTTTCTCGATTTTAAATCGTTCAATAATCCATTTGAACCAGCAAATTTCATATTTTTCATATTTTTCATTTTTACCGCCACACAGGGGTCGTATTAACCAAAGACTTCGGGTGACCCCAGATGCAAAAGTCCAAGGGTTTTGAGTCTGGAGATCTGGGAGGCCAAGGTTGAGGTCCTGCTCTGCCTTTGGATACGCGTCGTCCAAGTACTGACGAGCAGTTATGCTGAAATGGACAGGCGCACCATCGTGCATAAACCACATTCGTGGTCGAATAGCTAGTAGAACATTTTCAAGTGAAATGGAAAGCTGCTCCTGGAGAAAATTCGTATAGGTTGCACCAGTTAGCCTAAACGGTAAAAAATACGGTTCGATAATATTTTTGCCAATAATTCCGACCCACCGTTAAGTGAAAATTCATATTGATACCGACCTTCTTGAATTGCATGTGGGTTATCTCTGGCCCATAGATGATTGTTATGGGAATTTGTGATCCCTTGCTTCGAAAACTTGGAGTCGTCAGAAAATATTACGTTTTCTAAAAATTGGGCATTTTTACACTCCATTGACAAAAGTCTACTCGATGGGTGAAATCTCGAGGCAAGTGCCTGGGCTTGGTAAATATGGTGAGGATACAATTGGTGATCCTGCAAAATTTTCCAGATTAGTTTATTGCTAACATCAAGTGTGTTAGCAGTTTGTCTTGCTCTCAATTCCGGACGATCTTCAATCAAATTGAGAACATCGACTTCCAGTGCCACCGTTCTTATTACTCGTGGACGACTACGATCAGTTGTTCGTTTTTGAAAAGTCCCTCTTCCACAGAGACGTTGGTGAAGATGTGCAAATATTGTGTGATGAAGTATCACGCGCTGAGGAAACATCACTGCACAGAGCCATGTAGCTTCCAAATAATTTCCATGGGCACGACCATACATAAAGTGATTATCGGCCATTTCAGCGTAAGTGTAATCATTCATATTGAAGATTCAAAAGACACAATTGAATTTTCAACTACCACCTAATGGATTTTTTCGCAGCTTTTTCATTGGTAGAACTGTCCTCAAAATGCCATTTCTTCAACTCTTCAGCAATTTCAAGATTTTTTTTTCTCATTTTTGGAAGCGTGTATCTTTTCAAGGGAAGGCCTAAGAGCTTTTGTTTGCATGAAGGACCCCCTTTAATTTTCGACAAGGAATCACTCCCTAAAAACTTGCGCACTCATTTGGTACACCCTGTATATTAGATGATGAAGGAAGGCTCAGTAAACTGGGAGGAGTAAAGATTACAATATAGTTAAATGATAAGGCACACATGTTCAAATATAGATAGATCATTTTTGTACATATATACATGCTTAACATTCATATTCTTTCGGTTCGATGAAACTATATAATTCCATGAAGGTATCAAAAAGTTGGGAATTCAGATGAATTCATCCTCAATCGAAAATATTACTGACAAAAGATGATGCTCTGACCTGACATAGAAAGTTTCTTCGTTTTTCACTCATCAAAGAGCGAACAAAAAATAGTAATCATTTGGAAAACATTCATGATAATTCATAGCGTTTTTCTGTTCGAGTGTACATCTTAGAGAAACATTTTCCGAGTGCAAGTTGTGGGAGATTTTTTTATCGAAATATTGCCAATATTGACATACATTTTGAAAATTGGAATTTTTTTCCAGTTTTACAACAGCCGCCATTTTGAAATCACACAATCGATTGTGCCCATCCTTGATCTAAAACGAGGTATGAAGGACCCCGCACATTTCTTAAGCGAAATGGCTTTTTGTGAATTTGGCTGAATGTTGTAGTTCTTGATGGGCTGATCAAAAGTTTCCAGAACCACAGATCCCAAAAATGGACAGTTTTCGAGATATGGAGCTTTGAAAATTGTTTTTTCCATTTTTTGTGGTATTTGCTCATCAATCGGAGAGCTCTCATTTCTGGTTGGGATGGAATTTGAATATTCGGCGCCCAGAACCCGACTGAACAATGGTCTCTCTCAGTTATATCAGGCACCGTCATCGATAATTTTCCATACACTGCCCCACACTGGCTATGAAATGCAAATCCAAGATCTTCCATACATATTTTCATGCTACAAGAGAACGCCAGAATAATCCACATTTTCGAGAAACGACATATTTTGGGTAGTTTTTGGAGAGATGCCATAATAATTGACTCTGACTATATCTGATGTCCTATAATATCAAATATGTTTTCCAAAATGTTCATAACGAGGCTCAGCGAGATGTTATGGGGGTAAATGGGGCAATCATAATCATATATCCAGAATTGTGATCACTATTGATGTCATTTACATATGATATGTGATTTGTTTCTCACAAATCTCGATAATCTGACAATGGGGTGTCAAGGCATTTTCCTCAGAATGGCTGGAAAGGCTGACAGCATCTCACAGACGAACGAATGGAGAATCCAGGTGTTAGAAGCTAACTATGAATGGAACTTTCGATATCCACCCCCGAATTCTTGAAAATACTATATTTTTCAATGAATGTTCACACATAGGAATGAATACTATCTATCAATATGATCGTTGGCAAAATGAATGAGTAGATCATTCAAAAACGATATAATTATTAGAGTAACATACACAATTATAATAATAATAATGACAATAATGATAAACAAAAAACAATTATAAACCATCTAGCAATCGCAAGAAATAATTCGAAATGTGAATCGAATCGGGGGCAAAATGAATTATTCGGTAACATAAAACAATATCAACGAATGTAACACAATCATGAATCATCTCAACAATATAAAGGATAAATTCAGCCTCTTACGCCATGTCAACTCCTATCTAAGTACTCGATCGTTGGTTGAGTGCATACTACCTTATCCATTTATCATCCTATCATTGCGATATATCCGGTTCATTCTATTAGCGGCATCGAGCACATGGCTCAATCAACTGGTATTTTGATATTTGACTCCTTGGTTTTGGCAAGCATAACTGAGAAACCATAGAACGCCTGCAAAGTGAGCACAGCATCCGACGGTCCTGGCACCCGATCTGCATGTGCAATAATATCCCTGTATTGACTCTCCATTTCCTTTATCAGTGTACACAATCCAGAGCTCATACTTTGCTGCGTTCTGGAATGAACTCTTACTCTGAAAAATCCAGGTTCCTCAAGTAACCCATCGAGTTGAAATATCCCCTGCTGTTCTCTCAGGAGTTTATCCTGAATATAGGATGGTGCTTAATCAACCTGGTAAACACCGATAGTCAGATATCTTAGATAGTCCAAACTTATTCTTGTGAACTGTGGCACCTGCTGTTGATTCAAGGGTATCCATCTTCCATTCCTCGAATGAATCCGATCCACCTCTACCCGAACCTGCGCAACATTGGGCAGTCGTGATGGCTGAAGCAATTTCCCCTTCCGTGATGATAGGAGGACGATATTTATTGTTGATTACTCCAGCTAAATGGTGAAATTGTCCGAGATTGTACACATGTGGCATATTGATTGTTTTGGAAAAAAACTGGCACATACTCTTCATGTGGCCATTTTGGGATTCCACTATCCATCTGCTCTTCGTTACCTTCTGGATTTATTGGCTCCTTCCGTACTGAGTTGACATTGTCCTCTTGCTAGGCTGAATGGCATCTCAAAGTGAATCTCTATGTTATCAAGCAAGAGTGTGATGTCTCGGTATCCTCTATCCAAGATAAAAATATCACCCTCCTGAAACCATTTCCTGAACATATTTCGTTATCATAATGGTCTGGAAAATATGGGCCTTGTATTTCCAAAATGAAACCATCCGAAGCCACAATCAGAGCAGGTTTGACCGAATGTCGGTCTTTGTGCACGCAATCGGATTGACTCAAGATGCGAAAGTTGCTGCTTCTAGATATATAAAAATAAGTTCCGTCAATGCATACAATAGCCCTAGGTGTTTTTGGCTCTGGGTTATACAGCGTATTTGCAAATTGAAAGACGTGCTGCTGTGAAGTAATTCCTTGTAATTGATCTCAAACCAATGTTTTGAGGAACGAATCGCCCCATAAGGTACTTTCTTTCTGTGACAATGGCCAGACTCAAGGCTTGACGGCTTGAACATCCAAAGGTCACTTTCAAAAACTTGTCCGACACTCCCTGTTTCAGTTTGCATGAAAATAACAAGATATATTTTTTCACAGATGTACCTGAAAGATGTTTCTCCATGAACAGTATTACAAAATTCAAACAATTCCTGGGATTGATTTTTGTTTACTGATGCTAGACATTGAAAATCTGCATCGGTGAAATTATTTTCATCTTCATATTTTTGTGTATCGGTTACTCTATCTCTCAGTTGTTCAAGAAGAATTTGTAATTGTGGTCCTTTTATTATATAAGGTCTGGTGATGAACCTCAAACAGTAATACCCGCAGTAAACAACCTTTCTCATCTAAATGATCGGTATAGGATCTTACGTTTTCTGGTACGTAAATATTCTTCGAAATGAATATATCAACTCTACATTCATTTGATATTCTCCGAATATCCACAACTGAATTACAAATTATACAAGAATTGCTTGTTGTTTGCGTAAAGAAGGTTCAAACGAATGCAAGCTGGATCAAGTTCAATAAGCGTGATTTTGTTCAGGTCTGATCTATTACAATTGAGACAGATTTTTTTGTTTGATTTATCACAGGAATAACTTTGAATATCACGCCTTGAAATCGCAATTTTCCGTTCAAATTCATTTTCGTCACCGTGTAAGAGCTGCATTCGGCCAGGAGTGAGTCTCACAGTACAGATGAAGCATTCAGTTCCATTTAAATATGCCATAATATCAATGTGTATCACTTTAAGTTCTCAGGATCAGTATTGATGACCTAATAAATTGACAGATATGTTGATACGACAGTTTTAGCAATTGTTTCGTTTTTTTTCACGAGGACTTTGATTTCCATAGCACTTCGATTATCAAGTTATCAAACAGGACAAACTCAACTCAGAACGGACGAAACCATGAATCCATATTGATAAAAAAATGCAGATAGGTAGTGAAACCCCGAAATGGCCACATAAAGAGTATGTTTCAGTTTTTTCCTACAACAATCAATATGCCACATGTGTAAAATCTCAAACAATTTCACCGTATAGCTGGAGCATTCATCAATACATATCGTCTGCTCATCATATTGGAAGGAGCAGATGAACAGGTCGCAGAGGAATTCCTTCAGTGATCACGATTGCCCAATGTTGTAGAAGCTCGGGTAGAGGTGGATCGGCATCATTCGAGAAATGGAAGATGGATACCCTTGAATCAACAGCAGGTGCCACAGTTCCCAAGAATAAGTATGGACTATCTAAGAGATTCAACTATCGGTGTTCTCTAGGTGAATTCAGCACCATCTTATGTACAGGATAAACTCCATAGAGAACAGCAGGAAATATTCCAACTCGATGAGTTACTTGAGAAACCTGGATTTTTGATAGTAAGAGTTCATTCCAGATTCCAGAACGCAGCAAAAAATCAGCTCTGGATTGTATACACTAACGACGAAAATGAAGAGTCGCTACAGAGATGTTATTGCTCACGTTGCTAGCGTTCTATGGTTCCTTGGTTATGCTTGCCATAAGCAAGGAGTATCCAAATACCAGATTATTAAGATGTGCTCGATGCCGCCATCAGAATAAACCACATGAATCCTTATGATATGATGGTGAATGAGTAAGGAAGTATCCAGCCAACCAACGATCGAGTACTCAGATAGGAGTTGACATGGCGTGAGAGGCTTGATTTCAAAAGCTTTTATTCAGTTTCACTTGTTAGTTCGTTCGTTAGTTCGTTAAGGTCGGATCTTGCAAGTGAATTTTGACCAACTTCTAGTCGTTCGATTGATTCAAAATTTGGCCGGTGTTCATGATTCTACTGACAATGCATAATGGGATTTTTGTTACAGAAAAAAACGAAATGGCGGCTCCGAGATGGAAAACGGAATTTGTAATTATGGTACGATTCAATTCAAAATTGGTTTGTGGGGGTTTTGGAAGTCGGAGATTATGAATTTTCCATCAAAATTCATGAATTTAAGATGGCAGACGAGTTTTGTGGGAGTCGATTTAAAATTGCTATGTGATGGTTTTCGAAGTCGGAGATTATGAATTTTCTATCGAAATTCATAAATTCGAAATGGCGGCTCAAGATGGCTTATGGCCCGATTCGATTGAAAATTGGTATTTGGGGTTTTTGGGTCAGAAATTATGAATTTTTTGTCGAAATTCAAAATGGCGGTCGAGTTTTGTGATCTTGGTCTGATTCGATTCAAAATTGGTTTGTGGTGGTTTTTGGGGTCGGAGATTATGAATTTTGCTTCAAAATTCATGAATTCAAGATGGCAGATGAGTTTTGTGATTATGGTCCGATTCGATTCAAAATTGGTATGCGGGGGTTTTGAGTCGGAATTATGAATTTTTTGTCAAAATTCATAAATTCAAGATTGCGTCTCCAAGATGGAGGACGAGTTTTGTGATTGTGGTCAGATTCTATTCAAAATTGGTGTGTGGGAGTTTTTAGGATCGGAGATCTTGATTTCTTTCACCTCAAAACTGACAGGAAAGAGACCTTGTAATAACGATGCTCAATTAGAAAATAAAAGAAACAAAGCGAAATAACTAAAAAGCAAAAAATAAAATAACCAGTAAAAGAACTTTTATGTAAGCCGTGTACCAAAACGTATGAAATAAGTTCAAGTCATCGCTGACAATGATTTGATGTTTTTTTGTTGAATTATTTGGTTTCAAGAAGCTTGTCGCGCGAATTGTAATAAAATTATTACTTCGACAAGTTGTTATATACTTACCAACCAATCATTGTCCAATAAAATCAATTGGTACCTACTCTTATGAATATTTTGTAGGAATCGAATACTTTGACAAGTTTTTACTAACCAACCAATCACTGCCCAATCAAATTAATTAGTACCTACTTTCATGAACATTTTGCGCGACAAGCTTTTTGAAACCAAATAATTCAACAAAAAATATTCAAATGATTGTCAGCGATGGATCAAACTTATTTCATACGTTTTAGTACACGGCTTAAATCAAGGCTTGCTTTAAAAAGTGTTTCCATTAGTTATTTTTCCTTCATATTGTTAAGATGATTTATAATTGTGTAACGTTCGTTGATATAGTTTATTGTTACCAAATAATTCATTTTGCCCTCGATTTGATTCATTATATTTCAAAAGTTTTCTTGCGAATGCTAAGATAGTTTTTAATTGTTTTTTGTTTATCATCATTTTCATTATTATTATTATGAATGTTACTCTTATTATTATATTGTTTTTGATTGATCTCCCATTCATTTTGCCAACGATCATATTGATAGATAGTATTCAATCGTATGCAGACATTTTCACGAATTCGTTTGCCTTTGAGATGCTATCATCCATTTCAAGCCATTCAAAGGAAAATGTCTTGCACCCCATTGTCATATCATCGTCAGGAACAAATCACATATTTTTCTGAGGTAATGATTATGATTTTTCCATTTCCCCCATTACAGCTCGCTGATATTATTGGATATCAGATTTACTCAGATTGGGAAAGACACAGAGTATGTCGTTTCTCGAAAATGTGAATTATTCTGGCGTTATCTTGAGATGTATGGAAGATTTCGTATGTTTATCTCATTTCATAGCCAGTGTATGAAAAATTATCGATGGCGGTGCCTAATATAAGTGAGGAGGACCATTCTTCAATCGGGTTTTGGACGCTCAACATTCAAATTACATCCCAACCAGAAATGAGAGATCTCCGATTGATGAGCAAATTAAAAAAATCCATTTTCAAAGCTCCATATCTCGAAAACTGTCTGTTTTTGAGCTTTGTGGCTCTGAACACTTCTGATCAAGTTTACCAAAAATTGGTCATTAGTCATCGTGTGTGACATTGATTGTACAACGTAGTTGATTCAACTTTTATTTCTTCATGATAATAAAGTTGTTTTCAAGTTCCATATTATCCATCAAAGTATACTATTTCTTTTTCTTCGATAAATATCGCAATTCTTAGTTTATTTTCTCAATTCCTGAAATTAAATTGGAAGGGTGTAATATATAACAAAACAAGATAGTTCAAACATTGTTTCGAAGGCAGAATACCAGATTAAAACAGACATGAAATGAACGGCAAATTAACCAAACACAATTTAAATTTTTTTTGTATTGGAAGGCGGAAGGTTTCAGTTTTGAATTGGCAAATCAAAGCCGGTACACCACTGGATATAAATGAAGCCTTATGAATATTAACTGCTGAATATATCTTTCCTAATGGAAATCGCATCTGTGGAACTTCCTTATTTTTGCTCAACTACGTTCACAACTGTTGTAAACTAATAAAGTGTCTGATGGAATATTATATTTTACTGCTGACATGGAACCACCTGCGAATTCGGTTCGAGGGTCGTTCACCGTTTTGTTCGAATCCGAAATGCTTTAACCGAGGAAATACACTGTTTTAAGCTTCCACCATGGGTCATAAATGTTTCAATTCTTGTTAGATCATATTTCGTCGAGATAAAAAGATCGTGCCCGTCCATCCATCTGACTATCACAGCTATTAACATCATTGCTTGATTGACGGAGTAGTTCAAATTCAGCATAGAATTAAAGCCCATTGATTGGTGTACGATATTTTTCTCCATTGTAGGTTATCTGACCTATCGCCATTGGGGAAAGCTTCTTATAAGGGTTTGGAAACATTTCCAGAATTTTGTGACAGTTGGCTCAGAAAACATTTCTGAATATGTGTCACAACAAAAGTTTATTTCTTCTCCTAAACTACCGGATCTGAATTCTGAACCAAAATCGATTTTCTGAAAATTCACTCAACGTGTGAATAAGAACTTATTTTAGTTTTCCCGACTTATATTAGAGTATACTCATATCTAGCGGAAAAACAAGAGCATGGTGAAAATATCACAGTTCCAGGGGGTAATGGTTATTCGATAGGTTAAACTTCAAAACGAGAAAAAAAAATAATATTCAATTCCTATCAATGCACACAATTCCAACGTTGAATTGGATATTATTTTTCAAACAGGAGAAAATAATAATTTTTTTCCGAAACCTGATTCAGATAATTCATCATCGGCATGCCACAGAGTTCCTCAACCATAACTTGTTCAATCTTTCTCACCCGTTACTGTTCATCACCCTACATAGGCGAAGTATCTCATGATATAAAAAACATTTTCTGTCGTCACGTAGGAAACTTGAACACCGGTTTCTGCACCACCAACCCCATTTCAAGAAATCTTGTGAATATCAAAGATAAAACTAACCCATTCGACAAGACAGGCATTTATGAAATTCGTTGTTGGGAACCATCTTGTTTTGCGACATTCATAGAACAAAGTGGACTTGAGATCATTACCAGAGCAAAAGAACAATCCAAAATCATTGATGAATACGAAGAAAAGTTTTAAAATAACCCTTTTGGAGAAATTAACACTTGCAGTTCTTTTGCTAACCAGGTCAGTAGATAGGCTATGCCATTATGAGCCCAACCTCTATTTAGGGGTGGGTTTTGGCGAGCGGGTGAGAGGGTGGTTTTCGGCGAAGGAGGGGGTGGGGATGATGGTGGTGGTCATGGGCGGCTTGTTGTGGGAGGGGTTTGTGCAAAATGGCGGTTTTATGAGAGGGTGGGGGTAGTTGTATGTGGGAGGAAAAAAGATTGGGGATGAGTGGTCTGTGATTGGTCGCAGTACTGGCAGCCATGTTGTGGATGGGAGTGTGTGATTGAGAGTGGGGGTGGAAAGAGCTGTGATAGGTCGTGAGAGTGGTGATAGCCACCGGCCGCTATCCAATAGCCGAGCAGCAGCCATATTGAAATGGGAGTGTCAACCAATAGCTGCATTCGTCAACGGCATTGGTCGGACGAAAGACTGAATGAATGACTGCGGCCATTTTGGAAAGTGGGAGGAGTCAGCAGTGTTTATGAGCGATGATGCGGCCATGACTCAACCGACAAGTCTTTGCAGGAATATTAGCAGCCGTTATTTACGTCAGCACTTCTCTCTTATAAGTTGTTTATCCAAGCGACCGGATATCGGCGGAATCCTTTGTTTACATTAACAGGATAAGATATCGGCGGCATCCTTTGAAAGAGTTTGTTAACATTAACAAGATGAGAGAGTATGCAGCTGCATGGTTTGAGTGTGGGATAACTTGAATATAAACGCGAATCCTACCAAGGTCAAATACGACTCGAATAATATCATAAAACGTTACCAAATATACAGGGTGGATCGAAAGAATGTTCAGAGGGGGAGGAGAACGAAAGAAGTATATATTGGAGTTTTTTGTTGAAGTGACGTCAGTTGAGGTTATGTCGTCGATGGCAGAGCAGTTTACACGGAAATTGAAACAGTTTTCAACACTGGTACTCGTCTTAACCGACCATATTTCACGTTGAGCATTTTGCGTGATCGAAGGCAATTCGTTCAATTCCCATTTTCGGAATGGTTTCACTATCGGCCTGTCTGTATGGACTTCATTTATTTTTCATTTATTTCCGAATTAAGAAAAATGTGTTTGACTTTCAATTCAATGCTATCGATCACAATTCGAGCCGTAGTCGTTCCCACCGCATTATTACCTGCCTCACGTATGATGACACAATCATTATCATTTCGGGCTCTGACAAATCGTAGAGTTTGACGTCCACACGTAATCAGCGGATAATCGTTGAAAACATTGAGAATATGACGGAGCGGTACGAGAAGGCTGAAAGAATTGTCATCTTCATTCAAAAAAAGCAAATTGGGGTAATTCCAACCACATATAGCCAAATGATGAGAATCCGTAGGTTCGTAAGATAATAGGGCTCGAATGGTACTCACAATTCCCGGATTTCGAACCAATTCAATTTCTCGAGCACTCTCGCTATAAGTGCAAGAATCGAAAAAGAAAGCATCCACATTAGGGGCCAATGTAACGGTACCTCCCCCATTATTTAATTCAAGTCTACCTTTAATCAGTAGCAGAGATGAACTTATGGCAAAAAACGAGTCCACCTGATTGATACAAAATTCCACGATATCGTTGCAATTGAATGCCTTCACGAACGGAGTATAAGTTCTGTATTCAGCTTTACGAATTGACTCGTCAAATTTTGGAGACCAATACAAATCGAACATGGGCGCTGAGATGAAAGCATCATCGTTGCCTCTTCTTCTTTTGAAGTTCATTCTGATGAATCAATTTTAAACCGATGGCACGGAGGAAGGTTTTATTCAAAGAGGTTATCTGCTGCTGCTGCCGCACGACCCGCTCGCTTGAAGGTTATTGCAATAATGACGTCGTGACGTCACTCTTACCCCTTCTATTACTACTGCTGCCTCTGCCGCTGCCACTGTCTATAACTAATCCCATTTGGTTCTCGCGACTCTGAGTTCCAAAACCAAAGTACTTTTTTCCCCTTGAAAATACACAGGCCTACCGTCTTGATCGACTACCAACACCGTAATGTTGTGGATTTCACGTTGAGGTATTACAGGTAGATGGAGTAAATTCGAAGGTTTTTCGTCAATCGCGTTACCGGGATCGGAAGCTATGGGAAATTCATAGATCATGTGCGCAGGCGTGTCACCATCGGAGGCTCCCAAAGTAACACTGCACTCGAATCGTAATGTCGACACCTTTATAATGTTCACAGGTAGATCGGAATAATGCATTTCGTTCGGTTGAAAATCCCAATGTAACGCCTATATAACGTCTCCACAAATGAAATGGCAAAGTATTTACTGAAGATCTCACACTTCAACGAATTATCGTTGAGTTTGAGAGAAGGCGGCTTCGTAGTCTTCCGCAGGTAGCGCCATCTCTTTCTGTATGAACGCTTCAATATCGGCAATTTCATAACACCCTTACAGGAATTCAATGGTACGCAACACGTTAGATCTATCGTAATAGCGGAGTTTCCGACCCTTTTCAATGTTCGGTATGGTATTATACGAGTGAAAAGTTCGAAGCGACAACTCATATTCTTTTTTCGCATTCAACTCGATGGGGGTGCGCGGACAAAAGGAGAACACGTGATTGTGACTGTTAACTCTCAGCAACAGCGACATGATGACGAATGACACCACCACCGCTGTGACAGCATTCAAATACACACTTTCAATCATACATTATTTATTCAGACATTAGAAATTTCAAATACAGATGACCGCAATTCATTTCATCATAAGTCTGATATTGACGGTTGTTGTAGAAAATCTTGACTTTGCCGCTGCTACCGCCATTCAAATATCTGACCAATTCCAGCGTCGGTTCCAAATTCCCAAACGAATCGAAATACTCTACTCCGCCTTTGGTTTTTTTATGAGCTACGCAATGAGTACCGCTGTCTCGTGACAGGTCCATGTTGACGATGGCACATTTGTTCTTTCGAGGACCGCTAGATGGCAGGGTGAGCGCATGAACGCGCCTCGAAAGTGCGGGATTTTCAATTGTTTGGCATATCGCACGATATCGATGTCGTACAGTGCTCTATCAGGTAGCTTCATTGGGAGTTTTTCGATTTCTTCAAGAAGGGTACATAGCCACCTTTGAAATTCTTCCTCACGTACAACCCCTTGCCTATGGCTTCCATGACCTTGTGATGACGTTTATCCTCTTCCAATTTCTTCTGGGCATTCTCAGAATCCACAACCGTTATGGCAATGGCTGATGCTCTGCCGCTCAGTGCACCTAGAGCACTTAGACCGGCAAATATTGGTATCAGAGGTAGGACACCACCTGACTTCGCTTCGAAAGGTATTATGCGGGGTACTTTGACGCGTCGTTTTCCACCGAATTTCTTGGGCCACTCGAGCTGCTTTTAGGGCATTAGATGCGGCCCGTTTCAATGTGGGAGATGGAAACAGGGACTTGGCGATTTTTTTCGATAACATGTCGTTCGAATGAGGCTTTACTGTGCAGGCCCATACCTAGATTTCTCTCAGCTTTCATGGCTCCGGTGACGAGGAGAGCGTTCGCACGTTCTCCAAAACCCGAATCTTTGGCTTTGACTCGTTCCCAAGCTTTATCTTCGAGCACTTCATCCGCCTTGTGTCTATCTTCAAGCAATTTGCTCTGCGAATAAGCAATGTCATGATGTTTGCAAGCAACGTCCAATGGATTGATTCCAGGATCGCCTCGTGCCAACCGTTCTTGTAGCTTTGTTCCAGCTATAATAATAATAATAATGATAATTAAATGCATTCGAGAGCACCCAAATGAAAAAAATTGCATTCGGAGGCACCGAAATACTATAGGTGTATGAAACTTACGTCCACAATACTGATAGCCGCCTAGGAGATGAGCTTCGAACGGGAGCTTGTTTATCAGACTGTTGAGCACACCTTTACCCTCGTGAACCAACATGAAGACTGACGTCACAGCGATGACATCACTAATTATATAGATTCCAGCTGAGGTTCGATGGGGTGGTGATGTATGCTCATATTTGAGATTGAGGACGGTTGGAGGGGTGTTGGTGGGTGTTGATGGGTGTTGATGGGTGTTGATGGGTGTTGATGGTGTTGATGGGTGTTGAGGGGTGTTGAGGAGGTTCCTATAAACATGATTGATGTGGCAGCGAGTGTCAGTTGCAGTTCAGACGTCGAAGTGTAAACACGTTCATCCTACCTGATCCCGACTGTTATGGCATTACTTTGAACGGATTGAAGTATTTCATAGGCAGAGAGCTTATAGAAATTGAAGGCAGTACATTGAAGCTGGGAAGTGATTCCTTCCGAACTGTTATCTGTGGTCCTAGCGTATCAGGAAAAACGAACCTTATGCTGTCGTTACTGTTGCATAAAAACAGTCCCAAATTCGCAAATGTCTACGTCTATTCGAAATCCTTGTATCAGCCCAAGTACCAATTACTCGAAGAAGCGCTGAACGGTATGGATGAAATGGACTATTTCCCGAACAGAGACAAAGATGAAATCATCTCTATGAAAGATGCCCGATCTCACTCTATATTCATCTTTGACGATGTGGCCTGTGATGGACAACAGAAAATTCGTAAATATTTCTCGATGTGCAGACACAAACACATCGATGCCATCTATCTCTGTCAGACTTATTTGAAAGTGCCCAAACAGCTGATACGTGACAATTGCAATATAATTGCGCTCTTCAAACAGGACGAAATCAACTTGCGCCACGTTTTCGATGAGCACGTTTCCCGACATGACTTTCGAACAATTCAAAAAGCTGTGTTCGGAATGTTGGTCTCGAAACCAATACGATGCCCTCGTCATAGTCAAGGACTTTGACTTGAACAATGGCAGGTACCGCAAAAACTTTGACATGTATATAAAAGTTCAGTTGCGTGACGCTTCACGTCATTCAACTTGTCGGACGAGAGGGTCGTTAAAGCCATGCGCGACAAAAAATTGTCGGAAATTTGACGAGACTTGCGGAAAAAATACCTAGCCCTTGAACTTGGAAAAAACGAACGAGACGATACACTGAATAAACTTTTTAAACCGATATCTCAACCTCTACGACAAATTGCCAAGTCGTCGAAAACCCTAAATAAATCCATTTTAAAAGTCAAGAAGGAGGAGCAACCTGAAGTTAAAGATGAACATAAGTCAGAAGGAGAAGATGAAGAAGAAGAAGATAATTCTCAAAGTGAGAGAATCAGTGACGAAGAATATTATTCTGACGATGACAGCATGTTACCACGGAATTTTTCTGCAGCTCTAATGAACGAATATCTCAATCGATATCCCATAATGTCACGTGAATACATCGCTCAACATTGGAAAGATGATGAACGTATAGATGAGGTATATGGACCTGTGTATGACGTCAGCTCTCCCGGTTGGTTTTTGAGATCCAAGTCGATCCACTTTGAAGGAGGATACATCGAAACAATTTGAATCAACTCCCGGACTATATCAACTGATATTTTACACCAGGCCCCGGAACTATAGCGGAGAGGACTTGAACGACTACCAAGACATATTGGAGTTGACTGGATGTCATAGAAGCGCGAACGGTAGTTTGGAAGGCACTCAACGCTGGGAATATATAAACACGTAATAAAATATTTAATGGGGAGAGAACGCGTCGGTCAGGGTATAAACACCAATCATTTGGTATACAATGACAATCCAACGGATTATGTCTATTGGGACGATCCCAACGAGTTGGTAGATCGTTTTAGACTTTTGATAGCCAATCAGAGGGCTGGAAATGATTATTCACATCAAAACGAAATCACCGCCATCATCAATGAACTCCGTGAAGCCGGTATAATGGAGTAATGGCATGCGCATGAGACTTATTCGCATCATGAGTGTCGACAAATTCGGTTATAGTTCTGGTGGTAAGAGGGCGTAAGAGAGAACTACCGATGTTGTCTCGTACTCCCTCTCTACCGCACACCCCTGAAGGCGATATTGACATGGTTAACTTGAGAATATGAAATTCAAGAGATCCCACGTTTGATAGTGATGCGGCTACCAAAAAATACGTGGACACCACTGGGTCTGAATTGAAGTCTCAACTGCAACGCGACGTTGCCACATTGGCTGAAACCCCGCTGAAATCCATGAACGATGCCATTCTGCAAACGAAGAGAACACTTCGTAAACACCATGAAGAAATTTCAACTCGCGTATCTGTACAAAACACGGCAACATCAAACACAATCAAGAAAATGGCTGCCGATATGAAACTCGATTCGGATCGAATGCATCTTCCGGAGGGTAAAATGACGGAATTGTCCAAGCATCTGTTTGAAATCAAAGAAAGAATAAATACAATGTATTCGTACTATATCAAACATCCTCGTTAAAGATGTCGAAAGCTCAAGTTGTTGCAGAACTCCATAAACCAGCTAGAAAAAATTATCTTCGATGACCTACGGTAATCAAAGGTTTGGACGATCTATGGCGAATGGACTTGGCCGAAATGAGAATGTTTTCTTCAGATAATGGGGTGTTTAAAATGATTATGGTCGTCATCGACTGTTTTTCCAAATTTTTGTGGACTTGTCCGCTTAAATCCATAACGGGAGAGGAAATCACCAGAACTTTCGATGATATATTGAATCATACGGAACAGTGTCCGAAAAATCTACAAACCGATCAAGGTACGGAATTTTTCAATGCTAAATTTCAAAGTTCATTGGGAAAACGCAAAATCTATCACGACAATACGTTCACGGTGATGAAAGCGGCGATAGTCGAGCGTGTAATCAGAAAAACAAAGTCCCAATTGTACAAATACTTTAGTTTGAAAGGTACATACATATGGATAGACACACTGCCGGAAATCACGAAAAACTACAATGACACCGAACATACAAAAATTAAATTCAAACCGAATGAGGTGAACAAACAGAACGAAAGTCGTATTCCACATCGAATTTATCGAGCGAATCGTTGGGAAAAATGCGTTGAACCGCGAGAATTCGAAGTGGGGGACATTGTTCGCATTTCCAAGACAAAGCATATTTTTCAAAAGAGTTATACGTCCAATTGGACGACGGAATTATTCAAAATAGTTCGGGTTCAAATAGGTTATCCTAATACGTATATGCTCGAAGATATATACGGTACACCCATTGAGGGGGCTTTTACGAACAAGAATTGCAAAAAACCGCGAATCCCAATATATATCTCGTGGAAAAAGTATTGAAAAGACAAGGAAAAAAAATGTACATTAAATGGCTTGGTTTCGATAACACGCACAACAGTTGGATAGAGGATGATGCATCGGCGGCGGTGCCTACAAGCTATGACATTTTTGACGTGGGTGGTAGTGGTGGGGCAAACATTATTTATACATTTCACGGTAACGATGATGTGGAAACTTGTGTGAAGACTATTGTAAAGTTAGGCAATCAGTTTGGGAAAGATTGCAAATATGTTCGAATTGAAAAACACGGAGTGAACTTCCTTCTCAACCAGGACGAAGTCGAACAGCTGATACGGGTCCACCGAAGCTTGGTGTCCGATCGAGTGACCATGTTGTAGAATATAAACTTTTGTGTTAATTATAAAAATATAATTGAGGTTATAAATACATTTTTCTTTAATCAACCACAAGTATGTTTCGAGTTGGAATTTTCCAAAAATTTGTTGAAAAGGGAAACATTCTCAATTGAATATTGATAGAAAGATTTTTCTGTGAATTGAAAAATCCACGATTAAAATGAAGTTATTTTTTGTGAATGTCTAACAGAAAACAACTACTTCCCCGGCTAAAGCCACGCTGGACATTGAACTACATCTAATAGATATTCTGAAAAGGACCTAACTCAAAAGAAAAAATCTGAAATTGAAAATTTGCATTTTCATTCAGATAGTTATTTGATTTTCTATTCCAGTCTTAATTAAGAACTCATAAAGATGAATGAGGCAAAGAAGAATGTTTTCCAAAAGAGAGTACTCACCAGAAATCATTCGTAACATTGACGCAGGAGAGACATCGCATTCACTAGGTCTTCAATACATTTTTGTCGACGAAAATCTATTTCACGCTTCCACGATCATCAGGAAGACCGGAAGAAATGGAAAACACATTTTCAAGAAGCAATCTCACTTTGCAAAGATGGAAAAAGTTAGAATCATTTCTTTTGGAGAGACACTTTGAAATTAGTGTTTTCTGACATTGAAACCTGTCATGGGGTATGATAGATTGATTTGTTGAAAATATAAACAGGATGTTCATAAAATCAGATGTGGAATCATCTGCGACTGAAAGATAAACTTTAGTCACTAAAGTTTATCTTTCAGTCGCAGATGATTCCACATCTGATTTTATGAACATCCTGTTTATATTTTCAACAAATCAAGCATTGAAAGAATTCCTTTTCTATTATCGAATGAAAGTTGTGAATAATTTATGTCTTCAATAAGTTGAAAAAATAAAGTTGAGAAAAAAAGTTGAAAATACTTGAGAAAAAAAAAATACTTGAGAAAAAAAATACTTGAGAATGAAATAAATAAAATGAAGTTGAGAAAAAAATGAAAAAATGAAAAAATAATCAAAGTGACAACAGTCGTTTTTCATTCAATAATCAAAGTGGCTGTGAGTCACGACTTGGTCTGTCACATTTTCATAGATGGCAGCACTGTCACATAGAACTCAAAAACTGTCATAGGTGTCAGAACTGTCAAATGTCATCCCAGATGGCAGCACTGGCACAAAACGTTACATGTCACAGACTGTGACGTCAGCTGTCAATAGTCTGTGACAGTTGTGTGTTTGAACAGAGCTGTTCCG
This sequence comes from Gonioctena quinquepunctata, assembly GCA_018342105.1. Lineage (NCBI taxonomy): Eukaryota > Metazoa > Arthropoda > Insecta > Coleoptera > Chrysomelidae > Gonioctena > Gonioctena quinquepunctata. The sequence continues at coordinate 270,313 of JAFIRS010000321.1, read as the reverse complement.
TCATTCGAAGTTCGATATGGATGTGTATGCAGATAGATTAGCGACATTTCAAAACTGGCATCACCCATATCCCAGAAAGATTGGCCAGACTGGATTCATTTATACCCAGAGAGAAGACATTGTTGTGTGTCTAAAATGTCGAGTTGAAGGATTCAGATGGCAGTTGGAAGATGATGCTCAACTTGATCACTTTAGTTGGAGTCCACATTGTGGTTTTTTCACATAAGAAGAAGCTGGCACTCTGAGGAGACGTATGCAGCTCGTAGATTGTCTTCCACCCAGAAACGAGGTAACAACGAACACACCTACCAACAGCAGCAGCAGCGTCCACGAAGAAACATCACCATCCTCCTCATTAATGTCATGCGAAGTATGTTTGGAAAAGGATATGAACGTGGTTTTCATGCCGTGCAAACACTTGGCCTGCTGTGCGGAATGCTCAATGAAATTGGACAATTGTGCTGTGTGCAGAGCCCCAATTCAATACTATTTGAATGTTTTTGTATCTTAGAGAGAGAAGAAATGATTCAATATATAGAATGTGAAAATCAACTTGTGTATTTTATTTATTGTCTCATTCCACATACCTTTGAGTTTATGTTTGGAAAAAAAGTAAGGTTAACATTCCTTTCCCACCTCATTTGAAATTGTAGGTTATGGTTCCTCTGGAAGTGGGGTTATGTTTGGAAAAGTAAGGTTGGAATTCCTCTCCACCTCATTTAAATTTTGAGGTTATTCTTCTCTAAAAGTGGGGTTATGTCACTTACACAAAGAACGCTGATGTTCGAGGGTGAGACTGAATGACGTCATCGTTTCTTCGACTTGTTCAGACAAGTTTAGACAAGTCTGAACTTGTCTGGACTGGTCTCTCTATCCAATTCAGGAAAACATTGAATGAAGTGATGAAACAGAGCTGCCATCATTTCATTCAAAGTTTTTCTGTATAATTAATAAAAATCAAAGTCGATATACACTCATTTTATTGATACATATTTTTTGAGTATGAACAATAGATTATATATTTGAATGGATATAATAAAATAATGTAAAATTAGAATGGTGTTGGTGTATATTTTATATAATGGCCCCATGCAAGTGTATCGTCCGATCCGGGAAAGAGTGTTTTTTTATCGTCGAATGGACTTAGAGCGATTTTGTTTTGTTCAATACTAAAAACATTATGGGCATATGAACGGATGCATCGTTGACTGGTTGATATTTTCTTCTGATCTCTAAGACAATCGACGTAGTCTTCGAAGGAAATTCAATTTTCCACAACATTGTATCGGACTCCTTTGGATTTTTTAACACATTTTTCACCCTGAATTCTATATGTATATAATTTTGAACGGAGTCCAACGAAATCTGTCATTATGCACCCATTCGCTTCATCTTTCATCAAACCTGGAATTTTCTTGTTTACCTGCGGAATACCGTACAAGTTTTCGCATGAATTATACTCGTATCGAATTTTCCCAAGTTTTTCCCGATTAAATCTCTATATATATATATCATCGCATTTGATTTCGTATATGAGATAATTCGTATCCGTGTACATCAACTTACACTGATGGTCTCGACTTTTTTCAACATGAATTTATAGTGAAAATCGTAGACGCAAATTATAGAAGGGTTTATTGAATAGCAGTTCCGATTTGTTCATTTCGATAGCCATCAAGTTTTCATCGAAAATGGTTCGATTGTGGAATTACGGGTTTCTTTTTGAATTTTTCGCCCCATTTCTACCCTTCCAATTATTGACCATTTTCACCACTCTGTGCTTCCCCAATGTTTTCCATGGTCTTGCCGAAAATACTGTTCATAGCCAATTTATAGTTGTTTTTTCCGAATGTGGTTGTAGCTTGGGCGCGTAATTTTGTATTCAATTCAATGTAAGGCTGCAGCCATGCCGATTGTTCAACTGCAACACCCTGTGAATTTTTTTGAGAATAAGTCCGTTTTCGAAGCTTGTACGACATAGTTTTCTTTGTTGTACAGGGTGGTCAATAATTTAGGTAATTTTTAACCTGGAGAAGTTCGATGTTCTGCACAAAGTGGAAAATCTTTGTGTTCATCATGTATCCCTTCAGGGTATTCCAAATCCACTTCAAGGATATACCCTGTATCAGAAGTATCCGACACCTCCAGAACGTTCAAATTATCGAAATCCTCGGTCCATTTGAACCCTCCAGAGGGTTGATACTCTCTCATAGCCCATCCATAGAGGTTGTTCACGTCCAAGTATAATACATATTTGGAGTTTTGTTGAGGATCATACCTCCCCCTCATATATTTATTATTCGCTTGGGAGAATCGGTTACAACACTGACTTATACCGCCCCGAATCTTTTTTTCCACGAACAAAAGCATGTTGACATCTTTGATAATCTCCAGCTTACACTTTGTGTACTTCGACATGCATGACCATGAGTAGCCAGGCATGGTAAAGTACCAAGCGGGGTCGAGTCCCAATTGTCGGAAATTTTCGAAGACGATAGCCACACCTTCTGGGCATGTTGGTATTCATGTTCGGAGATATCGCAATCGTTCAGCTGATTGTGGAATTCATCGATATCTGGCAACGCTGTAATCTCAAGTTTCTCCATGGAATCCACAAAGTCGTAGGGGAATACTCCTTTGCGCGTGATTAATGAATTGTTCATCGTTTGAATTTTGAAATTCGCCTTTGTATTACAGAGATCTTCCACTCTGAGTGTGCGCACCAACTCATCCAGGCTTGCGCCCATGTATCGGAAAAAATCAATGAAACGGAATTTAATGTCTGTCTGTTCGTCGTATTGTGTGAAATATATTTATTTCTCTTTGTTTATTGGAAGAAGACTCACTCTGTCTCGTTTCGCGATATCTCGAATAATGAAATGGCTATCATAGCCGCTCAGATTATGGAAAACAATAGGAACCACAAGGATTTTTCATAGTTGAGATGGATGGGTTTTGATTTGATCATCCTCTAAATGCACCTGTGAAATGGTTATGTTCAGCTACAATCATTTGATCTTTTTTGAAAGGTTTCTCGCAAATATGACAAGTTGAATCCGCCGCCGTTCTTATGGGATTGATGGACATGGGGATGATTTTTAAAATTTTTCCTTCCACGAATTTGGCTATGACTTTCAATTGTTCCGCGAACCATTCCATCGAATCCAAACCTCGATGGCTATCGTAATATGATAGAGTGCCATCACAATTACATTTGAAATATAAGCTTGCACTATAGGGAATGTGTTTTTGGTATTTCGCCGTTTTGGACTTGGTTTCATCATCAGTGAACGGTTCCAAAATCGATTCAAAATCAGCATATTTCACAAATGGAACCATTCCTTCATGTACAGAGTCCTTGAACTCGACATGGTCATATTTTGGAAAGGAAATTTTGTAGTGATTGGCTTTTTCACAATCAACAGTATGATTTTCTAATTTCTCCAGTCCGAAATAATTTAAACATCTGTAGCAAATACATTTTTCATGACCATTCTTACTTATTTGGTAATTGACTAATCGGGAAAGATCTTTGATCCAGCAATAGTGGAATTTAATGTCTGTCTGTTCGTCATCGTCTTCGTCAATTTTCGGCGGTGCCTCGTAATCATTTAATTCAACCGAATATTCATTTTGAATCATGAGTAGGTTAACATGTCGAGCCAATTTTCCTTCTGTAAGTTTCGTAGGTACAGTTGTGAAAAATGTATGTCCGTCATCGTTATTCGCTGATGATTTAACCAACTCCAAAAAATAAACATTCACCGAAATACCAGTTTTTCGAATTTTGATATTTGGCCGAGAGTTATGGGAAATTCCAACCCCTCCATATTCAGTACGGTCGACCAATGAGGGTATTTTGATGTACGCTGTGCATCTTTTTCAACGGGATACAGAGCGGACACGACTGCCCATCCGAAACAATTGTTGTCGTCGGTATTTCGCACGTTAATACAGGCACGTTTTTTCATTATAGCTGTTGGAAGTTCGTGGAAACGAGAATCTCCTTTGCCCAAACTTGATTGATTGATATTCACTTCCAAATTGACGATTTTTTGTAATGCCCACCCGCTTTAATTCCCACAAAATTCCTCCAATTTATTACCCAATTTATCTACAACAAATTCCTGGAACCACCCCTGTAAATCTGTTTCCCTGTCAATCACTTCGTTCTTAGTATTGAGATATTTCAAATCGAGTTTTTCCTCATCCAAGCCCATTTTGACAAACTCCCCGCAAAAGCGAGTATTCACTTTCAGCATGGGGATTTTTTTCAACATTTGATTCTACGTTTGAAAAGGCTGAAAGCGTCTTTGAAAAATTCAATGGTATCTTTATGTGTCAAATTTATGATAACCCCTGTACGAACTCGTCCCCGAAACGTCGACTTTAAATCTTTCCAAACAACTCTGCTGTTTAGATTTTTTCTGACAACCAACCCCTGACCCTCCACCCCTAAATTTTTAATGAATTTACGACATATTTTCAAATGCCCCAAAGTTGTTTACAATTCTCTCGAAATTCCAATGGAACTGTTGGCAGAAATTTTGATGCCTTTTGTACAAAGCCGAATACTATGAGTTAATTTTTTTAGAAATGATTCGCGTTCCATTGGGCTGGATTTTTGTTCGAGAAGATTTTGAGCCTCCCTGTTCTCAATGATCATCTCATCGCTGAGAGCGGAAATTTGTTCAGAATTCATGATTATTTAAAAAACGAGAAAAATGAATGCTTTTTCACAAACAAAATACAGATATATATTTTTTTCTCTCTCTCACCTTGATATCGAATACAGCCGTCCCAGTTGTCGCCGTCGTCGTCGTGGTGGATGGCCTTAGTTTTTGTTGATACTGATGATGAATGATCTTAGTTTTTGATGAATTCAAAGACAGGTATCTTCGTCGTGGATGGTTTCATGATAATTGGATATTCTCGACGATTGAACACCTCGAAAACCCTCCTTGGTAGGAAGACTGATTTGGTTTCCAAATCGGCTTCTATTGTGTCCTCATACTTCGTTTTAACCACTCTCAAGTTTTTGATTAGCATGGGCTTGTTTAGCGGCAATGTTTCCATGTAGCTACTGCTCGCAACAGCGTTTATTCCTGCAAGATTCATCTATAATAAATAAACAATCCCTTGAAATAATTTGAAGAAAAAACAATCCCTCCCCGTAAACAAATAGAAAAAAATTACCCCCACCCTCGATATAGGAAGAAATGGTTAAAACAAAAAAAGTGCCCTTTTGGTATACAAAAAAAAAAGGTTTTGAAAGAAAAGTGAAACAATTAAATAAAAACTAACGTTTTTTAGATGTTTGGTTTGGTAGATGCACAAACACACAAACTCACAGAGTGAGAAAGAGAGCACTGAACAGAACGTTGTTTACAGTTCAGAGGACAGATGATGAATGAAACTGACGGTGGAGATCGGTCATGTACATCAATTTTCCACTGCGCAATTTGAAAACTGCCAACTCGACAAAATTCTCAGAACTGGCTTGGATGATACAATAATTTGACCTTGAATATTCAAGTTATCCCACACTTAAACCATGCAGCTGCATACTCTCTTATCTTGTCAATGTAAACAAACTCTTCCAAAGGATGTCGCCGATATCTTATCTTGTTAATGTAAACAAAGGATGCCGCCGATATCCGATCGCTCAAATAAACAACTGATAAGAGGGAAAGTGCTGACGTAGATAAAGGCTGCTAATATTCCTGCAATTGAGTCATGGCCGCATCATCGCTCATAAACACTGCTGACTCCTCCCACTCTCCAAAATGGCCACCGCCATTCATTCAGTCTTCCGTTTGACCTTGGTTGACACTCCCATTTCCATAGCTGCTCGGCTATTGGATAGCGGCGGCGGCTATCACCACTCCCACAACCTATCACACTCTCCCCACCCACCACTCTCAATCACACACTCCCATCCACAACATGGCTGCCACCATTGCGACCAATTACAGACCACTCACCCCCAACCTTTTTCCCCTTCCCACATACAACCGCCCCCACCCTCCCATAAAACCGCCATTTTTTCACAAACCCCTCCCACAACGAACTGCTCATGACCACCACCATCATCCCTACCCCCCACCTTTGCCGAAAACTACCCTCTCACCCGCTCGCCAAAACCCACCCCAAAATAGGGGTTGCGCTCATAGTGGCATAGCTTATCTACTCAGGTTATAAATCCTAAATACACCTTTGAGGTTATTTAATGAATGAATTGGATTCATTCGCAATTAATTCTACGATAAGGTACCTCCATACACTCTCAATAAACGAAAAAAATAATTTTGACTGCTTGAAATTTTTCAATCTGCTACATTTCTTATAATATTTATTTATATAAATATATATATATAAATATATATATATATATATATATATATATATATATATATATATATATATATATATATATATAAATATATATATATATATATATATATATATATATATATATATATATATATATATATATATATATATATATATATATATATATATATATATATATATATATATATATATAAATATATAAATATATAAATATATATATTGTTATGTTATGTTATGCCAGTTAAAGGTTTAAAAGGAAAAAACCCAAAAAAAAAGAATAATTACTAAATAGTTATTGGTTCCAAGAGATTTTTTTTTGAATAACTTTTGAAGTTCTATTTATATATAAGCCTTTGTATAATATGGATAGATAAAAATGTCAAAATAATATAATAATAATCAACACATTTATAAATTTGAAACATACAGTATATGAAATTGTAGCTAACAAAAAGTAGCCAATGATAGAACAGCAAATGTCTTTATGAAAATAGCCAATCAGGGAATAGATGGTCAGGTGTAAAATTGAAAATTGTGAAGGAATAGCAATTGGTTGATATCATAAGCAATGATTATTAGAATTTGTAAATAGTAATAAGTATGGAAAAATAGTTGGATATATAAATTGAGTAAAATTTTTTAAAAAATTTTGCAAAATTGTTTTTAACCGCTTTCTTAGTTGTTTGACCAACCCTCAGAAGTTAATGAAAACTTGTACGAGTTAAGATCACGGGGACCTTACCTTTTATAGTGGGATCCGAAACCACTCTTGGGACCTTGAAAAATTTTTTCACCAGCTGCGGGAATCGAACCCGCGCCAGGTGGAAACAGTTGACACAAGACCGACGCTGGTGCCACTGAGCCACAGGCCCCGTAACGTTAGATAAACCTAAACAGTGAAATGTGTCAATTTAGTGCGCGAATTCGAAAATTCAAATGGGAAAACAGAAAGGGAAACTTGTATCGAGGCAACAACAAACAAATCCAACGAGGAGATTGAAAATAAAATTAGAAGGGAATGGACGCAACATTTTGAGAGAACAAAAATTGAAAGAATTCCAACATTTGAAGAGCAAAACCAGTATTACCTTAATAATGATAACATATCCACGGATCCAAATGCTGATTTCCGCATCTATATAGTTCCTGATACATGATATTGCAGTCCTGACAGCGATTGGAGAGAGAAGACATCCTGATTCATGGTATAAGTAGAACACCAACAGTTCCAACCAGGTATAAAACTCTAACAGTGCTCTTCCGGTCCTGAATTTCACATTCGAAGAACTTTATGTCACCCTATTTTGAACAATAACAGAAAACTCACTCTCGCGGAAAAAGTGAGGTTCTGTTTATCTATCCATGATCTGATTTATTATTTTTATCCCTAGTATAAGTTATTTCTCGTAGGCCAGGTATTTTAAGTCTTCCTAAATAAAGGAGATAATTGTTTTCTGATATTTTGTTGTTTGTTCTTTCACAACACGAACATACCTACGACCATTGAATAACTTGAGTTTGACATATCAAGTAGTGGCTAAATTGTTTTGAACCGGCTATCTGAGATGAGGGCGTACCAACTGTGCTAGCTGTGGTGAGAAAAGGAATAACAATTGTCAGCTACGTGACGAGAGAACAGTGACGTTCGTTGGCAATTATTATTACCACATACAAATTATTATACAGGACGAAAATACTTATCTATATCATATCAATCTGGCTCACAAAGAATAGCAAAAAACTATTAGCAATCTTATTATATATAAAACAAGTTTTTGCAAATATTCAATACATAACAATTTGGCGCCGCAACGTAAGGGCAAGTAAAGGCAATATATCATTTCAAGGCAAGTAAGGGAAATATTTTATTTCTTAATATTATCGCAACGTAGTGGCAAGTAAGGCAATATCATTTCATAATATTATCTGGGGAAAGGCAGTAAGGGCAATATATCATTTCAAGGCAGAGTAAGGGCAAGTAAAGGCAATATATTATTTCTTATATTTATAATAACACTGGTGAACATTGGCAATTGGCATTTAAGGTGTAAGGCTAAATATTTGTGAATTAAAAAATGGATTTAAGAGATGGTAAGAAAGTTGGTGTGGAAGAAGATGCAGAAGGTAGAGAGAGAGGTGATCAGGAACACGGAGAGAGTAGTAATGTGAGAGGGAGTGAAATAAAAAGTGAAAGGACAGAGAGAAACAAACAACAAATAATGGAATTCATGAAAGAAAATTTGAAAAATGAAATAAAAGCAAGTATGAGAAAGGATATGAATGAAAATTCAGCAAGTATGAGAAATGAATTGAAAAATGATATGAATGAAAATATGGCAGGTATGGAAAGTAGATTGAAAAATGATATGAATGAAATGAAAGAAAAGTCAGAAAAAATGAACGAAAAAATGAACGAAAAAAATGGGAAGTATGAAAAATGAAATGAAAGAGCAAATAGAAAGAATGAATGATGGAATGAGAGAAAGTATGGGAAGAATGGAGGAAAAATAGAAGAAAAAATGGGAAATATGAAGAATGAAATGAAAGAAAGTTTGTCAAATGAAATAAAAGAGTTGAAAGAAAACACAGCGAGTATGGAAATAAGATTGAGAGAAAATGTGAAAGTAAATATAAAGAATATATAAAAAAATATAGAGAGTATAGAAAACAAAATACAAACTAAATCTCAACAAAGTAAAAAGGAATTGTTGGAAGCTCACAAACAATTAGAAACAAAAATGGGACAGCAAAATAAGGAATTTTATGTGGCAATAACACAAGAAGTATCCTCTATAAATAATCATGTAGAAAGACTGAAAAACTGAAAGACATGAAATTAGACATGAATAGTAAAAAGAAAGAGTTGAAAATGAAATAAGTACTCTTGATAAAAAAGTAGAAGAAAAGATAAAATTTTTAGAATCGAGAAGAATAGACAATAATTTAGATAGTAGAATCATTAATAATTGTTATGGAATACAAATAAATAATAAATTTGAGGGCAACATAAAAAAATTACATCCCATCACTTTCTTTAAAATAATTAAAAACAAAACTAGACATATAAATGATATAGAGGATTCGAAAGAGATTATTAGACAGTATTTGTTTAATCAACCTTGTATATGGTTTAATAGCCAGGAAAAGAATATCAATTCTTTTGATGATTTTGAAAATTTATTTTTGAAACAATATTGAGGCAGAACAAAATTTTTGCTAGGAAAACCATATGTTAGGCTGGAAAACACAAATTACCAACACCCGATAGAATTTATTATGAAAGATGAAAATATGGAAAATGAACAAAATATAGGATTAATAATTTTGAAAGGAAAAATAGCAAATAAAATAATAAAAATATTAATAGATACAGGATCTGAAGCATCTTTAATTAATGAAAATTGTTTAGAAGATTTCATGAAAGTTAAAAATATTCTAGTAAGGATGCCAAAAACAAATTTAGTGGGTATAAATTGGAAAAAACTAGCTGAATCAAATCAATATGTAAATTTAAAATTGGAGATTGATGAGAGGAATATTGAACTACAACTATTACTAGTTAAAGATATGGAGTTTGATGTAATTATAGGTACTGATCAATTGGAAAAAGTAAAAGCCAAAATTGACTATCATAACAAAAACTTGGAAATGGATGGAAAATGTTTTGAATTTTATGAAGAAAAAACTGAAATAAGTGAAAATAAAAAAATGTTGTGTACAAAGGGTATGAATGAGAGATATGAAAATAATTATTATGAAGATAAAGATGAAATAAATGAAATGAAATATAAATGTAATGATAAATATAAAAGGTATATTATATAAGGATAATAGAATGTAAAAAATAAGAAAGAATAACTGTAAAAATAACCCTATCGTAGTAGTTGTAAAAAAGCTTAGGTTATGCTTAGATGCTAGAGAACTAAATAAAATAACAATTCCACGATATGAATCTCCTTTAAATATAGAAACTATTTTTGGTAAAATCACAAATGCAAAAATATTTTCTAAAATAGATTCGAAACACAGTTTTTGGTTAATACCACTACATGAAAATTCTAGAAATTATACGGGTTTTTCTATAGAAGGTGTTGTATATAGATTTTGTGTTGTTCCATATGGTTTACAATCGGCTTGTCCAGCTTTAGAACGAGTATTACATAAAATACTTGATAAGTATGAAAATTTTGCTTTACATTACATTGATGACATATTAATATATTCTGGAAATGAAACAATGCATAAAGAACATTTGGAAAAAATATTTCAAATATTAGATGAAGCAGGGCTTGAAATAAATATAGATAAATGTGAATTTTTTCAACAGGAAATTAGTTATCTAGGTTACAAAATAAATGGAAAAGGTGTAGAAATGGATCCTGAAAGAATTAAAACCATAAGAGAGTATGTCAGGCCATATAATTTGAGAACTCTTAGAGGATTTTTAGGGATATTGAATTATTTCAAAAAATTAATTCCAGACTTAAGCAATAAAGAATTACCATTAATATTACTTTTGAAAAAGAATGTGAAATGGAAATGGGGAGATGAACAGGAAAAAGCATTTCCTGAATTAAAAGACATTTTTATTCAAAATTTAAAAATATTTCATCCAAACTATGATGAACCTTTTGTATTGAGAACTGATGCATCTATGTCAAGATTTGCAGGAGTTTTGATACAAGTACAAAATGGAAAAGGAGTTCCAATATCATTTGTTTCCAGAATCACTAAAAAACATGAAAGAAATTACACTGTTACAGAATTAGAACTGGCAAGTATTATATTTTGCATTACTAAATTAAGATTTTATTTACTAGGGGCAAAATTTTATATTGAAACTGATCATGAAGCACTTATGTCAATTGTAAATTGCAAATATGCAAGTAATAGGGTACATAGATGGGCATTATTATTGCAAGAATATAAATTTGAAATTAGGCATATACCAGGAAAACAAAATTTCATCACAGACACTTTAACGAGAGATGGAGATGGGAAAAACACATACTCCTAGACAGGTAAAAATAGGAATAAATGTTTGTAAAAATAATATAGGTTTGTTTTCTGAAAATCAAATTAGGCAAGATCAATACAAATTAACAAATAAAGAAAAAAGAGGAACAATAAACAAAAATGGTATTATAATAAAAATTGTAAATGGTGAAGAACTATATGTTATCTCAAAAGAATTGGCAGAACAGGTGATTACATATACACATCAGAAATACATACATATAGGGATTAGAAAAGTTTGGTTAATATTTAGAGAAAACTATATAAGTTCACAAGATTTGGAATTAACTAAAAAAATTGTAACCATATGTCAAGTTTGTGAATTAACTAAACATAAAAATATAATTAATAAAAATGAAACAAAAAGTATTATTACAACGAAACCTTCACAAATAATATCAATAGATTCTGTTAGTGATTTGATACCAACTTACAATAATAATAAACATATATTTGTAATAGTGGATCATTTTTCAAAATTTATTAAAATATACTGTACAAAAAGGACTAATTTTAAAACAGTTAAAAAATCTTTTAACAAAATTTATAGTAGAAGTAGGTAAACCAGAACAAATTATTTTAGACGATGCCACCTATTTTACTAATGAGCAAATGAAGAATTTTTCACAGAGTGTGGGAATACAATTAAATTTTACTAGCATCAGACATCCAGCATCAAACCCAACAGAAAGATATATACAGGAGGTAATAAAATATTTGGGATTGACATCGCAGCAAAATCATAAAACATGGGATGAAAACATAGAGATGATAGAAAAATATTTCAATGAAGTACCTAGTACTATTACGAAAGAATGTCCTAAATACATTATGACAGGAAGGTAGCCTGAAAGAGAATGGATTAGCAATGAAAGAGATATGCAAGAAATAATATACAAAATAAATATAGGAATTAAAAGGAATGCAGATAAATATATAAAAAGGGAAAATGAAAGAGGAGCAAAAAAGACAAAGTTTAATAAGGGAGAATTAGTCATTATAAAAGCATTAAGAATACCAAATAAAAGACTAGGTATTTGTGCAAAACTTTTAATGCCATTTGAAGGACCTCATGAGGTTGATAATGAGAATGCTATGAATAGCTATAGGTTAATATATCCTCAGACAAGGGAACTGAGAGGAATTTTCACTATTAAAAAAATATAAAACTTAATATTAGTAGTTGTAAATAATCGTTGTTATTGTAGAACTAGTTTTTTGGAAATCCAGCAAAGTAGTTTTCTGAAAATAGAAAAAAGTATTAGTCAAAGTAAAGTTAAAAAATATAAAAAAGAAATTGATATTCAAAATTTTCTAACCAGTAGAAAATTATTGAATATAAATTCAGGAATGTTGTTATGTTATGTTATGCCAGTTAAAGGTTAAAAAGGAAAAATCCCAAAAAAAAAGAATAATTACTAAATAGTTATTAGTTCCAAGAGATTTTTTTTTGAATAACTTCTGAAGTTCTATTTATTAATAAGCCTTTGTATAATATGGATAGATAAAAATGTCAAAATAATATAAAACAATCAATTTCATACACTGTCAAAATTATTATAACTCATAATTGCTCAAAAGACAATAAAAAGTCTAAATTTACGAAATTTTTAGGAATAAACAGTAATCAACACATTTATAAATTTGAAACATACAGTATATGAAATTGTAGCTAACAAAAAGTAGCCAATGATAGAACAGCAAATGTCTTTATAAAAATAGCCAATCAGGGAATAGATGGTCAGGTGTAAAATTGGAAATTGTGAAGGAATAGCAATTGGTTGATATCATAAGCAATGATTATTAGAATTTGTAAATAGTAATAAGTATGGAAAAATAGTTGGATATATAAATTGAGTAAGATGAACCTAAACAGTGAAATGTGACAATTTAGTACGCGAATTCAAAAATTCAAATGGGAAAACAGGAAGGTAAACTTGTATCGAGGCAACAACAAACAAAGCCAACGAGGAGTTCGAAAATAAAATTAGAAGGGAATGGACGCAACATTTTGAGAGAACAAAAATTGAAAGAATTCCAACATTTGAAGAGCAAAACCAGTATTACCTTAATAATGATAACATATCCACGGATCCAAATGCTGATTTCCGCATCTATATAGTTCCTGATACATGATATTGCAATCCTGACAGCGATTGGAGAGAGGAGACATCCTGATTCATGGTATAAATAGAACACCAACAGTTCCAACCAGGTATAAAACTTTAATAGTGCTCTTCCGGACCTGAACTATTTCACAATAACGAATTTCACATTCGAAGAACTTTATGTCACCCTATTTTGAACAATAACAGAAAACGTCACTCTCACGGAAAATGTGAGGTTCTGTTTATCTATCCATGATCTGATTTATTATTTTTATCCGTGAATATTTGTTTGATTCACCCTAGTTTAAGTTATTTCTCGTAGGCCAGGTATTTTAAGTCTTCCTGAATAAAGGAGATAATTGTTTTTTGATATTTTGTTGTTTGTTCTCTCACAATGATCAACAAACATACCTACGACCATTGAATAACTTGAGTTTGACATATCAAGTAGTGGCTAAATTGCTTTGAACCGGCTATCCGAGACGAGGGCGCACCAACTGTGCTAGCTGTGGTGAGAAAAGGAATAACAATTGTCAGCTACGTGACGAGAGAACAGTGACGTTCGTTGGCAATTATTATTACCACATACAAATTATTATACAGCGCGAAAATACTTATCTATATCATATCAATCTGGCTCACAAAAAATGGCAAAAAACTATTAGCAATCTCATTATATATAAAACAATTTTTTGCAAATATTCAATACATAACAATATATATATATATATATATATATGAATATATATGTATATATATATATATGTATATTTATATATATATATATATATATATATATATATATATATATATATCCCAAGAAGCATCATAGAGACGGAAACTGATACTGCAACTTCGACTTGGTGTTTAATTGAGTAATCACCAATAAATCCACCACTATACAGTAAGAATAACTGGAATTTTATATCTGGTTCTGGTCGCGTAATTTCCATCTATGATAGCCAGTTCACAGTTCTATAACTTGTTAGTGTTAATTGGGATGACTGAAATGTTATGGCCACCAAGCAGAATCACCTTGGAAGTTTCCAAATTCAAAAGTGGAAAATAATCGTTGCGGTAACCATATTGTACTACTTAAATATCACCTAGGAGTCACAATCACTTTCAATAATGGGTATGAAGTAACTTCTATCAAACCTCCAATGTGGCAGGCACTTGATCGTGATATGTGGTGATGGTTGTTACAATTACTTCTGAAATTCATCAGCAAGTGATCGTGGATTGGTCCGCGCGATGACGAAAGCCAACTATTCCCAAGTTATTTTATTGTGGCTAACAAAGTTTGTTTTACCTGTTACGTGAAACGTAATGATATCATTCAACATGAAACGGGTCATGCATTTTCAATAGACAATTTCTTTTGATTTTGAAAGGACGTGGATTAGTTTGTGCGATGACGGAAACTAACTTAACTTTCCTCAAATTATTTTATTGTGGCTTATAGCTCGTTTGAGCTGTTACGTGAATGATATTTCTTCAAAATGAAATGGATTGTGCGTTTTCAATGGAAAGTTCTTCCTGATTTTGTATATAAATGTGAATTTAAATAGATCGTATCTCTGACTTGTGCGCCTGCTTAATATTCATACCTTAATTGTTCATTCAGTTTGCATAAATGCCAACAAGTGACAGGTAATGATAGCGGCGATGTATTCGCCACTCAAAACGGCATGAGAACTATTCTAATTTTCAGGTTATATCTCTGAAATGGTGACTCATGGGCCAGCGACGTGAGCGCCACTTTCTAGTGGTGGAAAAGTTGATAATCTAGTTCCACTAGCCACTTTCTGATGAGATGGAGTGGTATATTAACAGTTTCTGCTACTTTGAAGTTATATTCACGAAAAGCCGTTTACAGGATAAGGTTGGGTCGCCATTATAAGAGAAATCAAAGAAAAATTCAATAATCAAGATTCATTTGTCGTCAGTACTGCATCAAACGTGAGTATTGATTTCAAGTAACCAAGATTGATGTTCAAAGGATTTATGTAAATAATTTCAGATGCGAGTTATTTCCAAAATTATGTTTTCCTTAAATAAAGAGTATTCAGATAGCTTGTGCTCACAATCGAGATACAACACCCATATTCCACAGTAAACTTCGTTTTTATTTCATCCCGATCAGAAGTATCCAAATTCAATATTGTAACTTCAGTGTTTGTATGTTATTTATTTTTATACTTATAGTCGATAAGTGTTAGAAATGAATCAAGCAAAATAAAGGATGAGGAACACGTATTATAAAAATATTTAGGTTATATATATATATATATATATATATATATATATAAATGAATATATATTAATATAGTTCTGATATCAAATATATGTCAACTATTAAAAGAATAAAAATTTCATAGAATCATACTTATACATAACATTGAATACCTGCTATGGTGGTTTTATAATTTTTCTGTGCACTTCACATTTCTGAAACATCTGATGGTCGACGCAGATCATCAAAGAGTTTAGCAGTGGAGCTTTTATATCGACATCAATAGGTTCCAACTATCTATTTAGATTGCACAACCAATAAAAAGAATAGACATCAAAATTTACTAACAAAATCTTAGAATTCAAATAAATAAAAATTATATATAAGCAAGAACATCCTGTATGCTTACTTAGGAACTCAAGGGAACATGACAGGGACATGTCAAATAATTTCTCATGAAAAAATTATGAAATATCAAATTGACAACAGAAAATGGTTGAATACGAATTTATAACCCTTTGTATAAATAATTTAATAGTTATAAGCTGTATATAAAATAAGTTCCATAGTGTAGAATGGGAGAGCTGCTTTTAAAAGTGTGTGGAAAAATTTCGTGCCCATAAACAAAAATTGATGGTTGCTACGGAAGAAAGAGAACAGGGTCGAGAAAAAATAATTTTGGAGAAAGCGTTAGAAAAATGTTCATCAGCTGAATGAATCCAAATGAGCAGAAAACACAACTGTGAAAGCAAATTTGATCAATAATCCAAATCAAGAAACAGCCTTCAACTATTTGAGCGAAAAACCACTTACCTGCTTTCCAGATCACATTCCACTCAAGACATAACCAACTCAATACTCTGGAATGGAGAATCGCAAACTACTCCAAAATCATCAGAAAAAGTCCAGAACAGGTTTTTTGGACATTTATACTATGGAAGAAACTCACCTGGTTCACAATTTGTTGTTCACTTACCCAATTATAACTAGATATTTAACTAAAACATGACAAAACTCTGGGCGTCGCAACAGGTACGTAGGTTGCGAAACATTGTCAGTGCGAAACTGAGGCTCCAATAGGATTCAGATAGAGATATCGTCGTTATTCCTTGACAATAAAGGGGGTCAATGTCTCAACTTTCTCAACAGTATAAGAAGTAAAAGTGTCCAAAAGATGGACTAAGCAGGTTAACGAATTAGGCCGATGGAATCGCACTCAAAACAATTTTCAAGCGATATGGTTTCTGGATAATTTGAAAAAATATTTCCTTTGAATATCCTTTCCTTTCACTCGTCTTCATTTCAATAAGTCGGAAAAATCTTGATATTTTATCACTTATATACTTCATATATATTGGCTCTAAGCGGATTGAGTGAAAGAATCACCAACATTCATTGAAGAACACTGTAATGAATACTTGTCAATAATACATGAGAGAGACATATTTGATCATATTCAAGTTGAACCAGTGTTTATAGTGTAAAAAAACTGACCAATTACTCGAAATTCCATGTGACTTTTTTTTCTGTGAATTAAATCTTCTGGCAGCCCGACAAGTGGAAATCAACAGAATAATTTGAATCGCAAATCCGATTACGACTACGAGTAATTTCATTCTTATTCATCTTCTGCCACAGTAATTTCAGAGTCATATTAATCTTCCAAACGCCATGTTCTTATTAACAATTCCAATGTTTCCACGAATTTTTCAGTAGAAGGTAGTAGATTAAACTTTGATACACGATTAACTTCTGTTTTTATTCTCTCTTTCTGAGCTCTAATTCTGTGATTCCTTGTAGAGTAACTCGAGATCATGAATTGGTGGTATTATGAAGGCATGTTGATGGAGCTAACAAAATATTACTATAAATTCCCTTCCGCCAAATTGGGTGATGACCTTTTCAAAGGTCATAAATCTCAATGTTCAACTTATGATGTTAAATTTTGTTGAACTGGCTCATTCCTGGATTTTTTTTGGAAAAATTTGAGTATAACGTAGGTGAGCTGCCCTCATAAGTCCCAATATAGATATATCTCATCCATTGGATATAATATAAAAAAAATATTTCTATAACATAAAGTTTGAGAGAAACTAGGTGGAAAAATTTCGAATGATCCCTAAATCATCAATTTTCCCAAGCTACTGCTTCAGTTTTTGTTCGAGAAATATATAATATTGGCTTATCTGATGACAATTTCATTTCTGGAAGATGAAGGAGAGACATTATTTTCATTTTCATTCTTATTTTTCACGAAGTACTAAGAAATGGAATTTCATTCCCAGATATTAGATATATAGATAGATAGATCTTCATTTTCCAGTAGACAACAGGACATTGTTTAGTAATAGTCAAAATACGCTTAAATCTGTGAATACAAAATTCAAATTCCAGAACAATATATTAAATACAAAATAGAATTTGAAGGGAGAGAACTCAAATTTTAATTAAGACTTGGACCAATGTTGCTAATTTTTTTTCAAAACATACATGTAACATCTGAAGATAAAGTTCACAAACAAGGCAGTACAGTCTCAGGACCTAAACTATTCAACACTATATAAACATTTTTCCAGTGAATATTGTCGTATTTGCTTTTTGAATATGTTTGTACTTCTACTTTCTTAAAAGTTTGGCAGTTAATTAACCCTGGGCACCATAAGAGAGGACAGTTGAAAGATACTCTTATTATTAAAAGGTATATCAAGGTCTTATTAGCTCTGGTATTGAGTTGATGTCTATTTTCATTGGTATGAGAGTACTTTATCCTCAAATATTTATTACAAAGTTCAGAAATGACTAGGAACTGTTGAAATTCTATAGGCGGAAGAACTCAAATTTTGAATATAAACTCTGAACCAATGTTGATAGAATTCTTCCAAAACATACATGTCAACATCTGAAGATAAAAATTCACAAACAAGGCGGTACAGTTCCAGGACATAAACTATTCAACACTGTGCAAATATTTCTCCAGAGAATATTCTCGTATTTGCTTTTTGAAGTTGAAGTTGAAAGATACTCTAAATTTATTAAAAGGTATATCAAGGTTATTATTGGCTCTGGTATTGAGTTGATGTCTATTTTCATTGGTACTGAAAAGAGTACCTTTATTCTCAAATAAGTATTCCAAAGTTCAGAAATGACTCACGAAGGAACTGTTGAAATTCTATAGTTTTGGAAAACAGTTCTACGACTGGTTGATATGTTGAAGAGGGAGCGCAAAACCCGCTTTCGAGCAATTAATACATCATGTGAGGATACAGTTGAACCCCATAGACATATACCATATCGTAATCAACTGACAACTTGTGTATAATACAAAGCAACGATTTGATTTATTTCTATCACCTTCCTAGTGGTTAATGATAATGAATTCAGTTTGGATATCATTGACTGACAATGATTTTTCCAGTCCATGCATGATTAGTCATACACCAAGAAATGTCTTTTATTTCGGAATTATGATTTCCAACGATAACGTATTGTTTTCTGTATCTCAAATGGTTTGACGTACAATCCAGGAGTATCCCTCTAATACCAAATTTGTCCAATTTCTTGAGTAAAAGAGTTTGTTTTTTTCATTGGTCCGAGGGTAAACTATTTTTATTTGTGGTTCATATTTCATTATTTCAGTTCCTTGAACGAATCTAATATGGAAAAAGGGGGTCATATTTGAAAAATATAAAAATTTTGCGTTTTGTTTCGGATAAAAAGATATATTCCAGCCGAACGAATGAGTTCATTCATTTCGAAGTCATTGCCATTCAGATATATGTAACATTGTTGCTGGTATGGTTTAGTCTGAGAGAATTGAATAAAGCCCTCTCAATTCAACACGGCTGGCAATTTTGTCCAGTCAACAGAACGATAAGAAGCGAAGAATTGAACATTGGATCGTATGCCCCATCCCGAGGGAAATTTTGTTACCAATGAAAATGCTAGTTTGAACTTGGATTGGTTGTGGAATGTTAGATCGAGAGTCTTTCTTGGAGGAAGTCGTTCCTAAACCGCGCCGCGGATCGGTCGAGGGTACCGCCCGTTGGCGTTAGCCAACAGGGCTATTGCCCTAGTTTTTGGCTTCACCACAAATAAGGAAAGTTTGGTGCCTCGAGTAGGCAGCGAAGGGCCCATTTTGGGCTTGTCGCTCTTTTATACGGGTGGCGGACATGCATCGGTAGGCGGAGATCGAAGAACATCGCTCTTCGACATGGTTCCACGAAAGGAACATTAGTGAGTGGAGAACATAAAATTTGGTTTCAATCGTCGGTTCGGAAGACGAGGTGTTGAAATTGGAAATTCGATTCGAGTGTCCACAGTAGGCTACGAGGGAAATGGGAAATATATCCAAATATGGGAGGAAAAATATTTGAATTTATCGGCAAACCACTTATTTTGAAATTAATTTTTTTTCTTCAAAAAATTAAAATAAAACAGAGAACGGCCTCGAAGACTTTTGTTCCGCGTCACAAGAGAATGATTGATACAATTGAACGCCCTACTAAGATCACAGAAGACCCCCACAGAGCACTCGCCTGCCTCAATAAATTTGACTATTTGATTATAGTAAGAATGGACTGCTGTTGTGGTTGATCTCCATGTTGGGTTTCTGGAAAAATATTGAATGCCTCACAAAATGACAAGAGTCTGTTCAGGAACGCATATTCAAATACCTTCATAAAACTTGATGGTCTATAGTTCTCTAATAATTTTTTCTGTCTTCTTGAATATTGGTGAAACGGTACCTTTTCTTAGCATATTTGTGAAATGGCCAGTGGAAAAAAATAAATTCACCAAATATGAAAGTGGAATGCATAAAACATGGAGTGTTCTCCCCGAAAGAAACATGGGTATCTCATCGTGACCTGAAGGAAACTCATTCTTTAATTTCAGTAGTAATAAATCATATAGCTCTACATGGTCGTATGGAAGACGAAAAAGAGTTGCTTGAACTTAGAATTTTCCGAGTAAAGAAATCAGCGTGTGCACCGTTACAGGTTTATTTGATTAACAACATATTTGGGAACTTCAATAAAAATGAACAAATTTGCTACAGCCGCTGGTTCATTGACGAAAAAATCTCCCTCTGTTGTTGAGATTTCTTCTTCCAACATTTTTTGTTTTGTTTGATAATTCAGCAATTATTTGCCATGCCAATTTCGTATTCTCATTTGTAGTCATGATCAAATGCTCATGTTTTTATTTTTCCCCTTTCTACTATCTGTTAATTCTGGAAACTTCACCTTCAACATATGAAGGTCTTTCAGATTCATGCTAGATGTTTTAACTTCATCATTTATCCATTAACTTATTCCAGAATGCATTTCATGGCTTGTTTGAGGAAAATGGAACTCATGATGTGGAAATGTTGAGGTATTATGAAAGTTTATCTTGTAATGTTATGGAAAGGGCATCAAAAAGGTGGAGAATGTGAATTGTAGGTGATGTTGAGAGAACTGTTCAACTTCTACGAAGCTCGACCTATAAGATCTTTCGTATATCACTCTTCATCCATTCTAAATCTGGGATTCCGAGAAAATATGCGGAGCATATCTGCTTCCTAAGAGCTTCTGATATTTGAATGAGTTACTGAATTTCTTTCAAACAATTGAAGCATTTTGACAGTTTCGGAGGCAGGTGTTATGCTGTTTCAGCGGGGTATTTGAAATAATGATACAGTTCACCGTCTGAAATATCCATTTTTTGAAAGTGATACGTCAGAGGACAATGCCCCGTTACCAGTATCAAGTCTGTCTTGTTTAACTCGAGCAGCTCTTTGGCTTCCTTTGGCGATAGGCTCATCAGCCTTCTTGCTTGTCTCAGACCCGAATGAATTCCAGTACGTATTGATTTGATAAGTTTCCCAGTGCCAAATCTAAAACACATTGTGTGCTTTGGAGAAACACGTGAGGGTTCATTACCTTCGATTCCCTTCTAACCTAGCCCGCATCAGGGTGACCTGATTTCATGCCAGTTGTCTCTAGAATGAATTGCAATCCGTAGACCTACAAGTTTGTGCATTCAGAGTTTCTAGTACCGCTTGGCTGTCTGATAGGATATAGATTATCACCTTCCTGAATCTTTGGGTACATATTTTTGTTGTATGGATTTCTGTTTGGAAAGTTGTTGGGGCTATATTTGCCTTGGGGTTTTGATAGCCTAATCCTGGAACCGGTAGCTCCCACTCAAGCCCATTATCTATGTTGGATCCACCAGTTCACCAAACCAATGCATTTCTCTCTAGTTGAGGTACGTTCATTTTGTTAGTTGTTCATGATCACCTCATAATGTACTTTCAAGTTGTGTTTAGCTAGCATAATATCTAATGGACTGTACCTGGCTGGGAAAAGATTTTTCAGCATCTTCAGATGTCCAGTCAGATTTTCAGCTTTTAAGTTTGATGTTAGGTGCAGTCTGGAGACACTCATTGCTGCTCTCCTCATTACACATGAGTACAGTGGCGTGAATTTCATCATTACCTCTAATGTTCCAGTGAGGAATGTGAATTATTGCCTCTATGATTTCCAGACCGGCTAACTGCTATTCTTTTTGCAGTTTCATTTGTGCCGAATACTGTTGGATTTCAGGCCATGATACTGATGAGGTATGGGTGATCATGGGTTTGATGACCGTTTGTTTTGACCAATATACCACTTTCAGCTTCAATTTTAAAATCTCACCAATAACTCTGTGGCGCATTCAAGTTGCCGCTGTAGCCTTGGAGATAATGTTGTTGAATGATGTGACTATTCCATATTAGTCTTTGGACGATTATAACGCCCAAATATTGCCCAAATATTTGTCATCCTTGGAAAATGTAACTGGGTGTCATTCAGTTCGTACTTTTGCCTTCCTGTGGAAAGAACCAGCACTGTTTTGTTATGATTTACATTCAGTTCCTCTTATGTGCACCATCATCTGATTACTCGTAGGGCATGATCCGGTCCATAATCTTAAAACTTGTCCATCATTATGTAGTCGCTATGAATTTCGACAATACATTCCTAATCTCCGACCTCGAAAACCCTCCATACCAAGAATGAATGGGACCATAATTACAAAACACATCCGCCATCTTGAACCGCTATCTTGAATTTTCCATTTTGACCAAAGAATCCATAATTTCCGACCCCGAAAACTCTTACATATCAATTTTGGAAAGAATGGACCATAAAAACACATCTCGTCCGCCATTTTGGCGCCACGAGCTAGTTATAAGTAGGGTGCGTAGGCTTGAAATCCCCCATCTCCCGAAGGCTACCGGTGCGGGCCAGCTCAAGCACAAACCCTAAATCGCTACTGGCGCAACGACCTGCAGGGCGCAACTTTTAACAAGCGGTAAGTATCACGGTTCTTCAACGTCAGGACTGCGTGATGAGTCACTCTGAAAATATTTTCAATTCTAGGATATGGTGCATGCTGAATTCCAAGAGATCAATGGTCGAGGGGCACTGACCACTAGGGACAAAACTTTGGGAACCTAGCGCACCCAGTTTCATTCAGCCTTGAATATAACTGGGAGCACCGCGTATCACGAGTTTTTTCCATACACCTACGAATTTATATTGATTCGGAGAAGAAAAAAATAATAACAAAAATAGACGGAAACAGAAGTCAACTCCCCAACACACCATCCCATCCTCATCGAAGAGCTCTACAAGAGGAGCCTCGCATTCTTCCATCCACGCTGGAGGGCTCCACCATGAAGAACATCAGCTCTCCATACACACAGTAGGACTCTACCATATGGTTCTTCTTGACTTCACCGATTCTGGCGGGCTTCTCTCCGGAGAATACTGGAAATCCGACCTAAGTGGACTCGACATCGGTGACTTCTGAGATGACTTGCATATCCTGTTTCGAGAAGTTTTAGTACGGGGAACTCGGAGTTTTCTTCATCTGCCCCCGGTCAGCCAAAAACGACCGCTACATTGAGGTACAAATCACACACTTCGAATGAAGCAGACCTCGCCCGAATCTGGGCTGGGGTAACTGTGGTTAACACCTGAAGACGTTTTATGTCTTTCCATAAAAAATATTTCTCATTTCTTAAAACAAGAAAACTGTAAATTATATGGTAATTTTTGTAACATTTCTGTCAACAGTTGAGGATAAGTGAAATAACTTTGCATAATCATCCGTACAACCTTATATCTTAGGAGATGGAATGTCACCCTAATCTGACCCCACCTATGTGATTGTTTTTTTATATTTTCACATTATAGAGAAGCTCTAATCATGGCAAACAACTCAAAATACTCAGCTAAACCCAGCTTTGGGAATATAACTTTATACACCCTGAATACAATTCTTGAAATACTATACAATAGTTGAAGTTCCAATGTTCCAAAATCATATTTTGAAAAGCTATAATATAATTTTCTTCAGCGGGATTAAGGATTGTGAATTCATATCTAAAATTTTTCAGAAACGTCAAGTTGCAGATACTCGGTACATTTTGAGAAAAAGTTTCACATTTATAGGTATATTTTATTCGTTGTCTTTCACATAGCAAGATGGATTCAATCCGGTAAAATATTTTCCATTTCGTACAACCGCGCCACTATGCGGATGAGTCGTATTTTACCGTTTTCCATTTATGCATATTCACTAAATAGCAACAATTCATGGCGTATTCACCAGTGATAAAGCAAACAAAATCCACTCCATCATTCAAGATACAGAAAGCGGAATTTTTAGGCATATTTCCTGCCTCCAAATTTTTCATAATAAATGACTGGTTGTGGAAGTGATTGATATCCTTTTTACAAGCTTTAATTCAACTTGCTTCATTCGTATGTCATTCTGTCATTCGTTCGTTCCGTCATTGTTTCCGGTTCCAAATTCGTTATCCATTTTTGGAGAACTTGCCGACATCCGATTGAGCTGAAATTTGGCGAGTGTTCATAATTCCGGTGACAATGCATTATTGAATTTTTGTTGGGAAAAAAAACGAAATGGCGGCTCCAAAATGGCGAACGAGATTTGTAATTATGTCCGATTTGATTCAAAATTGGTATGTAGTGATTTTCTGGGTCGGAGATTATGATTTTTCATTCAAAATTTATAAATTCAAGATGGCGAATGAGTTTTATGGATATGGTCCGATTCGATTAAAAATCGTATGTGGGGGTTTCTGCGGTCGGAAAATATGGATTATTTGCCAAAACTCATGAATTCGAAATGGCGGCTCCAAGATGGCGGACACATTCTGTGATTATTGTACGATTCTATTCAAAATTGATGTGGGGTTTCTTCGAATTAGAATCAAGAAAATGGCGGCTCATGATTTTGTTAGAGAAACAAAGGAGATTGGTTCTAGTCGACTCGTCAATATGTGTTTCATCGATTTGATTTTTCAAAGCGATGATCTCGTATGTCCACTAAAGAATTGGTATGTGGGGCTTATATCAAATTCGACAAATTCAAGATGGCGGATGAGTTTTGTGATTTTTAACCGACGAAACTAGAAAGGAGGAGGTTCTCTAGTCGACCTGTATATTTTTTTTCCATCATTTTTTTTTATGTATGATCACGCATAACTTTTCACTGAGGCGTCCGATTCCGATAATTCTTTTTTCAGTGGATAAAGTGTACTTCAAAGTGGTCCATTGAATTTAAAAGATGAAATTACCCCTAAGGGTAGCAAAATGAAGGATAATGATCATCACCCTCTGAATTCTGGTCGTTAACCGATTCTATCAGGCATAACTTTGTACTGGGTTCTTCGATTTGGATGATTCTTTTTTTAATAGATAGGGTATACCTTATATCTAGATTTCGAATGGAATTATATACCGTTACGGGTGGAAAATAGGGGATAATTGATTTTTCACTTATGAACATTGGCACACACATACGTAGTTGACAATGAAAGATCGCTACTGACATTATTTCTGTACCACATCCGTCAAAACCATTATATTCTATGAGAGGATGGAATGTTATACAAAGTAATGGAATAAACTAACCAGAATAACAGGAATAATTTATATTACAACAAATAGTAAAAGTAGATAATCATATTATTCAACTTGCAATAGTTAAAGTAAGGTGGATAAGTAAGTATTTTGGAAGTAATTGAAAAAAACGGAAATTTTAAAAAAGTTGAAAAATAAAAACTTTTTAACAAAAAATTAAACCGACGAAATACGGAACTGAAAAGTAGAGAATAAAATAAACCTTCCTAGTCTCAGTAACTAAGCTCCTAAACTAATGTAAGTAACTAATTTTGAGTCGCGCCAAACAAACAATCAACGAACATCATTGAATTACTTCAAAAAAATTATCAGAATGTCACCGCGCAACTCGATGCCATCATTTTACGCCTTACCTAATTCATTTGCTTGTTTGTTTGGTACCAACTCAAAATTAGTTACTTACATTAGTTTAGGAGCTCAGTTACTGAGACTAGGAAGGTTATTTTTATTTTTTACTCTTCAGTTCCGTAATTCGTCGGTTTAATTTTTTGTTAAAAAGTTTTATGTGATTATAGTCTCGGTTTTTGGTATCGGAGATTATGAATTTAGTCGAGGATTATTGATTTCAGTTAGAATTCATAATTTGGAGATGGCAACTGCAAGATGGTTTTCTCATTGCAGTACTGGATACCTCAAAACGAACATCAAACTTATAGTAACGATGCTCCATCAAAAATGCATAGATTAAGACGTACTCATGCACTCAAGAGCACAATATAAAATAATTATTAAAAAAAAAATTAAAGACCAGCTTTTATTCAAATGCACTCAAAAGTAGAAAATAATTCCTTTGGATATGTGATATAGGTTATTCCGTGAGTTATAGATTCAGAAGCTTGTCGCTTTTGTATTTAAACTGATATGTTTGGGCGGCAAGCTTTTGAATCTATAACTCACGGAAAAACCTACGTCACACATTCAAAGCAGTTATTTTTCACTTTTCAGTGCATTTGAAGCTTGTCTTGAAAAGTTTTTTTATTAATTATTTTCAAAATGTTTCTTATGTGGAAAATGAGTTATTGAGACGCCCATTTTCATCGATTCTAGCTGGTGAACTTCTGTTCGAGAAATCGATTTGAATTCTTTGAACGTTGTGAAGGAAGTCGGAAGTGACTTTCGAAATTATTGTAATTGTATGGGATTAACTGAATTCTTGGTTTTATTTGTCCAAAGATGGAAGTGTTAGCGCTCATTCTCGGGATAATTCCAAGCAATGAAGGTACATGCTCCAAACTTTAACGAGTTTGTATGTGATTATTAAGACTTTTAAAGAGATAAACAAAACAATGTGATTTATTGTTAATTTCAATGAAATCTTGAATTTATCATTGATTTCATTCAATCGAGTCAAAATTTTGATGAAAAAACACCGATATCGATTTTCTACGCGAACAGCTTGCTCCAATCGCAATGGAATGAATGTCATATATGTGTCAGAACATATAGGGAAAACACTAACATTTACTTACAAATACTTATAGTATTTGATAGCGATATTATATCCCGTATGAATTTCCAGAAGTTTTATAAAATTTTAGATTTTTCCGAATCTCTCAACAGCCGCTTGTTTCAAATCACACGGCCGATTACACAAAAAGTTGTTCACCTACCATAGAAGTCTCCGATTTTTGAATGTTCATTATCCTCATTTGGATGACTTTCTCCAAGAATAGCCCACACAAGGGACATAAAGTTCATATAAATCTACGTAATATGAAAATTCTGTTTTAACTGGGCCGGCATTAGAGTCGGAGAAAGTATAAAGTGGCAAGCGGTCACTTCCTGGACGTTATACTTCCTTTGGTCTTATTGAGAGACCAACTTCATTCAAATTTTGACATCATATGGACCCAAGTTACCTATAATTCTCTTGCTGGGTTTCAGAAAAAAAAAACAATTTGCAGATCGTTCAGAAACTTGAAATCTGGTTCGCATCACTAGTAGATCATGCACGATCTGCATAAAATAATTTCAGTCTTCCAGCGATCCAGATTATGCCAGAAGTCTGTACCAACTCTCTCATCTTAATTAAAACTTACAATCATTCCAATAGTCAGATTAACCCTTCAGTTCTGCGTTTCCTAGCTGTACTGCACTGGAGAAAAATATAACAAAATAAAACGATGGAATTATTGATTTTCTTACAATGTTGAAATAATTATCAAGTATTTCACTGAATCTGCAAGAAATTATTACCCTGGCACTGATAGTTATTTTGGTTTCACTGGTCTCTGGCATTCTCTCAATGATATCCATCTTCACTTTCATACTGAATGAATGCTTGTGTTCAATAAAGTCATTCACTTGAAGAAATTATGTTATGTGAAAAAAGCGTGAGGTGATTGATATCAGTTATCTTAATATCCTTGTGAGAAGTGAGTGAAGAGCACCCCACGCGTTTCTCACATAACAGGAAATTTTTTGGTCAGTGACTTATTCCTATTATTTCTTACTTTTCAGTCCAGACCATCTTGGTGAGAACACCAGGTCACAGCTGTGGAAGTATTGTATTGTCATCGGTTCTTAATAAGTTTGCAGAATTTCAAATGATTTGGACGTCTGGAAGTAAGTGAAAATCAATTTCATAGATTCTGTTGATACATACATATAGGTGAAGCTAATAAAGCGTGTAAAAAGGTTTTTTTGCTATATCTGTTGTATTAGTTGAAAGACTATTTTGTTAAGTTGGGACAACATGCCTGAGGATGTCAGATTAGAAACACTGTTGAAAGTAATTTTGTTTGGAATATAGGGAGTCCAAGTATTTTGACAGCGCCTCCGTTCGGTGATAATTTTGAATTTTGGGGTAGAGTGAATTCAGTATTGAGACAGCACAATGGTAGGTAGAGAGAGAGAGAAAATACGAATAGACACGATTGTCATCGTATTCAGCAGGGTCATGACATGAAGCAGTTACGTTTGTGAGGTTGATAAGTGGGTATCTAGTGTTGTTTATTCAATTTTGTTTACTGTTACCTTGCAAAAATGCCCTGGAGTCTGGGGTGAGTACTTTCCCATAGCGGAAGAAGAAATTATGACGAATGGTATCAAATTCATGAAACGTCTGTGTTTCGCTTTTATTGAATCATTTGATACGACTATGGAATTTCCCGTAAAAGCTTCGCGTCGGACATCTTCGTGAGGAACTGCTCATTAAGTGGGAAAAGGACAAACATGCTGTCTTAATAGTGAATGCACTCTAGCTTGTCGTCTAGCCAGCATGGATTCCAGTGCAGTTTTCATGAAAAATAAATTGATTAAAAAGAATATCTAACGTCGTTGGTTGCTCGAATTCTGAGTGTAAGAATCCGGAGCTCAGTTTTCATCGTTTTCCGGGGCAATGGTGGCTGAAAGAACGGAGAGAAAAGTGGATAGCTGTTGTTTGCAGGCAAGAGTGAGGATTGATGTTCAGTAACAATAAACACTTACTCAAAAAATATATTATAATTTTATATTAATGGAAACTGGAAATAAAGGTTCTATGATTGTTGGGTGGATTTTGTTCTCAAAATGTAAGTAATCCAAAGTAGGCACATAAGTATAAAATAAAACGCACTGACAATTTTTGTTGGTGGATTGATGAACCAAAAATCTAAGATTATTTTCATTTAATATTTTCAGTACTCATTTGAATTCACATCAACTGTGACTTCATAACAATTCATTTTCGTTTCTGAACTTTGAGCTCCTGGAGTTTCCCGCAAAACTCTTCCACAAATGATAACAAAATTACCATCAGCTCGTTCGCAGACGTTGTCTATGCGGCAACTTTTCCATAAACCTGCCCCTTTCAAAAGGCTTCCCTCTCGTGAAACATCCGCATCCACTTCTTGGAATCCACTGCGGATTATAATTGACACAGCATATAGGTTAGGCTACCTCAACGTATGTTTCCCGGTCGAGTAACTTCGACTCCCTATACAGTATTGCAATTACCGTTTTAGTTGATCCGAATATATTCCAAAGTAGTTGATATAACATGGCGCAGTCGTGGAAGAACGAATAATTGCAAGAACAAGTTACAATAAAAAGTATTATGGAGAATTTAGGACGGTTACCTGACCCAATGAAAGATCTCCATACGATTCCCGCAGAGTTTTGAAATGTTCCTCATTGCAATAGAAAAAGACTACAAGCCTGACGAAGTGAAAGTGGAAATGTTCTTGAATACAATTGGAAGTGAAGCTGTTGAAATACATAATAATTTCAAATTCGGCCTACCTGAAGATAAATAAAAATACAGTTCTGTGGTGGATGAATTTGAACAATATTGTAGTCCAAGGAAAAATCGAACAATTCATTTTCGATAATAGGAATCAAGGTGTAGATGAACCTTTCGATCCTTTTTCGAGTGATCTTAAGAGAATTATTCAGTCCTCTGAATGTAATCGACAAAAGGATTCCATATTAGTTGACCGGATTATTCTTGAGACAAGTGATTCTAAAGTTCGAGAGAAGCTGCTTAACATCTCAAATGTGACACTGAAGGAAGCTGCTGAAGTATGCAGAAATTCTGAAGCTACTAAAAAGCATTTGGGAACAGTCCGAAATAAAGACAAAGTCAGTACAGATGACATTAGAAAAGATAATAATTATCAAGTGGCAAATTATGGAGGAAAAGGAACGATAACAGAGCAACTAGAAGAGACTTCGAATGTGAAAGATGCATTAAGATTCATAAATATGCGGAATGTCCAGCTTTTGGAAAAAAATGTTATATGTGTGGAAAGAACAACAACTCCAGCTCCGCATGTTGCATAACACGTATCAATGAAATCAACAAGAATATATCAATTCCACATGAAGAAAAAAAAGTAAGTATGAAGATCTAGACATATCAGTTATAATTTTGATAGATTCTGCTCAACAATAAAATGGTTTTTCCTGGAGGACAGAAATGTGGGAGATGATAAATGGGAGAAATGTAACCTTCAAAGTGGATACAGGATCCGAATACAACATTTTCTCAAAGAATATTCTACAAAAGGTGTTCAGCAGCAGAAATAAGTTCGAAAAAACGAGAGTGATTCTAAAGGCATATGGAGGAGCGAAACTGAAACCTATAGGAAAAGTCACACTCAGATGCAGAAGAAGTTATAAATAGTTAGAAGAATTTTTAGGTTTAGATATAAAAGTTAGGCCAATTTTGGGTTTGCCTACTAAGAATTAGAATTCATGGAAGAAGCGAATACTGTTGTTACTGATAATAGGAATAAGATGATTTTTTTTAGAAAAATAAAGATATTTTTGAACGTTTAGTGACATTTGCAGATATACTTGAAATCAGTTTCAAGGAAGATAGTTTACCTGTTGCCAGACCTCCGAAGCGTTTGTCCTTCTCCACAAAATTTTTATTGAAAGCTAAATTGGATGATTTGAAACAGAAAAAAAACTTAGATGAAGTAGAGGGTGGGTGAATAATCTTGTTGTGGTGAAAAAACCCAGACAGATCTTTGCGTTAATGTTTGGATCCTCAGGATTTGAATAAGTGTATTGATCGTGAATTTCATGAGATACCTAGAATATCAGTTCGGAATTATCTGGAAAATATTATTTTTCAGTTCATGATTTCAAGGATGGCTATTATTAAGTTGAATTAGATGAACATTCTTGTAAATTGTGTACGTTTTCAACACCAGTTAGATAGATTCCTCAGACTTCCGTTTGGACTGAATCTAGCTCCAGAATAGTTCCTAAAGACAAATTTCAAAAATGTTGCTCATATAGAAACAAGTTGATATATTCTGATGATTTACTTATAGCTGTTTCGACTCTGAAATGCACGATGAAACAATCAGATTAGTAATTCAAAGAGCAAAAGACAAGGGGATCAAATTCAAAAGGAATGAATCACAATATTGGCAAAAAAGGTTAAATACCTCATATATTCGATGAACATGGAATGAACGCATTCAATGATCTGAAGCCACCAACTTCTGAAAAAGAATTACAAAAATTACTTGGTTTGATAAATTATGTTAGGAAGTTTGTTCCAAATTTGGAGGAATTATGGAGTTCATTCTGTGTTCTCCTACAAAAAGATGTGATTTTTCGGTGGATGGTAGTTCATAACACGGCATGGCAATCAATCAGAATTAGATAGTAGAAATGTGACTTAAAAAATTGTGACACTGACAAATATGTTGTTATTCACATAGATGCTTCTCAAAATGGAATAGGATGTTATCTAATTCAATACGGTGGGCCAGTGGCGTATGCTTCAAGAGGTTTAAATGAGACTGAAAAAAAATATGCATTTATTGAGAAAGACATATCGATGTTGTCTAAATTCCATAATTTCATATATGGACGTCCCATTGAAATCATTTCTGATCGTTAACCCAATGTATCAGTAATGAATAAAGAAATTGGTCGAATGCAGTCACCTAGATTGTGAAGACTCAGGATGAAATTACTGAAATATGATCTCAGGTTCAAATATTTGCCAGGAATAATATTTATATATTGCCGATCATCTATCAAGGAATCATAGTAGTGAAGTTTGTGAGGAGGATGATGAAATGTATGAAATGATTCATTCAGTGGAAAAGCATTTAAGATTGAGTGAAAGTAAAAAAAAAGAATTCCGGAAGTATACAAAGAAAGATGAAATATTGAAGGAAATTGCAAAAAGTCGGTTGGCAAAAAATGAAGTACGAGGGTGAGATGAATGTTTTTATCAGCTTTGATATGATTTGTCTATATTCAATTATCTTTCATTTTACTGAGATAGAGTAGTAGTTCAAGAGCTTTGCGTGAGAATTAATTGGAAATCCTACATGAAAGTTATTTTGGTGTAACTAGCACAAGAGATAGGGCACGTGAAATTCTGTTTGATCCTGGTTAGTGTTAACGTTTACTGTATATTTTGGTTCCAGAAGCTGGAGGATCGTTGTATTTATATATCCCTGTCTTTCAAATTTGAGATATTATTTTGGAGAGGTCACTCTTCAAGGATCCTGTCAATCATTTGAAAATGTTGATTGAGGAGTATCATAGCTTTATTTCAAAAAATATTCAACCAATATTTGTGACTAAAATTCCAGGTTTTGCTTCCTAAGATATGAAACTCCCAACAATCTCATGAACTCAACTGTGATGAGTAATAGAAAACTTCTAGTCATATTATCAGTAGTAATATACCTAGAACATTAATAATAGATGAGATATTCTATGACAATCGAAAGCTCGTTCCTTGGTTCCCTGGTTACCAAGCAACGAGCTTGAGAAATTTGTCATAAAATCATGAGGCATTTGTCAATGTCCGGGGGATATTTGACGGAAAATTTTTTGACAAAAAAATTTATAACTCAACACAATGAAACAAAAGAACAGTTTGTGAGAGTACAATTATTAATATTTAACTTAACATTAGATTCGTTGCTGTTCTCCATTATAGAAGATCTATTACCACGCATAATATTTATGATATTGTTGTGGTGTTTTAGATCGAGATTCAAGTATGGTTTTATAGAATTTTGATTGCTATGACCAGTATTTTCAGCAATTGTTGTACTTCTACACCACTTTTTGCCAATTCGCTAACAGCAGTTGATTTATTCGAGTGATTTGTTATCTTTCTGTCCTTCACATTCAAGTGAATTGCCTCAGCAGTAGATTCAGTCCATCCATTCATTGTATTTCTTCCAAGAGGTACATTATCGTACCATTTGTCAGTTTCAATTTTCCAGTGTCGATTTGGTTTTAAGATCAGTCTTGGTGAGGTAATATTGTCGCCTCGTTTTGATATCAGTTTATGAAAAAGATGTACAGGGCAGCTTTGTCTTTCACTATTGGAAACCAACCATTCACTACTTGTCCAGCTTTCAGAACCACCTTGGCGCGTTTTACTGAACACCAGATTGTATGCAATGCGATTTGTTAGAGAGTCATCGTTATTTTTCTCGATTTGAAAAAAAATCCACCTGACAAGCAACTGACTCTCCTCCTCGCCACGCTGATTCTACAGCAGCAATATTGTAAAATTTACGCATAAGACCTTCAGGAGTATTTTCATCCCATAGCAATATTATTCTGTTAACTCAAGACAAAACTAACAAAACTGAACTGGACTCACGTTTACATGGATCTGCTTGTGGTTTCTTCTTGATTGCATCGCGGGCATCTCGGGCTGGTTTGAATACTATATTGTTGAACGAGTCAATCATATATTATAGTCATCATAGTACTTTTTTTGCAAAAGTTTGCACGAAACGTTCCACATTGTCTTCACCGTTGCTTCTTTACATTCGGTCCCGTCTTCCTTTCTCATATTGACCCCCCAATCATTTAGTATCAACGCCAATTCTTCTAAGCTTCTATGTTCATTTAATTCATATTCTCGTTGGCAGAAAATTCCATGAATATTCCCCAAATACATTTGTGACTGTAGGTTGTATTTCTGGGAATTTTTCCTTTGATTAGCGCATTTATACTTTGAACATTCGCATTGCCAAAACGTGACATTTTGAAATTTATTTTGAATGAAGTTGTCAAACTCAATCGTGTTGTCATAGTGATTGATAATTGCACTGAATGCAATTATCAGTAGTAATACCACTGGTGACTGAATTTTCGCGATAAGTCTGTCTATTTATTTCTTAACGAAACTGAGTTGCTTCAAAACACCATGAGTCCACAGGACGAGTGGTGTTTTCTTCAAACAACTCAGTTGAGTTTAGAAATAAAAGACAGACTCATAAGATGAATTCAATCACGAGTGGTATTTTACTGGACTATTTCACGAACAAAAAAATTTAATTCGGCAGAATGAGAGGAAGAAATTTATAATAATAAATAATTCAAATTTAATTATAATCATGATATATTTATTTTAACTATAAACAATTTATTTCAATTATTATTTGTTACCTATAACAATTTTTTTTTGTATGACTGTTATTGGGTGGATACAATGTATTGTTGGTATTATTCCTTGATGTACTTGGAGTACCCCTAAAAGTATTCACTATATTCTGATGACGTTCAGCACTAGGATGTAAATACGGTTTCATCGAGTTCGAACTTCCATGACCAGTAATTTTCATAGCTTGTTGTTCACTAACGCCGGATTGTAGTAACTAACTAACGGCAGTGGCACGATTAGAGTGATTTGTTATTTTTTGTTTTTTAGTGTCTAATCCTCTCTTTTCTAAAGAGAGTTTTGTCCATTTTGATATTGTATTAATACCAATAGGGCAATTCTTGTACAAATTATAATTATTATATTCATCCCACTTGCCATTCACTGTCAGAAAAAGTCTGTAATTGGTAATACTTCCCCTTTTCGATATAAGTTTCCGGTGTGATCTCACAGGACACATTCCAAATTTTTCAAATTTTGAGTAAGCCATTTAGTATCACCACCTTGGCGGGTTTTGGAGAATATCGGGTTATATGCAATTCTGTTTGTTAAACAGCTTTTGTTGTCAGTATTCCTCAAAAAAATTAAACATGGAAAAAATTGCTTCGTTACCTCTCCGAACTAGTTCTACTACAGCTATGTGAAAAAACTTCTTTTGGAGTCCCTCTGGCGTATCTTCGTCCCATTGTTAGCACATATTTCTATATTCGTCTGAAGTCATAGCGATAGATCCCATTTTCTTTTTTTCGGGTACAGCTTGCAACAATTTTCTCTTACGATTTCGAGCCGCCCTCGCCTCCTTGAACATCAATATCTTTGAAGGGAACAATATGTCTCTGATACTCACAAAAATATTTGTCTTGTACTAATTTTGCAGTAGTGTTCCATATGGTTTTAATAACACTCTCCTTGTAATCACTACCATCAATTTTCCGCATATTGAATACCCAGTCTTTCAGAATGAATGCTAATCTTTCGTTGCAATTCTCTTCATCTAATTTGTAGTTGCGTTCCGCACATAACGTCACAAATTGTCTCCATATATAAGATTTTGACTGTTCTGTGTTCTTCAATATTTTGGTTTATTACTTTGTTTGAAGTAGCACCGAAGCGACTCATTTTGACGTTTGCAGCTACAATTATTTTTGGTCAAACTGTCGAACTTTGCATTGCGATCCGTATCCATGGTTACGTCGTTGAAAACACCATGCTGATAGACCAATCAGAATTGAAAGACAGCTGGTGTTTTCGCGATAATACAAGCTGTCTTTGGTTTTTGATTGGTCAGATGTGAAAATTCCGAAGTGCGTGGAATAGTCAGTGTAATGTTGACATGATTGGGTGAAATTGTTTCATATGACACAAAATGTAAAAAATGTAATGGTTGTTGAACCTGTCATAAAAATTTCGAACTTCATCATAAAGAGGATTTCCAGTTTATAAAAAGTTTAGACCACCTTATACACTTGATGTTTCATTACAATCCTTCAATTCCATAGATGATTCATTTACAGTTCCCTGGGTGAACATTGATAATTTTTTTTTTTTGAATGAAACTCCGTACCACTTATAAGTGGATTTGATTGTATACCAACTTATAAAAATATTTGTAATATAGTTATGGAAAATTATAATATATTTTTCATTCCGTTATGAAGTTTATTCAAAAACAACAATGTGTTGACTGTTGAGTCTCACGATAGTCTTACTGATAGATCTTCTTGAAGTATGCATTCCACGGGAGACGAAAAAAGTTGTATTTGTAGAATGTAAGATATTTTATTATATCAGTATCTGTTCAGTTTGTGCTAACTACATGTCATTTGTTTGTACTTCTAAACAGAGTAGATTTGGACAACAATTATTTGGTTTTCATCCTGAAACTCCAAAATTTATAAAAATGGTTCATTTTCTTTTAGAAATTGATCGGATTTTTTTTAAATTTCATGTTTATGACATGACACTTATGATAAATGGTCTGTACCCAGTGGATTGATCAATTCCTGCTGAATTTTGTATTCGTTAGTTTCTAAATGCCCAAAAACTCACTGAATTTCAAAAACATCTGATTCAGAGATTGATGAAAATATTTGAAATAAACTTAGTATTCTCAAATTGATAAAATATTTCCAGAACTGAGATTGGGCATATTTTTGAATGATGAAAATAAAACTCAACCGAGCTCGAATTATTGTCTAATTTATATTTTTAGAATTCTCCATGGTGCATCATAGTTTTGTCAGACCTGCTAATGAAGAATGTTTATCACAACTTTCTTCAATCTGCCTTCATCTTTCAAAAACCTGATGGCTGAAAATTAGCAGGACAAACAAAAATTGTAAATGCATTTGCTGCTATGAATTGAATATGCCTACAAAGTAATTCGAAATAAAAATAATTGGGAGAGTTCATAATTGGTTTTCTTCAGATTCAAGTTATCCTTGCCAATAAAAGGGTAAGATAATCTATAGTTTACCTCTATTCTTTTCACTGTCCTCTTTTTTTTTATTGCTTTATTTAACGTCGGCTTATTTCTGCTACCAGGGCTAAGCACCGAAGCCGGTGCGCGCACTACCCCCATCTTGAAATTTTGCCGAATCCTCTGTTGTTTCAGATATAGGGTTCTTCAACGAGCTCAACATCTTCGAACTCGGGACTGCCATCTTAACGTCCCCTCCGAAGGACGGCATATTTATCATCTTATTTCGTGCTTATTGATAAGACGCCTGCAGTTGCGAATATTCTAGAACATTTTAACGCGCACTTTCCTTGTAAGGTTGCCCGATGTTGCTTGGCTCAGATATCGATAAGACTCTCGTTAACCTGACCAGCCACTGCTGCCCATGTCTGTTGTCGTCTATTCTCTATTATGTATCAGTAATTTGTGACTTCACTGGCAGTTTTTGAGGATACAAGGCCAATCAAAACTCAGAAATAATTGACATTGAATTGATTCCTTCGAATAATAATTTTTTATATAGTTTCATTGAAATAAGACTAAAGTGTTTGTTTTTTAATTCTGTAAAAATAGATGGCTTATTTTATTGTTATAATAAACATTTGTTCATAAATATTTGAACTATTTCATTAGATTTTGAATGGTGAAGTTGAATCCCTATAAAAAAAAAATTATACAACATAGTAATTTATCTTCACTTCCGAGTGAAGTAGGAATGGTAATCCACTGTGAGTTCGAATGTGTTTTTTTTCAATTGCATAGGTTTATTTTCGTACCTACCAAAAACTGCAACCTGCAGAGTCGTCTAGTTGTGGCCTCCCGGAACACTTGGGTCTTTTGGCCCATTGTATCCTACCTAATGTGAGAACAAGTCCATGTGATCTCAATTCATGTGCTATACCTCTTCACTTGTTCCTCCCAGACCTTTCATTCTATCATTTCGTGCCCATGGTTGCTGAATAAGGGTCATTTCGAAGTATGAATCGATGGGACATATGACATTCATGAAAAATTTCGACGGAAACATTGAACAGCCCTCGTATATATATAAAAATATCCACGCACATCAAAATTCAAGGGAAATTCATTTTATATCCACGCACATCAAAATTCAAGGGAAATTCATTTTATATCGGCGATTTATTGATCAGTGTTGACACGAAACATGAGGCTTCAGAAATATACGATGAAATAACAAAAATTATCAATAGCGCTAACCTTCCTTTAAGAAAATGGTGTTCAAATGAAAAAGACATTTTAGATTCGATATAAGTTAACCAAAAGAATGAAGACAAACTGATACAGTATCACTTTTTTTTTTATGTTCTGGTTCCCACGGAAAAGGATATCCTGTAATGTTCAGAGAACATCGTGGGAACCAAGGGAAAGAAGGTAGGAGTTGGTGTTCTTCTTAAATTTCTGGAGGTTGTATGCTTCGGGGAACACCTCCCTAGGCAATGAGTTCCAAAGCCTCGCTGTTCGTTGGATGAACGAGTCTTTGGAAAGTGATGTTCTGCAGGTCTCCAAAGTGACCACGAAGGGGTGTGATGACTGAACTTGACGGGTTAGTCTCGAAGAGACTGCCAAAGCAGGAACGATTGTTGATATTTCAGAAGAGCATCGCCCATGAAAATATCTATAAAATGGAGACAAATCGCCAACTTTTCTACGGTGTTCCAGACAAGTGAGCGAGTTTGTAAGCGAGGCATCACCGACGAGACGAATTGTTTTTTTTTGGACATAATCCAATAGCCTCAGGATATGTTTAGGTGCCGCGCTCCAAATATGGGAACAGTATTCCAGGACAGGTCGGATCTGTGCCTTATAGATCATAAGCAGCTGGGTGGGGGTGAAATAGCTCTTGGCACGAAACAAAAAACCAAGTTTTTTGGATGCACTTTTGGCAATGGACCTCACGTGATTTTCCCAGGTAAGGTTATTGCTGATAGTAATACCAAGCATCGATATGGATGACTTCAGTGGTATGGTAACTCTTGACAAAGTTGTGTTAGGCACAGTGAGATCGACTTTTCTAGAGAAAATACATGCTTGTGTTTTGTTTGCATTGAATTCTACCAAGTTATTAGATCCCCACTCAAGAATTGTTGCTAAGTCAATATTTATATTATTAACATTTCTTCCTCGTTCATTTCTGGTTTTACGGGCTGATATGGAGGCCCTGGAAGAGAAAGCGGTATGGAGGGTACTATCATCGGCAAAGCTGTGTACTGGACATGAAGTTGCTTTCAACAGGTCGTTGATGTGAAGTAGAAATAGTGTTGGTGCGAGAATAGATCCTTGCGGAACACCAGCATTTATGAGTAGAGTGTCAGATGAAACTCCATCGACCACTTCATGGAGGGACCTGTTTGAGAGAAAACTAGCAAGCAGAGAACACAGCTGAGGGGGCAAGCCAAAAGACGGAAGCTTGGCGAGGAGTCCCTGGTGCCAAACTCGATCGAACGCCTTGGAGATATCTAATGCCACAGCTAAAGTTTCTCCATACTTTTCAATAGATAGCTGCCATATATGTGAGACGTAAGCGAGCAGGTCACCAGTTGATCTCTGATGGCGGAAGCCATATTGCCTATCGTTGACAATTCCTGAGTCTTCCAGATATTTCATGAGCTCGATGTTGATGGCTTTTTCCATGACCTTTGAAATAATAGATAGCAGTGCGCTAGGTCTGTAGTTGCTAGGTAGGGCCTTTTCGCCTTTTTTAGGGACTGGCTGTACTCTTGCAATTTTCCAATTGGACGGAAATACCCCCAAATTGTAAGAGTGGTTGAACAACTTGCAAAGAACAGGTGTTAGTTCGGGGGCACATTTCTTGAGAACAATCGGCGGGATTCCTTCAGATCCACAGGCTTTGTTGGTGTTGAGACCCAGCAAAATCTTACGTTGGCGAAAGGTGATCTCGGGCATGTGACTCTCAATAGGTGTAATGTTCGGGGGTTGTTTTCCCGATGAATCCAGAGTGGAATTTCCAGCAAATAGGTGCGCAAAGATATTGGCTTTTTGCTGGGCAGTCTCTGCTAGTGTTCCATCTTCTTTGGTTAGAGGAGGAAATGAGCTGAAAGTGAAGTTTCTTCCCACAGCTTTGGCGAAAGACCAAAATGAACGGGATCCGTTAGGACATTCAGCAAGTTTTGATCTTATTTTGGCATTGTGGGTATCTTTTGAGCATTCTATTGTCCCTTTGCATATGCCTCTAGCCTCGACATATGCTGCTCTGGTCTCAGGGCCCGGATTTTTTAGCCATCGATGGTATGCTGCCTGTATGGAAGCCACAGCTCTAGAGCAGTTTCTGTTAAACCAGGTCTTATCGGATGATGTTCTTCTTTCGGTATTCGGTATGTAGGTTTGCATCCCCAACATGATGATTTCAGAAATTGTCTCAGCACATCGTGTTGGATCTACTGAAGAGAAACAAACTCTTTTCCATGGAAACGCTGAGAAAAACATACTAAGACCTTCCCAGTCGGCCGAATTGTAATGCCACATGAGACGGGGTGGTATTGTGCAGCTCGATGGTAAATAGAAAGAGCATGTTGTGGAGATGAGGGTGTGATCAGAGTTTCCAAGTGGGGCACAAACTTCTATTCTATACGGGTCAGGATTGGTGGTGAGGAAAAGATCTAGTGTATTGACAGACTGGTTGTTAACATCAGGGATGCGGGTTGGTAGCTCGACCAGTTGTTCTAGACCATGAGTGATGGCAAAGGCCTCGGCTTGACGACCCGCATCATCTGTTTTGTTAGAGAATTTGAGCCAGGCAGCGTTATGTACATTAAAGTCTCCCATGATTATGGTTTCAGCTGTTGGATGGTTCTCCTGAATGTAGTCCAGTTTGAGTGATAAAAACTCAAAGAGGTCGTTATATGGAGGTTCATTAGGTGAAAGGTAAAGGCAGCAGAGGAACTCAGTCAGTTTGGTATCAGATAGCTTGAACTACATCACATCAAAGTCTTTCGGTTCCAAACTCTCTTCACGCTGGCATGAAAGGTTAGCCTGAATCGAGAATGGAGCTCGTAACCAGGACAAAGCATATGGACCTTGTTGGTGGACGAGTTCACTTGTGTTTCTGTTAGAGCCAGAATATCCGGTTTTTTCGTCTGTAGGTGATGGTGGACGTCATTGATGTTCTTGTTGAGTCTGCGGATGTTGCAAAAATTAATCTTCAATGTTGAGTCCCCTCGAGTACCTCTCGCCCGGAAATCCGAATGGAGAGGTATTTTGCTTCCGGAGTGTTTTACTCTAGGAGACTTCATCATTATAACTATTAGGATGCACCTGAAAATAAAGGAGGAATTGGGGAAAAGGAAAGAGGGAGACCGGAAAGTATCGACCGAACACTGAAACATGGAATGCTCCATTTCACAGCACACAAAGTCGATATGGTGGTATTTCACCGGGCGATGGGACCATCTTCCACCTACGGTTATCCTTTTAGTCGCCTCTTACGACAGGCAGGATTTACCATGGGGCTATTCTAAAGCCGTCCCCATACAGCCTAAACAATAAAGAATTGAAAACATTAGGAATCGCGTGGAATCCAAAATTTTTTATCCGCTAGGTCTAATAGGCCCCGCATTCATTCAAGCAAAGTTATTCATGCGTAAATTATGGCAAAGAGAAATTTCTTGGGACGAATCTTCACCTGCGGACATGGTAAAAGAATGGATTATATTTTTAAACCAAATTGATTCCATAAATGATTTGGAAATTGAACGGCACGTTCTATGTAAAGATCATACAAATATTGACCTTCACGGTTCTAGCGACTCATCGGAGAAGGCATATGGTTCATGTATATATTTATGTTCCAAAACAAACAGGGTGAATAAAGTCAAAGGTTGTACCTCAAGGCAAACACACCATATCCAGATTAGAAATTTCAGTCAAAATATCCAGTACTCATTGGTATTCTGATTCTATAATAGTATTGGCGTGGCTAAAAATTGAGGAGGGTGGAGGGCAGAGGGCGGAGGGCGGAGGGCGAGGGCGGAGGGCGGAGGGCGGAGGGCGGAGGCGGAGGGCGGAGGCGGAGGGCGGAGGGGAGGGCGGAGGGCGGAGGGCGGAGGCGGAGGGCGGAGGCGGAGGCGGAGGGCGGAGGGCGGAGGCGGAGGGCGGAGGCGGAGGGCGGAGGGGGAGGCGGAGGGCGGAGGGCGGAGGGCGGAGGGCGGAGGGCGGAGGGCGGAGGGCGGAGGGCGGAGGGCGGAGGGCGGAGGGCGGAGGGCGGAGGGCGGAGGGCGGAGGGCGGAGGGCGGAGGGCGGAGGGCGGAGGGCGGAGGGCGGAGGGCGGAGGGCGGAGGGCGGAGGGCGGAGGGCGGAGGGCGGAGGGCGGAGGGCGGAGGGCGGAGGGCGGAGGGCGGAGGGCGGAGGGCGGAGGGCGGAGGGCGGAGGGCGGATGGCGGAGGGCGGAGCCCAGACAGGGACAATCAAGAAAAGATATGACACAAGATTTAGGAGACGAGCTGAAACAGCCGATCACATGCCGAATGCTGCAACTGAGCAGAAGATTGGAACAAATAGTTGTACGAACAAGGAGACTTCCAATATCCAGCAGGATATTACCAACAATGATGAGGATCTGAAGAGAAAGGACACGGACAACTTAGAGGTGTGGTGAGTTCGAGAGTTTCTCGAGTGGAATCTATCAAAAACAAGGAATCTAATTCCACAATCGTCGGAAGAAAAAAATTGATAGAGATCGAGTTGGAAGCAGATCGAAAAATCATTGATATGAAAGAAAAATTTATTCGCAATCAACTAGATTTATAAAAGCTGAAATTGGAATAAAACTCAGGAGAAATGAATAAACAAGAGTCCAATAGAGTTTCGGTAAGAAGTGTGGAGTCAGGTGAGTCATTAGATAATGATTTTCTTACAAATAAGTGGATAGATCAGTCACTGTCGGCAGAAAAAAATGAAACAAGTAGAAACAAGGTTTCAGAGAATAGAAAAGAAATGAAATATTTTGACACTGACAATTTCTTCATTCGAAGACA
The DNA here is from genome assembly GCA_018342105.1 of Gonioctena quinquepunctata. Lineage (NCBI taxonomy): Eukaryota > Metazoa > Arthropoda > Insecta > Coleoptera > Chrysomelidae > Gonioctena > Gonioctena quinquepunctata. The sequence continues at coordinate 227,287 of JAFIRS010000321.1, read as the reverse complement.
ATGTTCAGATAGGAAATCACCAATTATTAACGGCAATCCTACCGAGTGGTTAGTTTCCATGAATAAATATACAGACACAACAAAATTATGTCACTACTCTCACAACGAAAATTTAATAAGATTACGTAGGTGTTTGAGAGGTGAAGCTTCAGAATCTGTCAAAATGTTACTCATATCCCATTATAATGTTCCAGAGATTATCGAAACTTCAGAAAATCTCTACGGTTAGCCAGAATATATTATAAAACATTTGATATCCCAAGTGAGAAGAGCTTCCGCTCCGAAAGATTATAAACTCGAAACGATTTTGAAGTACATCAACGCTATAAATAATTCAGATGCTGCCATAAAACATTTAGATAATGACATTCATCTGCAAAACCCTATTTTATTGGAGGAGTTTATTTCAAATTTATCTGTTGGATTGAAACAACAATGGGCAATGTATGCTATTAATCTCAAAGGAATAAATCTACTGAATTTCTGCAGCTGGATGAAAGACGTAGGGAGATCAGCCAGTTTACTTCACAACCCTATGACTCGGTTTGATCACCGGATGTCGAAGAAACCAGAAACGATACTAGTGGCCAACCGGAAACAAGACGAAAGTAGGACTGAGAGTTTCAGGAAAAACTGCCAATGTCGCGAGGACAACAAACATGATTTGACCATATGTTCAAAATTCAAAGAAATGGATGTTGATGGCACATGGAGCTTTGTTACAAAAAACAGGTTATGTATTTCATGTTTAAAACCTAATAATCGCATTAGTGAATGTCGTTTCAAGCGAAATTGTAGCAATGAGAATTGTAGACAGAAACACAACCCACGAGAGATCACATGACATTACAGCCCCAGAATCCAGTAACATTCATCAGTCGAGGAGACCAGTGATGCTGAGGACTATCCCAGTGGAAGTTTTAGGTCCGAGCGGGAAATTGCTGATCTGGAAGAGGGATCGACAGTGACACTTCTTGAAGATGGGGTAGCGAATAGAATTGGTCTAGTAGGAATAAAATAACCACTTTGTATGCAGTGGACCAATAATCAGATACAGACAGACTCAAATTCCAGGAGAGTGAGTTTACAAATGAAAAGTTGCTCTTCAAATGCCAACATTTTTATAATTACTAATGTAAGAACAATCAGAAGTTTAGATTTATCTGAACAGTCCCTCAACATGGAATATGTCACGCGTACCTGGCCATATTTCGAGAATATTCCTATACAATCTTTTGAAAACATCGTTCCAAAAATGCTTATAGGTACTGACAATTATGATTTGATAATGCCAAGAGATTATGTAGAACAGTCAAGGTTTCGACCTAGAGCCACTCTCAGTAAATTGGGATGGGTTATTGATGGTCAAATATAAAAAAATAAAATTTATTATATCTAAAACTTTCACATTTGCGATAAAAACTATGATGATGATTCCCTTCATATCCCTGTACAGAACTCTCTGCAAATTGACAATAGTCCATTTATATAAAAAAATTATTCTTCTAATAACGACGACCAAATCATGAAAATGATTGAATCGAGAACGAAAAGAATAGGTCATCGATTTGAATCGGGGTTATTATGGAAAAGGGGGGGTATCATCCTTCCCAAAAGTAAAAATATGGCCTAAGCTCGACTGTACTGCCAGGAGAGGAAAATGGACAGAGACATAGAATTTGGCAAAGCATATTGTGCAAAAATGTATGAATATATTTCTGAACGATATTTAAGGAAACTAGATGAGAATGAAATTTCTTATGATTTGGACAAAACCTGGTATCTGCCTCATTCCGCGGTATTTGATCCAAATAAACCAGGTGAGCTACGAATGGTCTTGGACGCTGCAGCAAAGTCAAACGGGTTGAGTCTGAATGACATATTGTGACAGGGACCTGATCTATTGAAGCCATTGATTGCGGTACTTCTGACATTTCGACGAAGAAAAGTAGCATTTTGCGGAAATATCCGCAAAATGTTCCATCAGGTTGTCATCAGAGAAGAGAACAGATCACCCCAAAGGATTTCTTGAAGAGGTTTGGAAAGGACTCGTGAACCAGATATATTGAAGATGCAAGTCATGACTTTTGGAGCTTGCTGTTCACCATGCCTTGCTCAATATGTTAAAAATAGAAATGCTCCATAATTTCGATTTGAATTTCTTGGAGCTTATGACGCTATCGTCAATGAACATCATGTAGACGATTTTCTGGCAAGCTGTGACACCGAGGAAGATGCTGTTAATTTGATCGGAGAAGTTATTCACGTACATAGAAAAGGTGGGTTTCATATCTGCAATTGGCTCTCCAATTCAAGAAGTGTACTGAGTGAAGTTTCTCCAAACCTTCGATTGAATTCAATCAAATATTCCGAGTCAGATGCGGTACTACCAATAGAAAGAGTTCGAGGTATTCATTGGAACCCGGAAGAGGACAATTTCATGTTTAATTTCCATAGAGAACAGGTACAATTGATTGATAGTGCACATTCATTGACCAAAAGACATATTCTCAGGATCGTAATGAGCATTTTCGATCCCCTAGGTTTTATTATCAATCTAGTTATACAAGGGAGAATAATTATACAAGATTTATGGCGATACAAAATTGGATGGGATGAGAAGCTTACAGCCGAAATTTCAACAAGATTTGGCAAATGACTTGAGGAGATGGATAAAATGGATGGAATTAAAATACCAAGATGCTATTCCCTGAAAATTTCAGTGGCACAGATAATCCAATTACACACATACTGTGGTGCAAGCGAAAAAGCATATATAGCTGTTTATTACCTGAGAATCCAAACAAATGATTGCATAGAGGTATCATTGTTTCCTCCAAATGTAGACTTGTGTCCCTTAAAACTGTAACGATTCCAAGATTAGAGTAACGAACAGCAGTCATGGGAAGTAAATTAGCCAACAATATTCGACAATCACTGGAAATCGAAATAGACAAGTCGGTATTTTGGACAGTTCCCAAGATAGTTTCGTGTTGGATTAGGTGAAAGAAGGAAAATAAAGCAGATGTTTCGAATAGGGCGAGTAACATTTTGGAAAATTCAGACCAACAAAAAATATAAACACATAATAGTTGGTTGAAAGGACCTGACATGCTCTTAAAAGATATTATTACTTGGCCAAATGACAAAATGAGAAATGATGAGTGTACCGTAGAAATAAAAAACAATGCCTTGGAGTTTTATGCCCGTGTGATTTTCCAGATTTTCCTGATATATCACATTCCTCTTCGTTTATGAAACTTCTAAGAAGCACAGCTTGGGTACTCCGATTCACAAAATGTTGTAGAAAACGTGTTCGAAAAGGGGAGATAGATGTAGATGAGATCTGTGGAGCGGAATTACTATGGTGGAAACATGTTCAAAAAAGTTGTTTTGATAAGGATATCAGAGAACTGAAGACAGGACAAGACTTGAGAAATAGCAGAAATAAAAAGCCATCCCCATACATCGACAAAGTGGGGATTCTCAGAGTACGAAGTCGTATAACTGAGGATATAACGGGATTTGAAAGACACCCAGTGATATTTACACAAAACATAAATTCACAAAGCTATTGGTGACGAAAAGTTTGAGCATCAAAGTCGTCTCACTGTTAGCAATGAAATACGACAGAAGTACTGGATCATGGGACTCAATGATTTGGTAGAGAAAGTTGGACACGATTGTCAAATTTTTAAGAATAAGAAAGCCATACCCAATATTCCTGTAATGGAAGATATACCGAAAGAACGTGTTATGCCATATGTAAGACCTTTCCACATATTGTGGTATGGATTATTTCGGACCATATCACGTGAAGGTTGGCCGAAAAAGAGAAAAATGTTATGGCGTGATTTTCACCTGTATGACTACTCGTGCAGTGTCCTTAGAAATAGCAAATTCATTAACAACTGATTCCACAATAATGACTATTCAGAGAATGAGTTCTGGAAGAGGATACCCCTCGAAAATTTTCGGTGAGAATGGCACCAATATGATAGGTACTGATGAAGAATTGGATATTGCACTGAAGAATTTCAAACAGAACAAAATCATATCTGATTTATCTGTTCTAGGAATAAACTGGATTTTGAATCCCACATGGGTGACGTATGAGAGGCTCATTTGATCTGTAAATACTACCTTCAGAATGATTCCAAAAGAACAAGCCCCCACAGATGAAGTTCTGCACTCTGTATTCCTTGAAGTAGAAAATATATTGAATCATCGCCCGCTAACCGATGTCTCTTTAGAACACGAAAATGACGAAGCACTGACCCCTCATCACTTCTTACTTGGACCTCAAATTGACCCTGACATTAATTTTCCTGAACATTTTGTTTCTGTACGTTCTTGAAAAAGCAATGGAGAATCGCACAGGACTTATCGAATAAATTTTGAAACCGGTGGATAGAGGAATATTTGCCAACACTCCGTAGACGAAAGAGATGGAATGACGAAGCAACCCCTTTGAAACTCAATGATATAGTGATCATTGTTGATAATCTTTCTCCACGTAACCACTGGCTGAAAGGGATCGTGACAGCAGTATTTTCTGGGAAAGATGGCCGTGTTCGAGTAGCGGACGGAAAATGGGGTGTTTAGACCAGTTGCAAAATTATGTAAACTAGATGTTCGAGGAACCGAATTCAATTAGAGATGAAGAATTCGAGAATCCTTCATCGAATAATGTCACTTGTTTCCTGATTCAGTTTCATCATATATTATATTTGTTAGTTCCATATTTATTGACCCTATATAATGAGTTGTTTTAAGTTAGTTGACAAGAAAGAAAATAGAAATTGATTGTCAATAAAGTGAAGTCAAGTTTTTCTACAATTATTCTGATTGAATCAGCCAAAAATATTCTGGAAGACATCCAGACGACATTGCAGACAGCAACACAGTGCGCCAAGAGAATGAAATTGTATGCAACAATCGCTTCATTCATGAAAATTTGAATAAGGAATTCTTGATCTGCACAGTAGCTCCGCCTGATGCAGAAATATTGTGTTGTCTCCACGTATCGTCCTATTTGGATTTGGAAGTAGGAATTACTCATTCGTGTAGTTATGATGTTGGTGCGTCAATATCCTGCTCGTGTGGTGTGGTTCCAGATACTTTTTTGAAACTGTTATAGCATTTCACTGTCGTAATATATGATGAAATAATTCATTTCCACAAGTTAATTTTCCAGGAAAATTATTGAGAATATTGAATCGAACATATGGCATAATAATATTTCATTGTAGACGAAAACAACAAAATAATTAAATACTAACCTGTGATATAAGGTAAGAAAGCAACTATTCTCTGGAAATGAATAGAAACTGATGAATTCTTTCATTTCTCAGAATCAAGTTTCAGTATTCATATTATCCGAATGTCTCAGCATTTACAATCAATAAAAATTGTTACCCACGAGTTCGAAAATTGTAGTTTCTATGAGTTCAAGATTTATATTCATTATTGTTACAGCTGTGATCCTCAGTCCATAATATAATGTTGAAATGTGTGCCCCACATTTTGAGTGTTCTGTAAAAAGTATGCAACAAATTCATCTTTCGATATTTTTCAGTTTCGGCTCTACAAAAGGATGCTCTGCTCTGCTCCCTTTTTTTTTGGAAAGTGGAGTTTGTGCTCCCGCTTCTGAAATGTACCCACTGTAAATTACACCCTGTAGCCTCGTCTGGCAGAAGCTTCCGATGACACTTGAGCCCTCTGGCCCATTGTATCTTATCCGATGAGAATACAGGTCTGGAAGATATTAGTTGATCTGTTACAGAAAGCTCTCCCTCCCAGACCTTTCGTTTCACCATATCGTATCCATGGTTCCTGATTGAGGGCCACTTTGAAGTCCTCCACAGAAGCTGCGAGTACTGCAGTGGACACTCAACCGTGCTGGAAATTCATCTTAATGGCACTTATTGTTTGTTGAGTACCCTGATGATTTATCTTCTGATCCTATTGTACGCTCGGAATTGCATTCTCTCCAGTGCCCTGAGGAAGAACGTCATCAACCGTGAAGGCCAAGAGTTGTCCTTATTCCCCTTTGGTAGGATTAGTGGTCATTTGGTTCCATGAGTGAGTGAAGTGGGAGGGGTTGGTCGAGCCCTGTGGTGTCCCCTGCACAGGGCTGAGGATGATAACTCCGATATTTCGACCTGTTTCTCCGAGACTTCATTGCAGCATCGTTTTTTTTTGAGACTCCAGTGCTATACATCCGTCGCCACGGCACTCACAGCTCGGATTCAGGTCTGTTTGCCAGGGGCTCGTTAGTCAAATCGCGGCTGCTCACAGACCAGACAATGTCCTCAAACCCCTAACTATGTGAAGGTGAGGTAGGACTCTGAAGGGCTGTTAAAACACTGTGGTAGCCATATATGTTTGGAAAAAGTAAGGATTTCCTTGGAAGGACATCACTTAGGCCAGATTGTACCAAGCGGCCTTTTTGGTTGATAAAAATATTATTTATCAAGTAAGCTCATGTTGCCCATCTGGTTTTGTTATTGTCAAAATGAAACTGATGTTGGCCGAGCAAATGCCAAATTGAATCCAACCGTGACAATATATAACTCACGTGGTCTTTAATTTTCTGACATAATTATAACAGTTTTCAGTAATCAAAATGTATTTTTGATTTCCTCTTCAGAGGAGGTGTATCCATAATGATAAAGAAATGAATCGGAGATTGAGCTTGTTGATAAAAGTAACTTGTTATCAAGCTCATATTCTGAAAGAAAGTACTCTGTGAATTGGAATTCTGAAATGACGTGACCTGTCGATATAAAAAACTTCAAGGACTTCAAAAGATTGTTGAGGTGTACAAAATGTACAACTAAAATGAAAATTGTGATTTGAAATTACTCAAACGAGTCAAGAGATAATATTCAATGAGTAACACTTTCATGACTCTCTCTGATTGAAGATTGAAATGAACCGTTCGTCTCACTCTGGAACCTATTGAAAAACCCTTTACAGAAGGCTGTTTTCAATTCACAAACAGATAATATCTGTTGAGAGAGTTGGAATATCTAAGCTAGCGTGTGGACAAATACTCGAGAAGCTGAATTATGACATTTTTCTGCATATAGGGATATGTTTATCAATCTGGAACTGCAGTATGAATCAGAGTGGCCCGTTCGGCTAGACGATTGCAGAAAAATCGAAAAAAAACCGTGCGATACTACTTACTCTTAACTATTATAAAATTTACCATTGTTCTCATATCCTATATATATATATATATATATATATCGATGCAGAAAATCACTCGTAACAATGATTCTCCATTGACATAAATTTCCGAATATATTGAATACATATTTCCTTCTTGAAATTTCATGTTGCTCCCAGACTATCTCTGTCTCCTTTCTAGAGCGATATCCTGCTTAACATTCGGCCCGAGTCTAACCAGAAAATGGCAATTATACTTCAGTCGATTGGGTTCCCAGAAAGGTAGCTCATTTTAGACCATTTGAAACAAGTAGATATATAATTTTGTAAAATGTGATATTTGGTAAATTTTCAAAAGAAAAAATTGTGTTCCTTTCAATATTCGAAATGCATTTGGCTCCAGGATAGGTGGAAAATAGGTAGAGAAAAATAAAAATATTGTGATAACATGCTTCTTTCATTGTTTTCAAAACGAGTGTTTGTAGGGTGGGTTGCTTTCATCTCGTTGTGAATGGAATGTTTTGGTTCGGACGGATGTGACGTTTGCTTGTATGGATCGGAGATATTCGGAGAAGTCAAGTTTACAATCCGTTATTGTTCAGTTGTGTGCTTGATGGTATCGTTAGGGGTGAGTGGAGCTTTCTATGAATTAATGTTTGATGTAGTTAGGTATGATGCTTTTTTATTTGTTGTTATTATTGCTTATGGTGATAACAAAATAGTGTGGTAAATTTAATATTGGTGACCCAAGTCAAATTTACCACACAATTTTGTAATCACCATAAAAATTCACAAAAAAACTTCACTCACCCCTAACGATACCATCAAACACACAACTGAACAATAACCGATTGTAAACTTGACTTCTCCGAATATCTCCGTGGAGACCAAGTGTATGATGCCACTCTTGCAACAATGTAAGGAGTGGTCTCTGCTGAGTATTCCTTCTTGAAAAACATTATTGTTTGACACATTCATCAATATAAGTTCCCAGTTGAGTTTCGATTGGAAAATTAAACAACTATCTGCGAAATGATGGAAATAGCCACTTTCTGAACGGAATGCTTTTTATATTTTTCCATTATTGCAGAGTTAATCGATTCTAGAAAATGTGTATCCGAATTCTTGCGGTGTAACTGATAATCGTGGAAGCGTCATAAAGATTTTCATCGACAAAGATGTTTTGGAGACCTAGTGAATGTATTGCTAAACTTGTATCAATGTCACGAAAAATCAATGGTTTACCTCTTCTTGAAAAATATCAATCTGCAACTCATCCATCTAGATGAGTTCCCAGTCAAGTCTGGATTCGAATTTCAAATATATATCTGAATGAGAAGTCAATTTTGTTTTTGTTAGGGTCCTTTCACGATATAGATCAGATATAGTTCAATGTGCACTGTGTGATATTACAGAAGGATTACTAAAATTCCCTCATAGATTTCTCAATTTTGAGAAAAATATTTCTTTATAATTTTCAATTGTAGATAATCCATGTTTCAACCATTTATATCATTCATAGTTTTGGCAAGACCAGTACAACGAATATATGGAAGAATCTCATGATGAAAAAAGTTGCAGTTGAGGAAAATTATATTCGTGTGCCATATAATATAGCTGTGATCCTTGAGAGAGGCTGGAGTGAAACATCCTACAAGACAATTATCATGCCCTCCAAGAGGGGTTGAGTAAATTTTCATCACCATATCGAATACAGACTCATATTTTTCATATCCGAGGGGTGGGTGACGGTCTGGAAATTTGAACATTATATGTTTCTGTAGGTATTTGTTACAACAAATATTGTCTTATATGTTCAAGTGCACAAAGATAAAAAAAAACAGCCAAGAGAGCATACATTCGAATGAGGTAAAAATAATTCTCTAGCCATAAAAGCAGATATCATAGTTGAATGTTTTTGTCAAGCTGTAATATATGATGGAGTACAATATTAATATTTCATAGCCGACGGAGATAGCAGTGTACAATATTAAATTATAGAAAAGGTTCGATATGGAAAAGAAATCTGACAAATCATGACATAGAAGAGATACGAAAGACAAACTACGTACAATGAAGGCACTGTCAAAATAAAAAATAAAATATTAACAGAAAATCCATATTCATCTAATAACAATGTAGTACCCTGTACAAACGAACTCAGTTCATTACATATTTCGTTCAGCAAATATTTTCGAGTATACGATTGGAAATATATTCCAATAATCATATCGGTAAATGAAATGAGATACTCCTGCCCAGACACCTGCAGATACAGAATCGTTACAGAATTGTCTAGACTTGATAAAACGATCAATGGGTTATTCATAACGATAAGTAGGACCACCCAAGGCAGAAAAAATATCATTTTTCTCGCCCGACTGAGAAACGCTGAGTTGGAAACTTTAAGATAACCAATTTTTGCGTGGGATTTATACAGATCGCCGTTGAAGGGATAATAAAATAAAAAACTACAAACGCCATTGCATTGAAGGCGGGGCTGTAAGAGAAAAATTGGGATTAAAAGGTGGGCCTAATTGAACGTTTTAAGAAACGAAGGGAGTAAATAATAATTTTGGAGGCGGGCAAGGGAGTCGGTCAGGGTTCGCGAAATCGGACGGTCAAGTGGGCAATACGGAGACGGCGAAAACGCGTCGAGAGTTTAAGGCGAGGTTGCGTCGCGACGCCCTGGATTAAGGGTTAAGTATCGTTTCGGTGGTAATTAGTACACGCGTGTGTTTAGCGTAGAACCCGCTACGGAACGGAAAATAGTGACGGTGATCGTGCACTGGAAAACAATTCGTGAATTCAGGGATTTGATGAAGTTCTGGATTATCTGCCACTGGTAGGGAATAGCAGCTCGGCACACAGGGTAAGCGATTTGGAGCTGTATGTTAATGTAACTAACCACTTATAATCTCTGGGGAGGATTTCTTTTCAATTTTAAGTTTCACAGTACGCTTTTTGCAAATGAGAATAATCGATACAGGGTACTCGTTTCTTTCCACTCCATTCTGTTAAATGAATACAAATGTGTTTTGGAGATGAATACTTCACATTTTGCTGAGCTCCAGGAATTGATATTTCGATCATGTCTATGTGTTTTTTTTTCAATATGTATTTTCACTAAAATATTTTGATACTGTTGCCGGTTTTCTCTAATCAAGAATTTGTTTGTTATGTTTATTTTTACCTTTTTATTATATAGATATTTTTTTCAAGTTGCCTTTCATTTCTCTTACCTCAGAGAAGTCATAGTAATATCTAAAAGACCTGCCTTCGCGCGCAGGCCGAACTGATGTCTTTTCGGACTACGAGGGTGAAAGAAATGTATTTTTATTAATAATACACTGCCCTGAACATCAATATAGTAGAACTACACAGGGCAGATGTAACAACAACTTCAATGCTACTGGAGACTCCAGAGAGAATTCGAGGAATGGACCATTGCACGTGTTCGATCATTTTTATTGTGAAGATCATTACTGTGACAAAATTGAAGTCATACGAACTCAGCGTTTGATAGAATCGAGGAAAGTACCTGCTACAACTATATATGGTACCTTTTTTTTTGTTTTGTTTACCGATATTCGAATAATATATTATTTCCAGGTGAGTGCTCATTCTTCTTCTGAGTGAAGCCGATAAATCAAGCAGCGAAATGATTAGCAACAAATTTTCATGAATATCGTTGCGATGTTCAGTTATGGAAAACGTTTGAATTTAGTCCCGTGACGAAAATCACTGAGGAGCCCTGTAGACAAAATAGGCCTGTCCAAATAGACCGGCGATTCCCAATAATTACAAACATTTCTTCAGCACTGCCGTATGTTGAGGCATCCAGTAAAGACTAAATATAAACATTTGCACACTCATCCAGTGATCGGAAATTACTCAAACTCGCATAAAACGTTAATTAGCAATATCTCCTTGAACAAAATGGCAAACATTGTGCAAATTGCAGGTATATTCCCTAACATATTTTCTACATCCTTTGTAAAATTTGCACACGCAATATTCTAACGGAAATACGAATAATCCTTGATTACGTTGTAATTAGCTCTAATTCTGGTTACAAAATTGCAAAAATTGTGCAAATTTTTGGTGGAATCATGCTTCCGTCACCCCTGAAATGCTTTAAATTTGCAGACTTGTCATGTGTACGGAACATCAAAAAATCATGGATAACGGTAAAAACATTCTCACGGGCGAAGATTTGGGGGTCACGAAATTGCAAACAATGTTTTCGTTATTTGCAATTTTTAGTGGCATAATACTAAGTCGCCACTTGAGTTTGCACCTTTTCCAGTATCCCGGAAGATGGCAAAAATGAGCATTATTGTAAGAAGTAATTTTCGCAAATGCCACAAAATTTCGAACTTTGTGCATTTTTTTCTTGAAGTTCTTTTATGGCAAACAAGTCTACGAATGAATTTGCAAGCCTATGAATTGTCGGGAAAACCGGGCAATAGAATATTATCAATTAAGTCGATTTTCGCAGATATGACAGACGATTCCAAACTTTGTGCAATTTTTTTTCGAAGTTCTGGAATGGCAAACAAGTGTATCCGTGAATTTGCAACCCTATAAAACGTCGGGAAAACAGGGCAATAGAATATTATCAATTAAGAAGATTTTCGCGGATGCCACAAAATTTGTTGGCAAACAAGTCTTCCTATAAATTTGCAACCCTATAAACCGTCGGGAAAGCAGGGCAATGAAATATTGTCAGTTACATCTATTTTCGCAGATGACACAAAATTCGAAACTTTGTGCATTTTTTTCTCAAAGTTCTGGAGTGGCGAACAAGTTGACGTATGAATTTGCAAACCCATAAAACGTCAGGAAAGCAGGGCAATGGAATATTATCAATTAAGGCGAAATGTTAATCTTTTTGCAATTGTCGCTCACTAATTGAAACTGAATTTTGATTGAAGGGAATTACTCATATTGAGTATTCAGCACTTACCGCTGGTCTGAAATACTTAAATCAGGTTTTTATAACATTTTTTGCAAATCTTGTTCTTTTTTCAATAAAACAATAGAGTTCACATTGGAGAATATTGTACTTCGGATTCTTTTACATTTGATGAGATTCATCCATAATTCTCTGGAAAACAGATAATTGAAAATTATTCTGATTTTACTTTTACAATTTCTGATATCAGATAAACTCTTCTGGGGTATACCGGGTGACAATGGGACTAGGGCTATGCCTATATCTCCTTCAATTATCAACAGATTTGGATGCAATTTTTTACATAGATATGAGACACAATTTCAAATTGTTAAATATATGAGAACAAAATGGCCGACATCCGTTTTCGCCAGAATACCCAGCAACTTTGATTTTTCAGATGGAACATTCTGATGTTTTTCGGATTCTACGGCTCAAGTTACCTGACAAAAATGATTTCCCAACTGTTTTTTGGCATCAGTAACTCATAGTAATAGTCATTTCATCGATAAAATCAATAACAAGTCGTTCAGCAGGAATTGAAATTTTCTGAACGCAATTTTAACGAAAAAATTTTTTTTTTCAAATGGACCTACCGAGGGCCATCTTGCCGTTCGATAGAGATTTCATTTACCAATTCAACGATATACATTATGTACCACTTTCTCTTTGGTCAAAACTAAAAATGATCAATAATTGAATTTGTACAATATTTTATACGATGCCTACAAATTCCAATGGGTTATTTTGATGAAATGAAAGGTAGCCGTGGAATCATGGGAAACCGTAGGTGATTAATATCATGTCAAAAGTGAAATACCAATTTTACTTAACATCTCGTTTCGTTTGTGAAAAGTTTTTTTGAAATGGAAAATAATAATCGTTATTATCGAAACAAACAAATCGATATGATATTGATATACGGAGAATGTCAGAAGAACGCTGTCAATGCAAGTATACTATACGCTGTCTGTTATCCGTTAAGACGGCACCCACTGAGGACCTATTCGAGGAAATTGTAAATGATGCTAAGGAAAGAACCAGCTGATCAAAACCACATCCACTTCATCGTCAGTGAAGAAGCGGAAACTAATGTTTTCAGCATATGTTCATTTTTCTTCATCTGCCTCAGTGTGAGAATTGGAAATTGAATGTGGGATCAGTGGGGAAAGTGCCAGAAAAGTATTGAAAAAATATTAATATCGCTCCTATAAATACAGTTTGCATCAGAATCTATATGAAAATGACCCAGAACGGAGACAGGCTTTTGCGTCATCATGATTTGAATAATGGTTTTGTCTCGAAGATACTATTTACAGATGAGTCTAGGTTGACGAATAATAGTATGTTCAATAGGAATAATACAATGTATTGAGCTCAAGAAAATCCTTGGTTGCTGAGAGAAGGTAATTTTCAAGAAAGATTTGGATTCAACGACTGGATAGGAATCATAGGGACAAGAATCATTGTACCAATCCTTTTCGACGGGCCTTCGACGGACTGCATATATCTACAATTCTAAGAGAACGATATTCAAAATAATATCAACGATTCACCTGAGAACATCAGGGAAAATATGTTTTTTTCAGCAGGATGGTGGAGGACCACATAATGATAATATTGTCCAGCAATAACTTAGTGATACCTATGGGCAGAGATGGATTGGAACAAATGGTCCAATCAGATGACTAGCCAGATCGCCCGATATAACCCCTATTGATTTTTATTTATAGGGTCATATAAATTCCAGAGTATACTCGAGGAGACCAACTTCTTTGGAGGACTTGAGAGATAGAGTTGAGCGCGCATTTCAGGAATTTCCCGCTCACGAACTGATAAATGTGATGAGGTATACAATAAATAGAACCAGTCTATGTGTTAGGGAAAACGGGCAACATATCATTGGTTATTAATAGATGAAATGACCTCTCGATGGTTGTGGAACTCTTCTATTGAAAACAGGATAATGGTATTGTGAGTAATAATTTCTACATTGAATGTTTCACTGTTTTAGTCGTTAGATTCATTCAAACATTTTGATTATATTGAAGTTATCTTTTCTGTAATGGGTTCATTACATATTGTCAAGTCGATTATTCTTGGTGATTCATTGTTACCATTCTGAAGTAAAGTTTGAAAGAATGAATAGATGTCATGTTACCACCAATTTTTTCAAATTGATTTCATTTTGATAGATGGCTCTCTACGTTTTGAACAAACAGAAAGTGGTACATGATGTATATGGTTGAATTGGTAATTGAATTTTTTATCGAATGGCAAGATGGCCCTTGGTAGGTAACATTTGAAAAACCCGATTTTTTCGTTAAAAATGCGTTCAGAAAATTTCAATTCCTGCTGTAGGATTTGTTATTGATCTTATCGATGAAATGAATTACTATGAGTTACTGATGTGAATAAGTATAGATTTTGACCTGATCAAAGCCACCTGGGCCGAAAAAAAATTGAGTTTTTTTTTTCGATTATAAAATAAAAATTTGGCAACACTGTCATATGTACTTTGAGCCGTAGTATCCGAGAAACTTCAAACATACATTTGAAAAATACAATTTGGTGGCTATTCTGGCGAAACAGGAAGTCAACCATTCCGTTTCCATATGTTTGTCAATCCAAAATTGTGTCTCATATCCAAGTACAAAATTTCATTCGAATCGGTTGATTAGTGAAGGAGATATAGGCATGGCTCTAGTCCCATTGTCACCCGGTATAGCATAATCGACATTCACCAGATATTACAGGTGAAGTAAAAATTCATGTATGAAAATTAGGTGACTACATTACTGCAAAATCCTGATCTCAAAATTGAAATACGTAAGATGATCCGATAAGTTTATTGTATACTTACTGCTTCTTGTTATATCTTCTGCTCTGTACATTTGTGTCCTCGAAGTATTCAGCTGCAGATTCTTATTGTGTTTGTGATGCATCATACAATTGGTTTAGTGCACATTTGACAGATGGTCGACTCTGGAGGTACAACATTATTCTGCTTTGTTTACGTTGGAGAGTTCACCATTTTTACCGATTTCAGCGAAAATTCAATAGTGGAATTAGTTGTGTTATATTCTTGAATTTGTGGATGATGATGCCTTCCTATTGTGCTGTTGTGAAATGCACAATAAACTGCAGAATACGAATAATTCAGTTGAAAGGTGTAGGTATCGGTTTCATATGTTTTTGTATTTTTGAGCCTCTTACCAGAATAACATCTACTGTTGGAAATTCATCAGGATTAGATCAAACGATTTTTTAATTTTTGCCAAAACTTGTATCTTTCATGATGAATGAATTGGTTCGACATTATAACCGTCATACACCAAACTGCTGAATTCCTGATATTGTTCGATCTGAATATAGTCAGAACCGTCAAGCATCAAGAAGTACTTCCAAGGGCGATAAGCTAAAATAACCTTTCTATAGATAACGTTCGAAATTACGTACATTTGAAGTATTTTCCTTCAGTCAATGTTACACACGAAATGAAACGTGGATAATTTGATAAGAAATGAAGTTTAAAATGAGCTTCAATCTGTTAAACATGACGTCCCATCGAATAGTTTTCGGAAATTTCCGAAGCAGTCCCAAAAACTCCCACAAAATAATTTTGAATCGAATCGGGCCATAATCACAAAACTCGTCCATCATCTTTATTTATAAATTTGAAAAAAGAAATTATATTATATCCGACCCCGGAAACCTCCACATACCAATTTTGAATCGAATCGGACTATAATCACAAAACTAGTCCGTCACCCGAATTTATGGATTTTGACAAGGAATCTTCTACTACAAAAATCCCCATATACTAATTTTGAATCGAATCGGACCATAATGACAAAACGCCATCTTGGAGCCGCCATTTTGAATTTATGAATTGTGATTGAAAAATCGAAATCTCCGACCCCGAAAATCCCCAGATACCAATTTTGAATCGAATCCGACTATAATCGCGAAACTCGTCCGTCATCTTGGTGAAAATTGCTCAAAGTACTTTCTAAACCTTTTCCGTAATGTATCAAACATAACCCATAAATTTCAGCTCAATCGGATCAGTCGTTCTCGAGTCTATAGAAGACATACATACCAAGACCTACAGAAGAAAACATCCATTGTTAAATATTTGTATAGATTCGATTATGAATTAAGGAAAATCTTAATTTTATGTTCAGAGTGATTTTTCAGGTCGAATTAACCAATTGCTAGTTGAAAATGTCTAATAAAAAAAGGAAAAATGTTACTAATATTCAGTGAAAAATCACTTTTTAGAATAATGCTAACTAATTGAAAAAGTAGATATTGACTGATGGAATCAATATATTATGTTGAGTCTCGTATCGTAGTTGAAATTCGTCGAGAAAGTGCGTGAATTATTATTAATCGAAATGATCGATTTACACTCAATGTAACATGAGTCAATTTCCACCAAAAAGAGAAGTCAGTCTTCGCTGACGGCGAAGGTAGATTAGTAAATATTATTGAATATTTGTAATTGTATTGACTGTGTAAATGACTTCACTACCAAACGGATCAGTTGTAATTCACTAATCGTAATTATGTCTAATAATTGTTTAGTCGCTTAATGAAATTTTACTTAGGCAATAGTAGATTACTGAATCACTTATTGCAATAGTTAAATTGGACAGCATGATCACTCGTTGCAGGGCAATTGAGAGCGTGGGCGTTACACGAAAATTTCTGTTATCGAAGTATATAATAAAATATATATATATATATATAATAAAATCCAAAAATTCACCAATAATTTCACAAAATATGAGGAATTTCAGGGCATTTCTATTTTTTTTTCGAATATCCTGAAAAGTTTGGACATACTTTCTTTATTTTATAATTTACGATTAATCTAAATAATTGAATCAAATTTAAAACAGATTTAAAAATAAGATTGTTTGAAGCTTCAAAATTCATTCAAATTCCTCAGATTTTCGAAAATATATATGAATTTTTTTATTTTCGGGCTATAAAACTCCTTTCATTGTTTGGTATTTCTAATATTACAAAGGCATTCTCGAAATTTTCAGTTCTTGGATGTGTTGTATTTGATTTTGAATTCAAAATGATATACAAAAGTTGACAGTTCAAAACAACCCGTTAATTGGGAAAAATTTATAATTTCCAAAAAATTAAAAAAATTCAAATCATTCGGAAATTCAAATAATTTCGTAGATTACAATTTTGTTAAATCCTGAAAGTAAGGAAATTTTGGAGAATTGGATATTCTGAAAAATGTGATAATTTCAAAAAATTATATAGTTTCTCAAAAATTTTAAAAATCTAACGATTCATAAGCAATAAACAATTATCATTTAAACAACTATATAAATAAGCTTGTTTTACCCTGCGTTACCAGCACGGTGTGCGCGGCGCTCACTTTTTTCTCAAATTTGCGATAATTCACACAATTTTGCAACAATGTACGTATCCATCTAGGTAATCCTAAGAATATATTTCCCAAGTCAGTCAGTCTCGCGTAGGCCGTAACAAATGTTTGTAGGTATTGGATTTTTAAGTTTCATAAAAAAATGGAGTAGAGTGGGGAAATATAATTGTTATATTTAATAATTTTTTAGGGCGATTTGAGTAATAATTATTATAATAATGGATTCAAAAGAGGAGGCAAGGCTCTTGAAAATATTTGAAGAGCTGGAACAAGAAGATTTGCTACATATACAAAATCAGATTCCAGAATGATGAAGAAAGTGAAAGTGAAGAACTTCATCATGATACAGACTCAGAAGTGTCTGCGGATGAATCAGATGACCCAAATTTCCGCCGTTGGTCAAAAGATGGTCCTAATTACGTGGGAAAAGATGGACAAACTCTTTGGAAAATTCACCATAACGTGAAATACAGTCGAACAAAGTCTCAAAATTTAATAACAAAGTTACCAGGTGTCGAACCACATGCAAAAAATGCTCGATCTGTCTATGAGACATGGAAAATGATAATCACTGACCAAATGATTGGGGATATTGTTACATTTACTAACATATACCTCCAAAGTATTCGTAACAAATACTCACGTCCTCGAGATGTTCTGGATACCGATTTTGATGGAATCAGAGCCATGTTTGGCATATTATACATGGCAGGGGTTCTGCTCCAACTGCTCCAGAATTTTTCAGAATGGTTATGTCGAAAAATCGGTTCTATCTACTTTTACGAGCTCTTCGATTTGACGACATTAGAACAAGAATAGAAAGAAAAAAGTGGGATAAATTGGCACCAATGAGGCAAGTATTCGACATGTTCCAAGGTAATTGCCAAGCTTGCTTTACACCAGGTGAAGATTGCACAATAGATGAAATGTTGGAGGCTTTTCGGGGTAGATACAGCTTTCGGCAATATATACCAAATAAGCCGAGTAAGTACGGTATCAAAATTTTTTCATTAGTTGATAGCCGTGTTTTTTATAGCATAAAGATGGAAATCTACGCAGGGAAGCAACCGGCAGGCCTATTTAGAATGGAAAATGATTCAAGAAGTGTTGTACTTCGCATATCCCAGCCAATACACAACTCGAGACGGAATATAACTTGTGACAATTGGTTCACGTCAATTCCGTTGGCTATTGAGTTACTCAAGAATTATAAACTCACTTTTCTAGGGACCCTTCGAAAGAATAATCGTTAAATTCCACCTTTGTTTGTAGCAACCAAACAAAGACCCATTTTAGCAGTATATTTGGTTCTGGACAAGATTGCCTGCTAGTGTCATATGTTCCATAAGAAAAACAAAAATGTCTCACTTTTGTCTACTCTTTATGAGGATGGCACTATCAATAAAAGTACAGGCGATGCTTGCAAGCCTGAAGTGATTACATATTATAATCGAAATAAAACTGGAGTAGATACTGTAGACCAACTCAATTCTATTTATTCTGTTGCCAGGATTACCTGCAGATGGCCTTTGACAGTATTTTTCTCAATGCTCAATATTGCTGGTATAAATGGGTTCATTATTTTTCGGTCAAATTACGTACATCTGAATAAGACGCGACGACTCTATTTGAAATCTTTGGCAAGCGAGTTGGTACAAAACCACTTAATCAAAATTTGCCATCTCTACTAAGTTTGCAAATAAAAAATTATTTAGGAATCCTTCCAATAGAGGAAGAAGATAATAACCCAACTGTGCCTCAAGGAAGACCAAAGTGTACATATTGTCCAAAAAAGAAGAATCGAAAGACAAGTGTTAAATGTGCCAAATGTCAAAAACCCATTTGTAAGGAACACACCCGTTACCTATTGCACTCATTGTGTTCAATCTGATTCGGAGTGAGGACTATAATAACGATACTTTTCATTGCTTCTTTGTCTGATTTCCATTTGTCAATATTTTAATTTTTTGATGTTTTTTTTTTATTTGCGTAATGAAATAATATTTGTTTATGTTCT
This sequence comes from Gonioctena quinquepunctata, assembly GCA_018342105.1. Classification (NCBI taxonomy): domain Eukaryota; kingdom Metazoa; phylum Arthropoda; class Insecta; order Coleoptera; family Chrysomelidae; genus Gonioctena; species Gonioctena quinquepunctata. The sequence continues at coordinate 207,721 of JAFIRS010000321.1, read as the reverse complement.
ATAATATAGATTATTTAATTTTTATTCTTAAATGAAGTTGTTTTTCCATATTTGCGTCATTTTATGCAATAATCTAAGGTTATAGGTAAACATGAGCGTAGCGCTCACCCGCGGGCAATGGTGTCATTATTTGTACTGCGGGTAATGCAGGGTTGAAACCGAAAGAAGAATTTGCCAAAGGGAGAAAATTTAAAACTAGAACAAACATCGAATCGTTCTGTATACCGCAAAGCGAACGGAAGCGTGACCTTGACAAAAAAAAAATCCGTTCCGGCATGTTGAATGGTGGGATTGCCGAGGTTATATGGGTTTGCAAATTCATACGTCAACTTGTGTGCACCTCCAGAACTTTGAGAAAAAATTGCACAAAGTTTGGAATTTTGTGTCATCCCAAAATAGACTCATTTGACAAAATTCCATTGCTTTTCCTTTTTGGGGTTGCAAATTTATAGGTAGACATTTTGCCATTCCAGAACTTTGAGAAAAAATTGCAGAAAGTTTGGAATTTTTTCTCATCCGAAAAATCGTCTTAATTGATAATATTGCCCTGTTTTCCCGACGATTTATAGGGTTGCAAATTTATAGATAGACTTGTTTGTCATTCCAGAACTTAAAAAAAAATGCACAAAGTTTGGAATTCTTTTGTGATCCGCGTGAATCAACTTAATTGATAATATTATATTTCCCGGCTTTCTCGACATTTCAAAGGGTTACAAATTTATAGATAGACTTGTATGCCATAGCAGAACTTTAAGAAAAAATGCACAACGTTTGGAATTCTATGGCATTTGCGATAATAGCTAATGTTCACTTCCGCGATCTTACGGGATACTGAGAAAAGTGCAGACTCAATTGGCAACTTAAAATTATGTCACAAAAATTTGGAAAACTCGAAAACATTGTTTGCAATGTCGTGACCAGAATTAGCACCGATTGCAACATTATAAAGGATTATTCGTATTTCTGGTTCAAAATTGCGTGTGCAAATTTCACAAGGCATGTAGAAGAAAAGTGAGAGAATGTACCTGTAAATTGCACAATGTTTGCAATTTTGTCCAAGGAGATATTGGTAATCAACATTTTATGCGAATTTGATTAATTTCCGGTCACCGGATGAGTGTGCAAATTTTTAAAATTAGTCTTCACTGGATGCCTCAACATACGGCAGTGCTGAAGAAATGTTTGTCATAATTGCGAATTGACGGTCACAAAAAGTGGGGTGTGTGTTAATTTTTTTTTTTTAGTTGTTTAGTTATGAAGTTGGGAGAAAATCCATATTTCCTTCCCAATAATTGGCCTTCGGTCCGCCCCTGATTCATGTCAAGAGGAATGAATGTGTTTATAATTTTTTGTCAAACTGGAATGATGTTGACAATATCAAACAAGAAATTCAAATAAAAATAGGTAAGGAGAGTAGCATCGTATCGAGCGAGGATATTTACCAAGGTTATTAGTTTGTCATTTTGTGAGAAACGACGTTTGTTGAAAAATCTAACAAAATGCCGTACTTAACTGAAACCCACAAGATTGAAATTTTAATGATGATTGGCTACGGAGATAGGACAGGAACACGAAATGAAGTAATTCATTTATTCAGGGAGAAGTATCCTGATTCATCACCCATATCGCAGAGTACCATAAGCAAGATTGGAAAACAGTTTCGGGAAAATGGGCATACAAGAAAAACAAAGAATCATCGTTAGAGTGCCCTCAATGGAGATGTGGAAATGAATGTACCTCTCTCTGTTCTCTGTTGAAGAAAATCATCATGTTCCCACTATGCAGAATTATCACCCATATCGCAGAGTACCATAAGCAAGATTGGAAAACAGTTTCGGGAAAATGAGCATTCAAGAAAAACAAAGAATCATCGTCAGAGTATTCTCAATGAAGATGTGGAAATGAATGTACTCCTCTCTGTTGAAGAGAATCATCATGTTGTCACTAGGCAGATAGCTAGGGAATTCGAAATTAGCCAGTCTTTAGTTATGAAAATTCTGAAAACCCATAAATTTCATCCTTATCAAATGACAATCCTCCAGGAACTCACTGAAGATGATCCAAGTAAAAGAATCCAATTCTGTGAAGAAATGAACGATCTACTATACAGAAATGTTGTAAATATAAAAAACGTCCTGTTAAATGGTGAAGTAAATCGTGAAAATTGTCGTTATTGGGTAGACAACAACCCACACTGGATGAGGCAAGGCCACACTCAATATACAGCAAAAGTTCATGTTTGGGCAGGGATTGTTGGTAATCAAGTAATAGGACCAATTTTCTTCCGAAGGAAGAGGAAAGGAGATTAATATTCAGAATTCTTGCTGGAAGAACTAGTTCCGATTTTGGCTACTCTGTTTCCTGATCCAGATGAAGCCGATGTACCCCCATTTTAAAAGACCTGCCCGTGCGTATCTGGAAGTGGACCTGTTGAATGGCCTCCCAGGTCTCCGGATTTGACACCTATGGACTATTTCTTATGGAGGTACTTGAAGAGCAAGGTTTTTAACAGCATACCAGAGAACATTGAGCAGTTACAAGAACCAATACGACAGGAGTGTAGACTTATTTCCGCCCAAGTGATTAGAAATGTTCAAAACGAGTTTAAATTTCGTTTAGGATATTGTCAGTTAGTGGATGGAAAACATTTTGGACATTTATCAAGGAAACATATTTGAGTTGATATCAGATAGATCAGGTGAATCTCATTTTCGAATTAGTTGATGTTTGTTGAATATCTGTTAAAAAACAAGGAATAAATATCTGATATTCGGTACGCATGTGTAACTTACTATACCCTTCGAAAAAAGTCATAAAAAATTAGGATTGCCAAAAAAAAATTGTCGATGACGTCATATCTCAAATTTGAGAAACGCTGTATATTATTTTTAACCGACGAAACCAAAAAGGAGGAGGTTTCCTATTTGACCCGTATATTTTATGTTTTTCCATCATATATTTTTATGTATGATCACAAATAACTTTTCTACTGAGGCGTTTGATTCTGTTAATTCTGCCTTCAATGGATAGGGTGTACTTCGAATTCGGTCCCATTGGAATTTCAAAGATGGAATCCACCCCTAAGGGTAACGAAATGAAGGATATTGACCACTCACCCTCTGAATTTTGGTCCGTTAACCGATTCTATCAGGCATAACTTTGTACTGGGTTCTTCGATTTGGATGATTTTTTTCTTAATAGATAGGGAATACCTTATATTTGAATTACCCTTACTGGTGGAAAAATAGGGGGGAATTGATTTTTCACTAGTGAACATTGGCACACACATACGTAGTTGACAATGACAGATCGCTACTGACATTATTCTTGTTCTGTCAAAATCATTATATTTTATGAGAGGATGGAATGATATACAAAGTAATGGAATAAACTAACCAGAACAACAAAAATAATTCATATTACAACAAATAGTAAAAGTAGATAATTATATTATTTAACTGGTAATAGTTGAAGTAAGGTGGGTAAGTAAGTATTTTGGAAGTAATAAAAAAACAAGTAGGTAGTAATTGGTAGATTTTAGCCACAAAAAATTGAAAAATAAAAACTTTTTAACAAAAAATTGAACCGAGGAAATACGGAACTGAAAAGTAAAAAATAAAAACTTTTAAACAAAAAATTTAACCGACGAAAAAATCAACTGAAAAGCAAAAACTAAAATGAATCTTCTTAGTCTAAATGATAATTGAGCTCCTGAACTAATGTAAGTAACTGATTTTGAGTCGGCACCAAACAAACTAGCAATTGAATTAGGTGAAGCGTAAAATGATGGCAGCGAGATGCACGGCTGCGTTTTGATGACTTCTTCCATAGAAAATGATCTTCGATAATTGTTTGTTTGGCGCCGACTCAAAATTAGTTACTTACATCAGTTTAGGGGCTCAATTATCATTTAGACTAAGAAGAATCATTTTATTTTTTGCTTTTCAGTTGATTTCTTCGTCGGTTTAATTTTTTGTTAAAAAGTTTTTATTATACATAAAAACGAGTGCAATTAAAAATAAAAATCGACCTGTCTTTGAGTTACTGAATTTATTCCAAGCTAGAAACTCGTACTGTATATCTTGAGATCACGGTTAAAGTCGTCTATTAACAGTTCGTCGATCCTTCATCAGAGAGGTTATTAAATTTCTCACAGTTTTTGCACATCCAAAAAACGCTAGGTGTCTTTCCCATATGTGCTAAAAATCTTCGGATATTCCCACACATTCCGAATGGAATGTGTTCTTGCCAAAACCGAATGGAATGTGTTCTTGCCAAAACCACTACAAGAAATAGTTTTTTTTCTGGTAACTTTTTCAGAACACGCACCACACGACATTTAAATGCGGAAAAGTGTTTCTGTAGTTGATGTTGTTGTACAATGTCAATTGGATAACCTTTTTATATAATTGTAAAGGCCGTTTTCTTATGAAGATTTTTTTACAAATTTGAAGGCAAAATTGTGTAAATATACCAACCGAAAACACTTACATTTGAGGATCCGATTCACACCTATAGAATTTCCTGAAATATATAATCAATAGAGGCAAATTATTGTAATGGATGCATTTTGATATGATGGAAGTTTATTATCACTAATTTGGTTGTATTTAATTGTCTCCTCCTTTTTTACCGTGATTTACGATTCATTCAATTTTGGCCATTATGAATTAGGAGTAATTGAATAATTCGCGAAGCAATGAACGAAGGGAATCAAGCTGAAAGGATCAAAAGGTATTTGCTCGTATATGCATTCCACTGAACTTTCGGATATAAATTCGTTCGGCCATAAATTGCAACTCGTCAAACAGAGGTTTGGAAATGTTTTACGAAATATTCCTTCCGAATCATAAATCGCAGTACAAAAGTTTTCGAACTGAAATGTTTATGTTGAATGGAAATGAACTGAACGAACGTAGCGAACTGGGAATGTCAACAATGTTTCTTGAAGAAGCGTGTTATATTGACCAACAGGAAACGTGGGAGTCGGAGAAAAAGAGCCAATATCCTGAAACAACATTAAATACATATATCTACATATATACAGTGTCCGTCAAAAAATTGGCTAAAAAATTGTTATTGAAATTTCTGAAAAACTCTAATGACGGTTTGTTTCTGCATGTCTGACAATTAAAAACTGCGTTGCGACTTATATCACGTGACCTCAGATTTGGCGGGAATTTGAAATTGGTCAAATTGACAAAACTTTATCGGGAAAATGTGTTTGGAATCCAACGAGAACCTCATATACCAATTTTGAACCAGATTGAGAAAAACATCGAAAAATACCATTTTATTCCTCTACCCTTACTAAGAAACATTATACATTCTTGTTTCATCTGGAAACAGCTTCAATGACCTAAATCACATGAGTTTGGGTCAAAAACTAATCAAATATTTGTGAAATAGACGTTTTGCGGGAGATTAATTATGAAAACATGATTAACCTTCCGTAACGCGATTAACCTTCCGTAACTTTTTGGGATTGATTACTCGCGCAGGACTCTCAATCCGCATCAGTTTTTATCGAAAAAAATGCAATTGAAAATGTTTTTTTTGCAAAATTTTCAACAAACAATCAAAAACGAACTGTTAGATCAAAGAATTTTTTCTATAAAGTACAAAAAGTAAACACATACTGATGAAAATATAATTCAAAATTTATTCAAACATTGCCTGTGTAGCACTCGTGTCACGAACATGAAATATGTTCAAGACTCATGAATCTTCCACATTTTCTGGTTGAAAATTTGGTTGGGCGGTTTTAAGTTCTACTGCAATAGTAACAGCGTCCTCTTTTGTTTTCAGAATCATTGGCAGACAGTTCAGGAGTAGTTATTTCAAATATTTCTCAGAGTCTTGATCTTACAGTTCAGGGAATGTTGGTCTGTACTCGCGTCGGACTCTCACTCCGTAATTGCTCACAACACAAAAACCATAAATACGGCGTCCATATAAGCCGCTACTCAGGATACTAATACATATTTGGGAAGGTACAGGCACAAGACTCAAGAGGGGGGGGTGCGTTTGGAAAAAGACAATATAAAGGATGCTGCGGACTGAGAGCCCGCGCGTGAGTTGCGGAAGTCTTGTCACTAGGTGTAGTCATGCCCTGTATATTGATGCACATGAGCTCATTCAATGTTCCCAACCAACAATAAAATTTGAACCAACTAGTATTTGTAACTAAAACTCAATTATACATTATTTATCCCAATTGAACTCAGTATTGTTTAGGTGGGTGTGGAAAAATATAAAAATCTCAATGAACAAACAATGTACAAATGTTCAATATTCTACGTGACCACTTCCGCGCTCCATACATAGAATTGTTCTGGAAAACATTTCGCGACGAACATTTTTCAACATAGTTCTGTTGATCAGTGCTGCACAATTCCTCATACAAATATTTTAATGTTCTACATTTTGAAATTGGCGTTATTTATGAACATTGCTTCTCAGGTGAACCCATAAAAATGAATCACACGGCGTTTGGTCTGGAGACCTAGCAGGCCAAGGATTACCTGAATATCGACTTATCCACCGCCCACCAAACTCATTGTTCAACCACTCCCTCACTCCATTCAATAGAAGCCCCATCTTGTTCAAAGAATGGACGAATCCGCTCTTGTGATGGTGGGTTGTCAATAAATGTAGATATCTCGGTCCGTAAAGAGTTCAAATACCCTTCGCCATTTAAACCTTGTCTAAAAAAGAAGGGACATACAATTCGCTCATTTAAAATTCCACACTATACATTCACTTTGGAACTATATTGGTCCTTGGCTTCAATAATGAAATTGGAATTATGATCTGCCCACCATCTACAGTTTTGAGAACTGACGGCACCATTTGAGGTAGAAGTTTCTTCGTCAGAAAATAGCACATATTTTGAGAAATCACGATTGTCTTTCAACATTCCCTGGAACCGAGCACAGAAATGAAATCGAGCGTCAGTACTTGCACAAATTTTGGTTTGTATGGGTGAGAGTGATTTTGCTTTAAAATTCGTCTAACAGAGGTTTGGCATATTTCTGCCATTTCTGCCATAATTTTTGTCGAAACTCTTGGTGTCTCAGTGACTGTCAGTGAAACATTGTTAACATTATTTTCAACATTTACAACAGGCTTAACGTGAACACTTTTATATTTGTTTTCAACGGAACCAGTTTCCTCACATTTTTGCAATATCTTTGCCACCATAGTAAAAAGCAAATTTTGGTCTGGAAGCCTTTTATTGGAAGTTTCAGCTACTTCTTTTGTGCCATATTAATTTTCGCCTTATAGCAATACTATTTCTATGTTTTCTTCTATACTCAGTTTTGGAGCCATTTCTATTGATAGATTGAAAAACACAAAAACTGATTAAGAACGACAACTCCAACAAAATTGTCAACAAGTTATTGTGACATTTGTTATTGTTACAACAAAAGTAGATCTTTTCTCAAAGCCGCCTTATGAAATTCAAAAATATAGCCAAGTCATTGAAGTTCAAATTTACTAACCAATATTAAATTTAGCAAAGATAAATAATGTATCATTAAGTTTTAATTACAAATATCACTTGGTTTGAATTCCATTCACGGGTTGAGAATATTGAATAAGCTCAAGTGCATCAATATACAGGGCATGACTACACCTAGTGACAAGACTAAAACGTGTTTTCATAATTAATCTCTAGCAAAATGTCTATTCCACAAATATTTGATTAGTTCTGACCCTAACTCATGTGATTAAGGTTATTTAAGCTGTTTCCGGATAAAACAAGAATGTATAATGTTTCTCAGTAAGGGTTGAGGAATAAAATGGTATTTTTGTTTTTTCTTCAATATGATTCAAAATTGGTACATGGGGTCCCCATTGGATCCCAAACACATTTTTTCGTCAAAAATTTTAGATATCTTGTCATTTCCCGACAAATCTGAGGTTACGTGATATAAGTCGCAACGGATTTTTCAGTTGTGAGACATACAGAAATGAACCGCCATCAAAGTTTTTCAGAAATTTCTATAACAAATTTGTTTCCCGTAGATAGCCAACTTTATGATGTATATATTCAATTATATTCGGAAATGCAGTCTGTAATGATCTTTTTTTTTTTTTTTTTTTATTCAGAGAAGAAAAGTTGCATCAACCGTTAGGGTTATTAGCAATGGCATAATACATATGATTCGATTAATATATTATATTTAAAATTAATTTATATTTGTTTAGAAATGTGTATATCGTTGAGGAAAGCAATTGTTCAGTGTCACAGTTTTCACCAAGAATGTCTTTCATCGTTTGTGGGATGTGATGAGTAAGTCTGTCGATGTGATAAAGGACACATTCTGTTGAAATATGTTCAACACTCAGTTCTGTTTCACACACTTCACATCTTGGTTTGTTACCACCTGTTATGAAGTATCCATGTGTTAAGCGGGTATGTCCCAGTCGCAGACGTGTCAGGATAACTTGGTGTCTTCTGTTTTTAGGAGAATTTTTCCACGGGAGCACTGATGTTTTTACTTCTTCTAGCTTAGAGGTGGAACTATTCCATTGATGTTGCCAATTGTTGGTGATTTCTTGTTTGTAGAAAGATTTCAGGTCAATGTGATTTATTTTGGGTTCAATAGCAGTCAATGGATTTAAGATGGCTGCTATCGCCAGTTGATCTGCTCGTTCATTGCCTGGGATGCCCACATGAATCTGATCACTGCTCGGTTTTGGTTGAGTACTTGGAGCTCTTGTTCAATAAAAAGTATAATGGGATTTTGGGTGTTTGATTGATTTATTGCCAGAAGAGCGCTCATGGAGTCTGTTATGATGAGGCACTTCCCAATTTTTTCATTATTTATGTACTTCAAAGCTTTCCATATAGCGTATGTTTCTCCAGTGAATATCGTACTTTCTGTTGGTAGTTTGAACGAAGCTTGAACCTCTGCGGTAGTGAACGCCGTTCTGACTCCATCACTAGTTTTGGATGCATCTGTGTAGAGGAGGTTGAAGTCTGCATAGTGTTCCAGAAGATGATGAAATTCTGCCCAGATCTCTTCATGGTTCGTCTGGCTTTATTCATATCGTGCGAGGGTATTGTCAACTATGATTTTGGGAATGCTCCAGGGTGGAAGGATTGGCATTTCCGAGGAAATAGATGTTTTTGGTCTCTGGAGGTGCATTCTAGATAAATACCGGTTTAGTCTCTCATAAAAGGGAATGTCGGCCCTCTTCTTCTTTTCAAAGACAATTCGAAATCTATTCGCAATTACGTTATGGTGGACAAGTTTCTGCGGCAATGATAAAATAGAAGAAGCGTATGTTAGAGTTAGTAATTGTCTCCTTGAGGATAATGATGGTTCGTTTGATTCGCAATGGATGCTGGTAGTTGGACTTGTGCAGTATGCTCCGAGTGCAATTCTAATAGCTTTGTTGCTGATTACGTCAAGATCCTTCAGAACCGATTTCTTGGCAGAGTTATACACTATAGAACCATAATCCAATTTTGATCTTATCAAAGATTTATATATGAGCATAAGTGTAGCGGAGTCAGCTCCCCAATTTCTTGAGGCGATTGTTTTCATAAGGTTCAGGCCGTTCTGACAGGATTTCTTCAAATGTTGGATGTGATGTTTCCAGTTGAGTCTTTGATCGAATATCAGTCCCAAAAATTTAATGTACTCAATATCTTCCCCAAACATCCCCAGTTGTGGTGGGTGTTCTTTAGGTCTTTTCGAGAAGTGTACACATTTTGTCTTTTCAAGTGACATTCGAAGGCCTGAAGATGACGACCATTCCTCTAGATTGATCATGAATATCTGTAGATTGTTGTGTATTGAAATAGGATTCTTTCCCTTACCAAACACTACTAGGTCATCTGCATAGAGTCTGGCTTTGAGGGGTGCTGCACATTTCAAATGTGAACAATGTGACAGCTCTGACGCAGCATTTTTTGATGCCATGGAGGAAGCAGATAAGATAGAACCTAAAGTAGCCATCTACATAATAAAGCAGAAAGATATCATTATCAATGAACTCCGGGATAAAATTTGCATTTTAAATAGGCAAATTGATTTATTGAATCAGATGAAATCCATAGCGCCATCAATATCCACACCAAAAACATTACCCATGAAGCAGGTGTTAAATTGTGACAAAAACACTGTAAACACTGTTTGCTATAAAAAAAGTGCGGTGACAGAGAAAGCTAATTCCAGTTCAACAAACAACCACAAGGGAATTCCCTCGGAGATTCCCTGGTGTTAAATTGTGACAAAAACACTGTAAACACTGTCTGCGACAAAAAAAGTGCGGTGACAGAAAAAGTGAATTCCAGTTCGACCAAACAATCACAAGGGAATTCCCTCGGAGATCCTCAGCAGCACAACGGAAATTCCTTCACTATTGAAAATGTATCCACAAAAATTCGTGAACTTGAAACTGAGAATGAATGTCGTGAGATTATACATCTTGGCCTAGTGAACGATGATAAAACAGAAACAGGTACGGATGTGTCTAATAAAGAATGGAAAACAGTGAGTCATTCCAAAAAACGATTTAAAAGACACCAAATCGTCGTTGGAAATAATAGCGACCTTTTCATCAAAGGTGTTCCAAAAATAGCCACTTCACACGTATGCAGGGTCGACAAAGATACAGCAGCTGAAGATCCCAAAAAATGTTAGAGCCACATTTCCCAGAAGTCTCGTGCGAAAATATTGTGGCCAGATTCCCGAATAAATATGTCTCATTCAAAGTTAAAATATTCGAGGACAACTTCAATGCCGCGATGAATCCTGGAATATGGCTCCAGGGAGCTTACATAAGCAGTTTTTTTTACCAGAATCAGAGAAAAAAGAAAGTAGTCTGAGACCTCTATCATCAAATGTCCATACACCAAAAAATGTGTTTTATAAATCAAGTAGGGTGAGTGTCTATCATATGAATGTCCGTTGTCTGGCAAATAAGCTAGATGAAATTCAAATTTTTTCAGATAAATATCAATATGATGTTCTTTGCATATCCGAACATTGGCTATCGGCAGAATATCTTTCTACTGTTAACCTTCACGGTTACTACCTAGCTGCTAATTTCAGCAGATCTGTGAGGCGTCACGGTGGGGTGGCCATCTTTATCAAAAAATATATTTCCTGTGAACCTATTATTTTGGAGCGGTTCTGTTCATAATTAAATATAGAACTATGCGGGATTGAACTTCCAAATTTGAAAATTGTTTGTTTGTATAGATCAGGTAATGGTGACTTCGGTATATTTTTAGATTTATTTGAAAACGCCTTACAATATCTTAACGTTGAAAAATCCAGGGTAATACTAGCCGGTGATTTCAACTGACTTTGCTGTAGCCGAGTCTCCGAACTTATTCACTTTGATAACTCACTTGAGTCGTTTAATTTGCATACCAGTATTTTTGAATTTACCCGGGTGACTCCCACATCTGCTACTCGAGTTAATAATATAGTAACTAATATAGACATGTCGCTTTATAGTTCTGGTGTCTCAGAGCCGTGCCTATCTGATCACAGGGGGCAATATTTTATCGTTAATAACATGCCGACTAAAGTCAATGACGAGTCCCAGTGGAGTCGTCCAATACATAGACGAGGTCTATTGCAATTGAGATCTCAACTGATAAATTCTGACTGGACTTTCATTGGAATTGATTTTTTAACCCCTGATGTTAAAATGCAAGAACTTCAAGAACTCATAAATAGTCCCGTAGTGAGTACCTTCCACACAAAAAAAAAGCACCACCATAACCAAAAAACAACCAGTTCAGTGGATGAACGATAATCTGAGAAAAATGCGTAATACTTTGAATGCCATAAAAACTGTGCATGATATTGACAAGGATATTTATTCCCTGAATGCCCATAAGAGACTGAGTAGGAATTATCAAGCTCAAATAGAAATCAGCAGGACGGAAGCTTATAACAACTATTTGTTAAAATCTGACATCGTTATGAGGGACAGTTGGAACCTGATGAATCTTGAAGGAAATAGGAGACAAAAAAAGCCACCAGAAACAAATATTCCAGAGGACCAATTCAATGTCTACTTTGCTACAATCGCTGAGAAGATTATGAGCTCACTACCTAACGTACCCCATGAACCTACTTCTCATCTGAAAACATTAAAATCCCCGATAAATTCATTCGTGCTAAACCCTGTTACTCCAGGTGATATTTATGATGTTATTCTTGGCCTAAAAAATTCTAACGCTTGTGATACTTCAGAATTAAATAGAAAAATTATCAAATCCCTTGCAGATATTATTTCTGAAGCTTTATCTTCCCTTATTAATGACTGTTTCTGTGCAGGAATTTTCCCAAATGCCCTGAAATTTTCTGTTGTTATACCTGTATTGAAAAAAGGAAGCACTGATGATGTAAATAATTTTCGTCCAATATCTATTGTTCCAATAATTGGCAAGATCATTGAAATCATCGTCAAAAAACAACTCTATAACTTCATGGAAATGCACTCTGTGTTTTGTCCAGGTCAATATGGTTTTAGAAAAGAGATGTCCACAACAAAAGCTCTTCTCCAAGTAGTGTCGGACATTGTCGAGGGCCTTGAGGAAGGTGAACACTCACAACTTTAGTTATGTGATCTTTCCAAGGCCTTCGACTGTGTCTCACATGATATACTTTTGGAAAAGCTCTCAATTTTTTCGAATCTTACCTCAGTGAACGATCTCAATGTGTCAGACTAAATGGTGTTCTATCAAATAGTAAGACAGTAAATCACGATGTTCCTCAAGGCTCGGTTCTGGGCCCTCTTCTGTTTTTAATCTATATAAATGATTTATATTTCTTCATTCTTCCAACGAAAAGCGTTCTTTTTGCAGATGATACAACATTTATTTGTCAGAGTAATAATGTTGGCAATCTGTCCACGTTATCTAATAATATAATGGATTTAGCCAAAACCTGGTTTACTAGTAATAAACTCAAACTCAACTTGGAAAAGAATCAATCCATTCTTATATCGTCCAAATCAAATCTCACTCGAGGTAGCTGTGTGAAATTACTTGGCATGCAACTTGACGATAGACTCAACTGGGGCCCTTATATCGCAGCATTAGCGAAGAAACTGTCTAGTATTATTTTTCTGATTCGATGTTTGAAAAATATCGTCAGTATTAACGTACTCAAATCATGTTATTTTGGTTTGTTCCATAGTCATCTGTCCTATGGTATTCTTCTATGGGGTGAATCGTGCCACTCTCTTAAGGCATTCATTCTTCAGAAGAGAGTGATCAGAGTAATGGCGGGAGCTCACTATCGTGAACATTGTCGTCCTCTCTTCATCAGTCATCAAATAATGCCACTTCCTACTCTATTTATTTACTCATGTTTACTTGAAATTCATGAAACTAAACATAAATACTCGACTCCATCCGATGTCCATGGTTACACCACTCGCCATGCTGATCTAATTTCTACTACTCGGTTCGGGCTTCAAATGTCACAAAATAACTCTCTGAACCTTCATTTGTACAACAGATTACCTTCTAGGATAAGGAGTCTGGGTTTCTTTCAATTCAAGGTGCAAATCAAGACTTTTCTTTCGAAACATTGTCTTTATAGTGTCAATGAGTATCTTGATTTGAATAAAAATTAATTTGAATGTATATGATGGACACTCCTCACCTGAATGTTTTTATCCAGATAATTAATGTTATATTTATGTTGAAAAGGGAAACATTCTCAATTGAATATTGATAGAAAGATTTTTCTGTGAATTGAAAAATCCACGATTAAAATGAAGTTATTTTTTGTGAATGTCTAACGGAAAACAACTACTTCCCCGGCTAAAGCCACGCTGGACATTGAACTACATCTGATAGATATTCTGAAAAGACCCTAACTCAAAAGAAAAAATCTGGAATTGTTTGCTTTCCATTCAAGATAGATATTAGATTTTCTATTCCAGTCTTAATTAATGTCAAGAGGTTATCTTGACGTGGAAATAAAAATTATTTTAGTAGATGATTCCACATCTGAAATTTTTGACATCCGTTATATTTCAAATATGTTATATTTATGTTCTTTACTCTGTGTATTTACATTTTATATAAATATCCTTCTTCTGTTCTGTTCTGACGTCCTACTATTACTCATGTATATTGTAGAGAAATAAATACTTCTACTTCATTTGTCAGTAATATTGTTGATGGCTATGAGGAATAAAGTGACCCTTAGTGAAGAACCTTGTGGAATCCCATTTTCCTGAATTTTAGAGGAAGACAATGCCCCGTTGGCTCTGACACGGAATTCGCGGATTTTTAGGAAGTTTGCAATGAACTGCATAATGTTTCCTCCAAATGACCATTTCTGTAGGGTGTCTAGGATTGAGTACCGCCACGCTGTATCATATACCCTTGTGATATCGAAGAAGATTGCAATGCATTCTTGATCGTTTGATGATTCGTGAATATCGGACTCAAGATCAACCAGATTATCCAGTGTGGAGTGTTTTTTACGGAATCCGCTCTGTTCAGGTATAATGAACTTTTTCTCTTCTAGCATCCATATAAGTCTTCGATTGATTATTTTCTCCATCAATCTGCACATCGCACAGCCAATAGAAATCGGTCTATATCCTTCCGGTGACGATTTGGGTTTGCCTATTTTATATATTGGTATTATCACTGATTCTGCCCATCTCTGGGGGAATACGTGTTCATTCCAGATGAGATTGTATATCCTTAAAAGAATATCAGTAGCGTTTTCTGGTAACTTACGTATGAATATCAGAGGGATGTCATCAGGTCCAGGAGATGAGTTCTTAGTACTATTGAGGCAGTCGAGGAGTTCATTCGATGTGATTGGGCAGTTCTGTATATCATGTTCCATACTTTGATAATTGATATCTATTTTTTCGTCCTGCCTTTCTTTTGTCATGAGGTATGATTATTGTCACTTGGATGTTGTTCATAGGTTGATGCTAGTGCCTCTGCAATGTCTTGTGGTGAGGTTAAAATTGTGTTTGTGTTTTTCAAGTGGTTAATGGGATTGTATATATATTTTCCTGAAACTTTTTTCACCATTTTCCAGACATCTCCTATGGGAGTTGTGTTATTGATTCCAGACACAAATTTCTTCCATGACTCGCGTCTGCTCTTTTTCATGATATATCTAGATCTCGCTCTTAATCTTTGGTTTTGGGGTGTTCTGTGTCTTTTGTAGGTATTCAATGCTTTCTTGGTCTGTTTGACAGCTTGGTTGCACTCAGAATTCCACCAGGGTAGTGGGGGATGATTTCTGATAGTTCGAGTTTTTCCAATGCACGTTTCTGCTGTGTCAGTTATGATCTGTGAGAATTGTTTAACTATTTCATCTATGCCAAGCGAAAACAATTCATTTTCTTCCCAAGCATGATATTCGCGATTCTAGGGTTGTGCTAAAAAGGGGCAAGTCTGCGTTGTTAAGGGACCATTTCGAAGAAGGTGTGGATAATGGATCTACCTTCTGATTATTCATTATGATCGGGTAGTGGTCGCTACCATACAAATCACTAAGAACATCCCATTCGAGTGACATGGACAATATTGGCTCACAAATTGAAAGGTCAATGGCTGATGATTCTCCATTGCCTACATTGAAGCGAGTATTCCTTCCATCATTTAGCAGATTGAGGTTCAAATTATTCATAATGGTTTCTATTTTCCTTCCCTTTGTTGTGGTTCTTTTTGAACCCCAGATATGGTGATGTGAATTGAAGTCTCCAAGTATCAAGCGGGGTGTGGGTATTTGATTGAAGAGGTCCGTAATGGCATCAATGTTTGGATCCTGGTTTGGTGGAATATAAATTTTACATATATGTAGTTTTTCCGGTCCTCCGATTGATACTGCAACTGCCTCCATATCCGTCGTCAGTGGGATAGCTTGTGCTTCCAATGAATTTTTCACATAAATGGCTACTCCGCCGCTGGCGTGTTGATTAATGAGTCTGTTTTTATAGAAGCATGTATGGTTGGATAATTTGTGTACTGTATCATTCCGAAAATGAGTTTCTTGTGAACAGATGATTGATGGGGTGTATTTTGATAGGATGATTTTCAAGATTTCTATTTGGGTGTAATACCCATTGAGGTTCCACTGTATTATTGAATTGAATTTACGGTTTTTGATGTTTAAAAGGTTTCTTGGGATGTGTCGCCGTCCTCTATGTCACTGATTAGCTCGAGTTTTAATTGTTTCCCTATTTTATTCTGAACGTTGGTGCATCTTGTTTTGATTTCACGTTCAGTTAGAAGGGGGTAAATTTTATGTAACAAATTGAGGAGGCCGGTGATATCTAATGTGTATGATTTTGCAATGCTCAACGGATCAACAGAGACATGGATGTTCTCAAAAAATTCTTTAGTTCTTCGTAGGTCAATACATATTGCTGGGATTGGTCTTCAAACATCGGTTTGATGGGACCTAGTAGTTCAACCATCTGTTGTTTTTCGCATGTAATAGTTTTACCTTTTTTTCTTCGTTGTTCTACAGTGGGTTTAGCGAATAACTCTTTTTCATCAGGTGTAATCGGTTCTGGGGTGGTTATTTCGAGTCTGTTCCTTTTTGCTGAAGGTGTGGCTACCGGTGGTGTGATTGTTCTTACCTCCTTGGGCCGTTCAACCTCAGAATTTTCGGTTGATTGTGATGAAGTGTTGTTAACGGTATTTGCGTCGTTATCTTTTGTGAGGTTTTGTGTAATGATCTGGTGGGTAATCGTGGCGATTTGACATTGTGCTGCCAAATGTCCCTCTTGCTTACATTTGAAACATAGCTTGTCAAGGGACAGATAAATACGGTAGGGAGTTTGATCGTATGTGATGACTACGGATTGAGGAATTGTAGAGGGGTCAATTGGGGAGATATAAGTTTGTCTGCGGAAATTCAATATGTGCTTACCTATATTCCGGGTTGGAGGTCCCTATTCTGAGGAAAGTGATGGGTGAAACTAAAGTCAGTCCTATTTTATGGAGTTCCGCTGTTAGTACTTCATGGGGGAATTGTGGGACAGACATTAGATATGAGAAGTTTTCCGTTCGGTGTGATTAGTTTTCTGGCGATGTGGGTTTCTTGATCTATGGTGATTTCTCCTTCGGCTTCATTCATGAATTTATCTACGATTTCTTCACTTGATAAGTATATGCAAATTCTGTTATTGGCAATTCTCGAGGAAAATAAAATATTTCTTGGATGAACAACATTTCCTAAAGCTACGAGGTAGTCCTCCAGTTTCAGGTTTTCGAGGGCAGTGAACAGAATTCCTTGTTTTTTAGAAGGATGCTTGGTGGGGTTCATTTGACTCACTACGGATGAGAATAGTCTGTTGATATTTGGGGGATTCCTGTAGTCAGAAATCCCCAAACTAGTTCCTTTATTCATGATTGAGAAATTGATTTCATTACAGCCTTAGTGCGCCCCTGCACTTCTGCTCCAAGAGCGCTGATAAGGCTTGGTATTTGGCCTTGCGTACAATGCCGATTCCTGTTTCACTTAAATTTATAAGGATATTTGAACACTTATAGCAATTGACTTACAGGAATATAGACGATGTCCTATGTATGGAACTGATAGATGTTTCACTCGAATTTGTAGACTTTTAATTTCACGTATAAATAAAAGTTTCGGAGACTGATTCTGAGCACACTTATTGGTTACAATGTCAGGGCCGAACTCCTCTGTAATGATCTGTTTTAATTATATTCTTCGTTATCAAGTCGAGCTTTCGAAAATATTCATTTTTTTTCTCAAGACTATCTACAATGTTCTATTATAAAAAACATGTAATATATAATTTAAATGGTAACTTACTTAACCTGAAAATAAGAAAGAATTTGGTACAATGAAGAACATTGGAATGTTCTTTTTGAAGTTCAAAAATATTTCAGATAGTGACAATTTCATTATACAGGATGACAAAATATGTTTAAACAATAGATTTTCATGAAGAACGATTATTTTGATTAATTCCTTTTTGTTTATGTAGTATATAAATATAAATTGAACTCAGCTCATTGATGTCTGTTTTTTATTCCTTTTCATTAATGTGGACCATTTCTAAGAATTTTTGTTAAGTCCTTCTCAACATCTAAAATTCCTGAATTTTGATAGTCAATACGATTATCTCTGTCTATAAAATGATTTGCCAAAGCACATGATCTAATACACCTTCTGCAATCACTTTTGTGGCCTGCATTTCTATCTTTGAGCATCTGTTTGGTCTGACCGATGTACACTTGATCACAATTTCGGCATGGAATTTTATAAACGATATTAGATATAAAATTTTTTGGTATTGGAGTTTTCAATTTGGAATGAAGATTATAAATGGTTTTCAAATTGGTTTTTGCTATTATAATATTTTAGTTTTTTGGCAAGTTAAATCAATTTTGGTTTTAATTCTTGAATGTGAGGAAGACTTCTGTAGTATATTCGATTGTTATTGTTATTATTCCTCTGTTTGACGAGTTTCAGTTTATGGCCTAACGAATCCACATCCGAATGTTCAGGTGGAATGCATACACGAGCAAATACCTTCTGATCTTTTCAGCTTGATTCCCTACGTTCATTGCTCCGCGAATTATTCAATTACTACTAATTTAAATGGACAAATTAAATGAAACGTGAATCTCGGGTAAAAAGGAAGGAGACTCAATTAAAGTCAACCAAATTAGTGATAATGAATTTCCATCGTATCAAAATGCAACCATTACAATACTTTGCTTATATTGTTTAGATGTTTTAGGAAATTATATCAGTGTGAATCAGCTCCTCAGTTGTGAGTATTTTCAGTTGGTATATCTACACATTTTTTCCTTCAAACGTATAATAAAATCTTCATAGGAAAACGGCCTAAACGGATATAAAAAGGTTATCCATGTGACACTGTTTAACTACATCAGCTACAGAAACACTAACCTGCATTAAAAAAAAAAACTATTCCTTGTAGTAGTTTTCACAAGAACAAATTCCATTCGGAATGTGTGGAAATATCCGTAGATTTATTAGGACAGAAAAAAAAAACTCAGGATAATATCTCGAATATGAAAATAACCCCAAAACCATATATGAAAACATCCTACTAATCTGTACTTAGCAATAGCTCAAATACTGCAATCCTTGTTGAACCCAAAGTATCTCAAGAAAACAATCAAACTAAATCTGATATTATGCATTATTCGAATATGACGTATTCAAACTCCATCATTGGGAAAATCAAGTATATAAGCGACGGTGGACTTATGGTCAGCTGTGAATCTCAGGAGGAAACTAATATATTCAGAGAAAAGGCTCAAGAAAAACTCTCTCGCAAGCTATGAAATGAAGTTATTAAGAGAATCACACCCCCGTGTTCGTATTGTAGGATTTTCATTCGATAGTGATACCCTTCTGAAACTCATAATGAAACAAAATGATGATATCGTAGGCTGTAATTCAAACTGTAAAATAGTTAAATTCATTCCAACGAAATATTTGAAGAACAAATTTTATCAGGCCACTCTTCAGCAGAATTTGTCAAATTATTCTAATGTACTCAATAATGGTTACTTATTAGTCGGTCTATATCTTCGCAAGGTCTATGACGCCATTGAAATCCCACGATGTTCAAGATGCAATGGTTTCAATCATTCTAAACCACCTGTAAACTTACTTCATCATGTCCGAACTGCGGAAGACATGAGAAGAATGTATGTGATTCTAAAATGCACCAATTGTCACAAAAAATCTAACTTCACGGTTGATGATGGGGCCTGGGACCACCAGTCATAATCAAATGTGGATAACAAATGGAAATTTGGGCCTAAATGGTCAATAGCAACTGATTTCAGACATGTTGCCTGATAATAAATCCACTTCTTCAACAAATCAGTTTACAAAGTCTATCAAAATTAATGGAATCTCCATACACTAACAAAATGTAAGGGGTTTGAATACTAAATTGAATGAACTATATGATAACCTGAATACTTGCTGATATGACATGGTAGCATTCTCTGAGACATAGCTGGGATCAAATATTCTGGATATTGAAATCACTGAAGACACGTTCATTACTCCCAAATCTGACCGTAACTTTCGAACCCTAAACCGTTTTCGGGGCAGGGGAGTTATGTTGGCAGTTGATTCTCAGCTCAGTGCAACGGATCCCAATCAAAGTGATAGCGCATTCAAGGATTCATATCACATTGATATAGTTGGCGTGAAAATATTCTATTATCACCAGCATACGTTTTTGTTATATCATTTCCGCCAAATAATTCAACTGAATATTACAATTCAGTACATGAAGCCTTCCCTTCATTGAAATATTTGTTTCACTCAGAAGTTCTGATTATTGGACATTTCAACATTTCCAGTTATATGGATGATTAACTAAAAGATACATTCATTCCAACTACACATGATCTTCAGAATTTTTGCTCCTTGGACTATGAATAATCGATGATGTTAGAAATGGTAACAACAGGACTTTTGACCTTGTTCTATCAAACTGTTCTTGTATTGTAGAGGAAGCACACGCTATTTTAATTAATGAAGGCTCTCATCATCCACCAATCGTTATCTTCTGCAATTCGACAAATAATGTGAAGAAAAATTGAAATGAAGCTTTTCATACCTCAGTTCCCAATTTCAGGAAAGTTAACTTTCTAAATCTGCATAAAGACTTTCTTGAATGCGACTGGTCCTTTTTGGATCAATATTCAGATCCAAATACTGCTTGCGGAGCCTTACGACAAAGTAAACTCTATTGTGGGGCTGAATGTCCCAAAAAAGATCAGAACTACTCGCAGTTATCGATCTAAGTACAACTCAGCCCTAATCAGTGACATACGTCTCAAACATAGATTTTGAAAAAGGTTCAGAAATTCTGGTGAAGAAGAAGATCTTGATAAATTCAAAAGATTGAGGAGAGATATTGAGTCCAACATTATAAAACTCCATCGTAATCATATTATCTATGTAGAGGAAAGTTCCACCTCTAATCCCTTGGTATTATGGAATTGCATGAACTCTAGAAAAAGGAATGCCACCCCACCATCTAGCTTCAACTAACCAAGTCACTTTTCTTGACTCATTCAATAATAATCCTCCGTTGGTAATAAATGAAGTGACTGAAAAGCAAGTATTAGTCTCATTAAAAAAATTTAAACCCATATTAACCAGTGGACCTGACAATACCCCCTCCTTTGATTCAAGAGACTACGCAGTTGCCTTTGGAAACCCCCTCTGTACATTATTTGATTGATTTATTTCAACCAATACATTTCGTACACTATGAAAAGAATCTAGAATCATACCGGTCTACAAGAAGGGGGCAAAATCAGACATTTGCAAATACCGCCCTCTAGTAATTATGAATGATTTCCTGAAAACTTTTGGGATCCTACTATATGATGACATTAATACGCATGTGAAGAATCAAATCACCCCTTGTCAAGATGGTTTTTTTCAAAGGAACGTCAACGATTACAAATTCAATTTGTATCACAGAGCAATCATCTGATACTACCGATGGAAACTATCATTGTGATATAATTTATACGGATTTCTCGAAAGCCTTCGATAGGCTTGATCATGGAATTCTTCTTCACAAACTGTCGAATTCCAGACTAACCACAAATCTCACATCTTTATTTAAATCCTACCTTCATAGTTCGTAAGCAGTATGTCAGTTTCAATGGTCAAAAGTCTATTGAAGTCCTTCCCATGTCAGGTGTCTTCCAAAGGTCTAACTTCGAGCCATTATTTTTCATAATGTTTATTAATGACATTGTAGCTACTCTCTCCGTCGCTCACTCACTGTATGCCGATGATCTCAGGATATACCATGAAATTATCACCACAGAAGACTTCTCCAAGATGATCTAGACCGTCTGAATCTCTGGTGCATCGAGAATAGCTTATTCCTCATTGTTTCCGAATGCCAGGTTATGTCTTCCACCGCCAAGCCGAATCCAATTCTTCACAATTATAAACTGTAGAATGTCGTATTGGAAAGACCCGACACTTTCCAAGATCAAGGAGTAACATTCAACGAAAAACTCTCTTTCCCAAAACATATCGGGCTAGTCACAAAAAAAATATAGATCAAAAGATTCTGGAGGAAATGGAAAAAATATTCCCCAATTATATTTAACATTTGTTAAATAAAATTCGGAGTATGCATCAACTGTTTGGGCACCATATTATCAGGAATATATATCTAATTTGGAAAATATCCAACGATTTTTTAAGTATCCATGTTTCAAACATGATGGCAACTATCCAGACGTAGGTATCCACATAAACAATTCTCCATCTCCATCTCACATTGGAAGGCATAGACATAAACACACGAGGTGAGTGCCTTCCAGAATATTCGTCTGCTTCGCCCCTTCGCCCCTGCTGATATTGCAGGTAGCCATTGATTTACATATCAGTCTTGGTTTTCCTGACAATTGAGATTATTGAGACGCCTCCTACTTTAGTTTATGCGTCTTTTTATATTCGACCTGACTCCAATAATTAAAGTCCTGTTATCTTCCCTATGTTTGCGACTAATGATGTTCTATACTGGAAAAATTGTTGTTAAAAAACCAGCTTGAAAAATGATGGATTTGCTGCAAGTTCCCCGCATCCTGGGGTTTTTCCTATATCTGTTTTCTTTCCTGAGATTTTCATTGGTATAACGGTTGAACTTTGAATGAAAATTGTGTTTATAATTATTGTACACCTGTATTACAGTTGGTTATTATTCCAGTTCATGGTACAGTTCCAAATTTTGGTAAATGACTCCGTGTTTCCTGGGGTGATTGACTCGGATACCAGTGATACCTGCCGTGAGTGGACTCTTGGGTATGTGGTATCTATAAAATTTGTCAGATATCTCGTTTATGAAATCCTGGATTTTCCCCACATCAGCTATTTCGCGCAGTTCATCGAGCCTGATGTATCTATAACTATTAGTAACGATACGCAGTGCTTTGTTCTGCAGCCTTTCCAGTCTCATTAACTGAGTTTTTGCAAGACTGCAGAACACTGGACTGGCGTATGTCATTGCCGGTCTGATGACTTGTTTGTATATTCGAAGCTTATTCTCCTGTGACAGGTTGGAGTTGCGTGCAATGAGGGGATATGTGCGGCTAATAGCTGCCGCTCCCCTCTGCAACGCCAACGATATGTGTCCATGCAAATACATCCGCCTGTCCAGTTGCACACCCAGGTATCTCACTAAGGGCTTCTCTGTCACTTGACTATTTTCAATCTTTACCTTCCCAAGGATCTTCACGTTAGTTCGTTTCTTTGTGGTGTTAACGACCTCCGTTTTATTGGGATTTAGTCTGATTTTATTCTTCCCTGGTATGACCAACCGATCCAGATGAATCTGGAGCTGTCTGGCCGCCACTTCGCTATAGAACGAATGGGCATAGATCGCGGTATCATCCGCGAACATGGCCGTATTCGTCCGAGCGAAAGTCGGAAAGTCACTGGTATACAGGGAATACAAAATCGGTGACGATGAAGACCCCTGTGGGTCCCCCGCTCCGAGTGTATGTTCTGGCGAACTAGTACCATTAACGTTCACACGAAAGGTCCGCCCCGACAGGTACTACTCTGGTACTTCAATGAGATATAAAGGTATGTCTGCCTCTGCCATTTTGGTGATCAATCCATCTGTCCAGACCGTATCAAATGCTTTTTGCGTGTCCAACAGGACCATGACTGTGTTCTGGTCTCTGTGGAAGGCCTCTTTCACCCCATGAACAACCCGGGCTACTTGAGAGGTCGTAGAGTGACCCCTCCCAAACCCAAACTGTGCCGGTGGGATGATTCCGTGCTCTTCCTCAAAGTCCGCAATACGCTTTGAGATAATCTTGTCCACCACCTTGGCCACCACACTGGGGAGCGAAATGGGCCTATAGCTTTCACGGTGGTTTCGGTTTTTTCCCGCTTTGGGGAAGGGAATGACTTCCGCTTTTTTAAGACAATCCGGATAATTTTGCCACTTTGGGATTGCGTTTAGTACATAAATCAGATGAACCAGTGATTTTCTCGGGAGATTCTTAATCAGAACGGCATCCAACTTGTTTAGCCCTGGTGCTTCATTTCTAGGGAGTTTTCTGATGACCCCCAGAACCTCTTCATATCCCGTTAGTGCCTCCTGAAGCTCTGCGGGTCCCAGCCTCACCTCCGGTGTTCCTCTAATAATTTTGGCTCTATTAGTTATTCTTGTATGTTCCGGCGTACTATCAAGCTCTGTTGTGTGAACTCCGCTGAAGTACTCTTCAAACAACTTGGCTTTTTTCACCGGCTCCACCACCGAACGCCCGGGTCCAGTCACTATGGCTGGAATAGGTTCCCTTTTCCTTTGGAATCCTTTTGCCATGTCCCACAGTGAGTGGTCCCGGACATCGAGGTTCTCAAGTCTGCGATTCCACTTCTCGTTAGTATTGGCGTTAATGAGATCCGTGATTTCTACCCCTAATCTCATGAAATTGTCTTTATATCCTGGGTTTCTTGTTCGTTGCCATTTTGTGCGTTCATTACTTTTTAACTTGATAAAATGTTCAATGTTTGGTGAAATCGCAAATTTGTCACCCCTCACAGTTATTTTTCTGGTTGTCTTGTCCCTTGCTATCTGGATAGTTTTTATAAATTTTTGTGTTTCGTAGTTTATCTCGTCTTCAGATATCTCAGAGTTAATGAATGTGATATTATTTATTATCTTACGATACTCTTTCCAGTTCGTGCAGGACTAGTCATATCTGATTTTTTCCTTTTTGCCATATTTGACTTGGTTTAGCCTAAAGAAAACCGGATTGTGATCTGATGTTAATTCATCTGCTACCTCCAGATCGCTCAGATCTGTTATATTTTTATGGACAACCAGATCTATAACTGTTGGCGACATGCCGTTAAAGGGGTAGTGGGTAGGTTCCTTACTACTCTCGATAACAACTTCGTTGTCTAAGGAGTACCTCAGCAGCGTTAACCCATTAAGGCTTGCCTTGGTCGGGCTGCCGTTCCATTCATTGTGCCTCGCGTTAAAATCACCGGCCAGTATTACCTTGTTCGCAACACTAAACAGATTGTCTGGATCGCGATCTTTGAATTTATTCCCTGGGGCGCTATACACTGAGAATGGGCACGTGCCATCGCTAAGTTTAATTCCCGCATGTTCAATATTCGAATTTTGCCGGTGTATATCCGTATATGGAATATTATCCCTGATTTGGATTGCTACCCCCCCAGCGGCCCTCTCGCCTCCCGGTCTGTCGGCCCTGATGGTGGTGAATCCCCTTAATTTCAAGTTATGGTCCTGTCGGAGTTTGGTCTCAGACAGAAGCATTACATCTACCGAATGTTCGTGAATGAAGCTGCTGAGAAGCACAAACTTCCCAGCAACTCCATTCGCATTAAACATACATGCCTTTATACCTCTATGTACCGCCATTTGAAACGAAAAAACGCACTGTCGGCATATCTCGTTCCCTTCCCGGGATTTTGCTTAACATGTAATACAGATTTTCTAAAATTCCTTCTACTCTTCTAATGTTGAAATATCAAATACTTTGCTATCTAAAATGCTAGGTGTTATAGTTGGAAAGGGAATAGATTGGGAGCCTTCAGTGGGTTGGATAGTTCTTACCACCATCGGCGATGTATTTCCTTCGTTCCTTGGTCTAAAGTCTTGTTCGCTGTTGTCTGTTTGGAGTAGCGCCGGTAATCCGGCGTACCCTATTCTCGACTCTTCATCGCTCATATCTGTATGGGGTAGCGCCAGGTCACCGGCGTACCCTCTTCTCGACTGCTCCTTCCTGTTGCCTGGTTGGGGTAGCGTCTGTTTGACGTACCCTCTTCCTGGCTCTCCATGCCGTTTGTCTGTTAGGGGTAGCGCCCGGTCTCGGGCGTACCCTCTTCTCGACTGGTCGTCTGTTTGGGGTAGCGCCCGGTCAAGGGCGTACCCTTTTCCCGACTCTCCTTTCTGTTGCCTGGACAGCCTCGCCCTCTCCTTCTGCTCCCAGTAATTTGATCTAGTGTGTGGAGCTTCCTCGTACCTTGGTCTAGGGTGTGGGGCCTCCTCGTACCTTGATCCTTGTCTAGTTTGTACCCTTCTTTCGTCAAGTGTAAAACGCCGAAGATGACATCCACCTAGTTATTCAGTCACTGGAGTAGGAGTGACGGGTCCTAATTTCAGGCTATCAAAATCTCTAGGTAAAACCCCAACAATCTTTCAAGCAGAAACCCATGCTATAGAAATGTTCGCACATGAACGCTCCGAAAGAGGCTTCAGGGGGGCAAAGATCTATATCCAACAGACAGCCAAACAGCACTGAAAGTTCTAAAGTCGCACACTTGTGAGTCTGGACTGACTTGGGACTGCAAATTCTCCCTGAGACGGCTGGCTACGAACAGTCAGGTTACTCTGATGTGGGTGTCAGGTCACAAGGGAATCAACGGCAATGAACAAGCAGACAGCTTTGCCGACAAAGGCTCGAACACTCAATTTTCTGCGCCGGAACCCTATTGTGGTCATTCCAAAGCCCACAACAACGAAGAATATCGGCGCTGGAAAGCTTCCAGAGCAAAGACAGTCGAAAAAGCTCCTGAGCCCATCGCCAAGGAAAGCTGAACAGCTTCCCGGGTTGGACAAGAAATACTTGAAACTGGTAACGGGACTGTTCACTGGACATTGTCCTATGAGGTATCACCTCAAAAAAAATCATGGATCGGGCAGTGAACTATGCCGTTACTGCGTGAACTGCGGAAGCTGCAGAACACCTTCTTTGCGACTGCCAAGCGCTGTTTTGCAGAAAGCTTGAATTCTTCGAAGAGATTCCACTAACGCCCTAAGACATCAGGAACTCAGCTCTCAGGAAACTGATACGCTTCACATGGAGTCTCGGAATCCTGGACCTTGAATAGATGAAGGGTAATGTACGAAACACCACACAGGTCAAGGTACGGAGAGGCTAGAAAGCCATACAATCTACTATCTAAGCCAAGTTCGACTGAAAACAGGACATAAATATGATGGATGCGTTGGATGAAACAATGAGGTAATTCTTCTTTGCACGACAGGCACGTCAGACTGGAGGGAAACGGACAAGCGAAAGCGCTGGCATGAAGGGGAACATCAACGCCACTGATCGGGCTAGAACTATTGTGCGAGCTCGTATTTCTGAGGGTTGAATTGAGAGAGAAACGCATTGAGGATAGCTCAACCGAGAGAGACTCAATACATCAGCCAGCATCCGCAAGAGGGGTTTCTAACAGTGCATTCAAATTCTGCTGAGGAAATCAGAAAACTCCTCTCGTATCCTGGTGGTTCTTTGCACTCCACATTCTGGTGGAGTTTTTGAGTCTCGGATAAATTACTTCTTTCTGAATCATCACCAACTCCGATAAGATTGTAGGAATCAATCAGAAGATCCAAAGAAAACAATTAGAATTTGCTAATTGCAGCAAACTAATCGTAGTTATATCCATTCCGAGCACCAAAAGATTTTCAGAATTCCTACTAATTTTGAAGAGCGACAAATTTGAGCAAAAGTCAAGCATCAAGCTATGATTTTCTCCAAACGACAAAATGTTGAATAACGTTCGAATATGTCATTTCCACTAGGGCAATATTTATTGTTCATTGCTCGGGAATTTCTGATTCTGATTTTTTTCAAATTGGCGAACTCTCATAATTTTTATCAACAACACGCCACGAAATATCAGCAGAATGATCATTTGATGGAATTCCATTGTTTTATGTTGGTTTTCTGCTCTGAGTGGGCAAAACACGATTGGTATTCCTAACGAATAAGTGGGTGACTTCAAACATGATTGAACAATGTTTTTATCATTCTGAATGATATTCTGTTATTCAGATAGTATAAGAATAGTAATGGTTTCTATAGGTGCTACGAGCGATTAAACAAATTCTTGCGCCCAATTACCGTTATCTGGTCACCGGCCACCTTCTGTTCATTGTGAAAAGGATCACTTGCTCCGGGCAGCCTTAGTGAAAAATAAAACATTCTGTGAGTCAGTATGGTACTGACAAACAGAACATGACCAGAAGGGCAGATTGTATTTGCCTCAACTGGAATGGGCTGGACTGGGTGTTGGCAGCGTAATTGTTGGTTCTCCTCAAAGGAAGCAATAGACAGAATGAAATAACCAACTCCGAATAAAATCCAACCAACTTTCATCGTAAACTGGTCAGCAATGGTGATTACAGCCTCAAATATTATAAATGGAGAGCAATGCATACTCTGAAGGCTAAAAGATCAACCAGAAGTGCATACTAGGAGAGTTTGAGAAGTGGGTTGAAAGCTCAATAATAGATGCATGAGAGTTTTTCAAACTACAAACAGTAGTTAGAAAAGTAAATGATCAATGCCAGCTTACGGGCGGCCAAACTCACGAGGCAGGGGTGTAGTTCTTTGTGTTCTGTATGAATGGTGGTTCACTTCACTTTTGGCCTTCTCGGAAAGCTTTTTCTATATCTGTTAGTGAGGTGAGTTCTGATAAGTGACCCAGTTCTCATCTTTCCAGCTAGCTAACAAAAATAGTTCGCGAAAATTTCTACTGGTGCCTCTATTTTTTGCGACTGTTAGTGGCGTGAGTCCTAAGAACAATTACCCAACTTACATTTTTTAACTTTTCAGCTATCTGCGAAACTGTTCACGGCAATCCTCACCCCTATCTCTATCCTGCACGACTGATAGTGGAATGTGTCCTGATAACAACGACCCAACTGACAGATCTTCCTGTCCGGCTAACTATAGAATTATTCGAAAAAATTCCTGCCTGTATCTCTATTTTATGCGACTGTTAGTAGAGCGAGTCCTGCGAACAACGTCCCGACTGTCAGATTATTCTTCCAGCTGACTATAGAAGTAACCGCAATGATTTCTACCCATATCTATTTCCTGCGTGACTGTCTAGTCTTGGGAACAATGAATTAACTGACAAATTTTATGTGTTTTGTTTAATTACATGATTACTCATGAGTTTACGCACGTGGTACACCTCTTGAACTGATTCCCTATTGAAATCCATGCCCACCGGTCCTTTGTCACGAAGTCAAGACAGTTTCACTAACTTACCACTCAAATATCTAGCATGGGACTTATACGAAACGGTACCGATCTTTATATCACGCTACAAGGTGCACTTCAGTCAATTACCCTCTCTTCCAATTATTTTACTGTCATGTTCGAAAAGATTGCAGGGTATTGGACAAATGAAACTAATCAACGTCTTTGCTAACGTTTCGCAAATATATTGTTTACTTCTACAGAGCTATGTACAAAAAAAAATGGTGTTAATTAATGAAATCGTTGAAACAATACAATTTTAATATTAAGATATAAACTCACCCTAGGCGTAATTAGCGGTACATAGTACCTGGTCATAAATATTGGGGTTTTGCATTGTGTCAATGCGTCCTCGAACTCTATACAATGTGAAAAATTTAAATGTTTGGAATTGAGATAACTTACAGATCCTCTGACAACTGGTATTGAAGAATAAATGGAACAATTTCGTGTACAGTACAGATTGGAGTAGGAATAAAAAGTAATAAAAAGTTACAAAGGGGTTCCATAACATCTATAACTGACTAGATAAGTGTTTGTATATAAACACCTTCCAAAAGAAAGTAGGTTTATGTCTGTCATACACTGGTCTCACAAATTGAAGGAAGCAGAATTTCAAGTGATGGTGGAAGCGATTATATTATTATAAATTCTACTAAGATATGCAATGTCAGTTTATCTGTTGACTGCATTTTTATAGAGATTGATATGTACCATTTCCAGAATAAACCTTCTCCGCTCGTTGTGTTCACGATCCAAAACTTTCACATTTTTAAATCAAAATAATGACTCAGATTATGGTGGTGTTCTGGTAGCGCGGTTCTTGCAGATCGAGATAAGTCCCTGCAGTCATTTCTGTATTGTTTCACTCTGTTCCCTCATAATTGTTTTCTTTATCCAATATATGTTTTATAACAAGTTACGCACACGATTTTTCAAACTGAATTGGACAGTGACTCTTTAGGAAGCTCATATTTAAATTTCGGAAACATTCTTCGCATTTTATTTTCATTGTGAAGGGCTATGGATAGTTGGTCATTCTGCAGAACCCTGCCGATTTCCTGTAGTAATCCTTGAATATACGTTAATCTGAAGTGTTTTGTATTTGTATTGCCCGTATTGATAATTGGGTTGAAAGATTACATAGAATTCTGTCGAGAAGAGATCTGGGATATTGATTTTGGAGTAACATATATTTTATTTTCTTGAGATTATCTTCATGAAATCTTCCATCACTGACGGAGATGGCTCTACGTTCTAAACCTTTGATGCTAGACGTTTTCTGGAAGAAAGAGTATTTGGAAAAAAAATTAAGGATTTTTCCTGGATTACTAGGTTTCATATACCAATTGCTGGACAAGCTATCATCCGGATTTCTTATTATTAATGTATCGAGAAAAGAAAAACAGTTGTTTCCCTCGTTTTCTTCAGTAAACTGAATGTTCGGGTGGAAATTATTGAAAAAAGTTAATACCTTTTCTTTACTATCTTGGAAGACCTCTGTCAGAATGTCATCAATGTAACAGAATGGAAATTGTACTTCAAATGGCAGCTTATTGGTGATTTGTTCTAGTGAATGATTCATCACTGAATTTGCTATACTGATGGAGGCAGGATTACCCATTGCCGTGCCATCCAGCTGTTCATTGAATTTGAAATAACTTGAGTCAAATATATAGTTGATGATGGTCAGAAATAGATTCGAAGGGATCTCGCTCATTACTTCCAGACTAGGCCAACATTCCTCGAGAATTTCCAAAACTAGGTTTTTTGGGATGTTTGAAAACAATGAAACTACATCCAGAGAGATCGAAATGAAATTATTAGGTAACAACATTTTTTATTCTTCTACTACTGAAAAATTGATTCGTTATATGATATTTGGAGTCTGGAAATAGACATTATTAGGTTTAGCTAATGAATATAAAGGTGCTCCTGTACATGGTTCATTGTCCAAATATTTCACATGCACCAAGTCATAAAAAACACAGATTTCATTCATATCTTTGGTTAATGTTACACATCACCATGTGGTTATTATGATTATTAACTGACTATTATTTTAACCACTTCATTAGTATTCATTTTGTACCTTAATCTATGTTTGTGTAAATATTTCATTATTTTTTCGAATTATTTATTACAGATTCTTTGTAGCTACTCAAGCCCTACACACAGAATTGTTCTACTGTGAAGATTTAAATTTTTTCTCTCCTTCTTTCATTGTATTTCACTTATAATTATCGATGTAATTAAAAGACGATGTGTGAACAAGTTAATATTGCAATTATTCTGAACAATTCCAGTCAGTCCCTTACTTCCGAAGCTGCTACCCATTCGGAAGGGCGTGCTGGTTACATAAAGCAATGACCACTGAGCAGACGTAATCATCCGAAAATGACTGCCTTCTACATGCGGCCATCTAGGGATTAACGACATGCTAGTATAATCTTCAGGTTTGAGAGTACCGTTGGCATCATTCCACCAAGGGCCCCTATAATCAGTACCACAATCCTTAGAGAATGGTCTGAATAGAGTCTTTGGAGTTCGAAGAGTAAATTTCGATACTTCGTCCATTTCTCCTCCTCTTACCACACGATATTCGACTTGGCCTGGGCAGAAAACTCTATGACGTATATCATTTCCTGTAGGCTATTGAAGGGGACTATATCAGGCTTGTTGGCTTGTATTTGCCTGAGGGTGTATTCACCATAACGGACTCAATATTCCCTGAAGAGTATGACAGCACTGGTGTGTCATCAATACCATACGAGTGTCGTAAATGATGAAACAGCACTCGTAACGTCGCGTTATGACGATGGTTATAGGCTGAGACCGCATATTCTGAACATGCTGACAGCAAGTATATAACGGTCTCAGGCGATCCACGGCAGGCCGTGCATCTCGTGTCAGGGACCACTATTCGCTGTGTGCAAGACTGGGAATCCCCTCTAGTGACTCGATAGCTGAAGTTTTCCTATTTTATTTCCAATTCTCACTATGTAACAATTTCAATTTTCTAACAATTTCTAAATAATCTTCCACGATGTTACAATTTCGTGCTCACTGCTAGTTCCAGATGGATCGAAGTTTTTTTTTGTCAAAGGAAAAAAGTAAGTTAATGATAAAAAATATGTGTTTTGATACGAGAGTTCACCGCATTTGGAGGTTATCCATGTGAAGTTATCAAATATCATAAAATAATGCTACTTCTGTGTACTTTCAGGTACGGCAAGTAATGTGCTCGTTAGTTTATTATGGTCGCAGGTTCATAAGCTCTTGAGAACATAAACAAGTGAGGGAGCCAAGTAGTTTAACAAATTAAAAAAAGTACCCACATAACCCTGGCTAGCTTTAACCTGATGGGAAACCACTAAATAACATCAGATTCAACGCAAAACTATCTGATGAAATTCTCAAGTAATATTATTGTCAGAAAAGGAATGAGGTTCACAATTGTACCTGAATATGGGATCCCACTTTTACCCTTGCAAGGATGTTAGAACGGTCCCTTAATAATACAAACACGTTCAACACTCTTTAACACTTATAATTGTCCACAAAATATTGGGTACTGCTCATACAATACAAGTAACGATGTTCACTCTTAGTACTTGAACTGCATTACATTCAACATCAGTTCAGATGTGAGGCCAATTGCTTTTATAACCGAAACCAGTTCGTGAAAATTAAAACAAAAATTATTCTCTGCGAGGTACTTTGCCCTGATAGAATGCCATGTTTGATAGACATTTTGAAAAGACATCAAAAGTATCTCTGTCCTCTGTTCATAAGGCTGATTAATCAGTTCACAACACCGTCCAGGCGTTCTCGAACTCGCAGTTTGAGTGGCCATTTGCTTTCTATCATCGGCTAACACCGTCCCACGGAACTTGGCCACTTCTAGACGATCAAATAGAAAACATCTCAAATCTCAAATATTTATCGAATGAAAACCTCACGTTCCGGAATAAGGGATTGAAATATCGTGGAATAACATAACATTTATCTCTTTGCTGCAGTTTTTGTGATGCAGTTTTGGAATCGAATACACAGCAATAGCGGGGGCTCATTGTTATTATATTTATGATTGTTGTTATACTACCCAACCGTGACCGTTGCCACTACGATAGTAATAATGTTTATTCATCTGAAGTATGATACAATATTCTTAAGGAATTTGAGAATGAACGGGTAGACCTCAGAAACTAAAAGTTATCAGCTTGTGATCAGTGATTACCAGGATCATTACCTACTTCTGCCACCATGGGCGCTGTCATAGTTTCATCTATCCCCTCTTGCCTAATGCACACAGCGAATAGCGGGGGCTCATTGTAATTATATTTATTATTGTTGTTATACTACCAAACCGTGACCGTTGCCACTACGATAGTAATAATGTTTATTCATCTGAAGTATGATACAATATTTTCAAGGAATTTGAGAATAAACGGGTAGACCTCAGAAACTAAAAGTTATCAGCTTGTGATTAGTGATTACCAGGATCATCACCTACTTCTGCCACTATGGGCGCTGTCATAGTTTCATCTATCCCTTCCAGCCTAATGCATAAAGCGAATACCCATCACGCGGCTTCGGTGGACAAGAGAGCTAGGAACACCATCCTGGCAAGCCATGATCAATACGTCAGTCTTCGACTTGAGTCCACCTGACCTGAGAAAAGCAAAGTTCAGCCTTTGAGATAAGTGGTGGTCTTCAATATTTTTATATAAGATTCCATGCATCGGCTTATCTTTGTTCTTTGCAGCTTTTATGTGGGATTTCCGTCGAGCAGGCTCCAACTTAGTGATAGAGTCTTGGACTCTTCGCTCGGTGCCGAATACAAGACCAAGTTCTTCGGCCACGCAAATTGCTGCCTTGAAAAGAAACGCTCCTTTCTTTATGATCTTATGGTCTTTGCCCAACAAGAGAAGGGGATTCAAGTTTGCTGAAGACTTTACAGGCTCCATCCAGCACCATCCTGTTGTGTAGGCACTCCAAACACAGGAGTCCACGGCCTTCCTGGTGTCGGTGGAGGTACAACCATGGAACGGGCGATTTTGGATGTAAACTACGATGTAGGTGCATCATTTTGCGAGTCTTCAATTTGACGCATCTCTCCCAGTGTCGACTTCACCACCCCAAAGGAGTAGATTAGTATCGGAACTGCAAACATGTTGGTGGCAGAAACTTTGTTCATGCCCGACCATTCTGATGACCAGATCTGCCGGAGTTTCTGCGCTGATATATACGTCGAGGAGCGTTTTTTACCACCGTACCTCTTGGGTGCAACGTTGTTACACTCCTAGATAGGTACGCCTCTCCGGCATACAGATGGTGCAGATTATTATTTTTATTATTTTTAATATTATTATTATTATTATAATGGATGAAATATATAATGTACATAAGTAAAATGTATTCATTCAGGTTTAGAACTGTGATTTGATGCCCTTTTGCTCATAGAAGAAGACGTATGCTTCTCCACTCGCAATAGATAGCGGTGATACTCTCGAGTCATTGTAATCGTGCATTTGCCTGCATAAGGGTGCCTACAGTAAACCGTGTAGTGTCCGTTAGAAGTTGTTTCGCTATGGTTGGATACAGCATACAAGTTGAAGCGACATGGAGCTGCGTTATCCACTGTATAATTATTCATATCTAATCCATCGAGAGGAAAGTCAATGGTGACATTAAGTTTTCTCCATCTCCAAAAATCGTTTCAAGTGAATCACTAAAATGTTGGGGAATTTAAGTATACATAAAACTTCGTGCCTTTTCTCCTTTCCTCACATTAGGAACAAGTTGGTTTTTCGTCATCATCCAACATTTCCTGTTTATATTTGAAATAAATGCTCCTTATGCTTCTTTGAAATAGTCCAGCAAACTACCACTGTGTTCGGAATATATTCCCATATTCATATGTCTCTTATTATCGACTCAATTGTGTTACCTACCGTACAACAACAATATCACTCGTCCACGAGCAGAACTTTGGTGTTCAGAACATCGTGATATCACGTGATAATTCATTGAATTTTATTAAAGTTTGTCAGGGTTGTCGAGCTTATGTATCAACTTATGAATTGAATAACAAAAACTCACTGTTGACACTACCACGTTCATCAGTATCAATCGAATCATTACAGTGTGGACAATTTCCTGAAAAAAGGCCAATAATTTGAACATGCGTTCCAATGAGAGTTAATGAAATTGCTCGCACCAGACAGTATTGAATTCATGCGCTAGACGTAGAAGAGGAGAAGTTTTAGCGCCAGTTGCCTGAAAACACGCTTCGCGTTCGGCAGCTTGCGGTGCTGAAATTCCTGAAGCGGGTTCGGAGAGAACGAACAACTGTTGATTTCACGCGCGGTTTCGCTTTAATGGAAATTTGCCGGGATGGATTTTACTCCGCTGTGAATTGTTTCCTAGAGACAATTTAGTAAACCGTTTGTGACTCATCGAATTAAAAGTTTTGAATGGATTTCACTCTATTGAAGTTCATGAAGACCATTATGTTGAAATGAAATCATTGATGGAAGTTAATGCGAGTAATGAGGCCATTCATGTGGCATATATGAATGAAAACAAGGTGAGAAAAAAATTATTTGAATGAATTCTGTTTTCGTATGGATTACGTTTTGCGTACTGATTTTTTAAATAATTTTATCATTGCTTCTATATACTTTTCGATGAAGCCACTGAACGTTCGTTCAAGGAGGTTTTCGGAAAATCGAAAATAAAATTTTTTGGGGTCGAACGTATTTTGTACTGGATTATTCGACTCAATTATTGCAAAAAATAAGCTTTTAAATTTCCAAATCGTAGAGGAAATCAAACAGACATGTGACAAAAATGTCGTTTTTATGAAATTCAACTGAATGAATTCAATTAATCCACAAGGAAAGCTGGTCTACGGATTTTCATATTATTTTATGATTTCACAATATCACTATTCACACCTCATGTAAATGTAGTCAATACAAACATTATAATAAACTTTCAGGTATGTGATATATAGAAATAAAAAAATATTTATCATTCACATGTCTCTCTTTCTCTATCGAATCGAGTATTGAATTATATTTTGACGAACGTATAGAAAATACCTCTGACCCTTTGCTTCAATTACTATATACCTTATAAGATCATCCCAAATGTTGTACGTATTTTGCGATATGTTCATACTACTTTCATGTTCAATGAAAAATATTTCAGTGTGAAGTTGTTTTACAACTTAATATTGTAGTTTTATCATATAGAAGATCTATTCAATTCTCCCTCAGAATGTGGATTAACGTGGAAGTTATATGATACAAAAATATAAATTCAAATTTGGTAGGAAACTCCAATAAATAATAACTAGAACTAATTCCACTAATCCATTATTTCTGAGTTGTCATGTTTTTACCTTAACAATAGATTTTTTTTGTCTTTTCTGTTCTTTTTGTTAGTGTGTTCGTAAATTCTGCTAAACTTTTTTGCACGGATTGTTGTTTACTGCTCGTAACTGGGATTTTCGATTTTGTTTCTTGCATTTTTCCGAATTATCAATATGTTTTTCTACTAGATTCTCTCCGAATGTCAACTTCTCCGATATTATCGTTTTCTCTTGATATCGTAGAAAACTCGATTTTGAATATTTTTTTCTCCTTGCTGGAAGTGAAAATATTGTTTATATCTGAACTTTCGATATTAATATCTTAGTGTGCGGTAGGATGCTTTGTTACTTCTTTGAAAATATTCAAATATTGAGCCCAGCAATTATATATATATATATATATATATATATATATATATATATATATATATATAAATATATATATATATATATATATATATATATATATATATATATATGGAGTTTAAGTTCCTTGGGGTTTTGGTTCTTTTTGCGAATGATAGTCTTCTTTCGGGAGATAAACATTTATTTTGTCAACGTTTCGACCGTGTCCACGGTCTTCTTCAGGAACTAACAATAATTAGCTGGACCAATATTTTGAAAAAAGGAAAGTTTGAAAGCAGCAGATGATTTATTTTCCATAATCATATAATTTTTCTCCTCCTCTTCATTGTGTATGAATAAACCGCGAGACTTTGTTGGTGTTCTTTTCATCAAAAATCAAACGTGAGCAATCTGATGAGGAAACTGGTTGATATATCAACCAGCCTCCTTATCAGATTGCTCACGTTTGATTTTTACTTAGTGAAACAGTGTGTTGAGAATCTCTGACATCAGTTTTCGCGAGAAGTACCTTAACATTATTTCAAACCTATTTTCAGATAATATATACCCTGTCATGTTATGAAATATTGTGTTTGATACTTCTGCATCACCATTATCAACACTGGCAACAGTGCAACTAATAATGCCAAATCACGTTTTATTCACACTTCCCTACCATGTATCAGAGAAATTACGTTCTAACTATCTAGAATTTTCTACAGCTTACCTGATATCAAATGATAATGAAGGTCTTAGCTAGTGAGACACTCTCAACAAAAAGGTCCTTCCTAGGATTGGCCCATATCTCTGGAGATAATAACTGGATGATAAAAAAAAGGATATCAATCATCTGAGTGAAATATTTTTCTATTTATCGAGGTTGGACAAGAATTCAACCAATAAACAATATCGCCATTATTAATTCAAATATCTAACTCAACAAATTCTTGTGGGCAATAAATTACAAATGGTACCACTGGCACCTGACATATTTCAGAAGTTTCCTTACCTGCTACTGGCATTCCTACTCTCACGGTGGTGAAGACAGTCGTGAACAACGTTAAAAAAAATTCAATAAAAAAATTGTTTTATTTTAATATACGTTGAATCAATCTTCATCGTCCTGAATGTGTCACGAAATAATTGTAAATGTCTTAAAGGTAACCATCCTCAAAAGAGATGTGAGTCAATTTACCAAAGTTAATGTTGTACAAATTTCAACTTATACAATTTTTGTAGCATTCCTGATGATGAATGAACATTTCAGAAAGCTTGAAAAACCTATAGAGTTCTCTTTCACTTGCTGCAAAACCACACTATCTACTATTTCCACTCCTAACTAGTCAGCAACGACTCTCCTGTTACTCCAATAAACTCTCCAACTGACTACGTCACTATGCCAGTTACAGAGCATTGTAGCAACGCTAGACAGCGACTCATTCTCTGCCGGGCCGTGGTTGCGAAAACAGATTGATAATTATCGTTTTATTTTGTTCATGTTTAAGAATTTTATTTTCGCGGCCACAACGGCAACACAGATTTGATTCGTTACGCTCCCATTGAACCACAATACCCAAGGTATATTCTTCACGATACTGTATATGTAACACCCTGTATTTGTATCAAAATCGGTGCCCGCCAGAATTGCTGATTTGTAAAAATATAATCGTTCGGTTGTATAGTCTGGAAAATAATTGATTGATACAGTCTGTGGGTGGTCGCTGGTGGAATTTCGTCGAGTAAGTGAATTTCAAAATGACGTGGCCGGAATAGAATTGTATTCCTTAGCGTCGGCAGCGACTAATTGGCCAATTGCAGAAGTCGCGGAATAAAAATGTAGTGCCAAATTCGCGTCCCTTGGGTTTGATGCGTACCTCAAGAGTCAGTGGTCATCGGGCATTTGACGCTAACGGTTGTGTGTCGCACGCTTTGGAAATTCTGGAAGATGGGGTAGGTGATCGGTGATGAGAGAAAATCATTATTACAGGGTTAGTTGCGAGGCTTATAGTAATAATGCAGAACTTATGTTTTTTTTTCAATTAAAAGTACGGGGGTGAACCAAATGTACAGAATACTTCCAAAAATGATTTGAAGTTGGGAAAAGTTGAATGAACTGAACTTTCATATGAGTGAAAAAAAAAGGAGTCAGATTTTATTGGATACATTAAAGTACAGAAGTTCCAAGAGAGACGAATTTCATCGAGTGTTGACGAATCTATTTTTTCACATATTGGAGTCTGAGCTCTTTCCTTAGAGTATTTTCAGTTCGAAGTGTTATTCTGAACTAGATGTTTCTATGTTATTGATGGTAGATTTACATTCCCTTTATTTCACATCAACAAATTGTTTTGATGAAGAACTAGGTGTTGTACTATCCTTCGAAATTTCGATTCAATATTAGTGTTGAAGTTATTTTTTCTGTATCATTTGAGATGATGGAAAATGGAAAGAAACAGAAAAGTATAAAGTCTAGTACCATTTCGGGATTTTTTTTTTGGGGGCGACAGTAATAAGGACAATGGAGAAAGAGTTCACTTCATAGTTGAAGGAAAAGTTATAAGTATTGAAGGGTTTTTTTATTTGGAAAAAAAAATATTCAAACAGACCACGTATGCTAAGCTCCGGCCAAATTACGCGTTCTGGAGGATATTGCCCTGAAATTAAACAGATATTCTATAATAAATTTTGTTATGTGTCGGCACTATAACATTGGTGATAGCAGCCCATCTTATATGTATAAACCGAAAGCCCAAAACACTTCTTTCATGTATCATAAGTTACTGCTCACAACAATCTTAAATTCCATAAATATGTGGCCCACATCACCAAAATCGCATCGCCGACCAAAATCCGTGGCTACAAGATGCTGCGCCGGCGCGATCAAAGTGTTTTGAAAACCCAGATTCCGTTCATCGGCACGCGTTGCAAATGAATATAAAAATAAATAATAGTTAAAAAAAACTAAAAAACACGCTTTTATAGGACACTAGACTAAAAAAATAGAAAATAGGAAAAAAATATATTTTATTTAAAAAAAAGCGTGGGGTGCATGGTATCGGCTCGGACAACAATCACCTGTGATTTGAGACATTCCTTACATTACTGCCCTCGGTGTGTAATGTACTATATAATCATTGATACCATGCACCCCACGCATTTTTTTAAATAAAATAATTTTCTACTTTTTTAGACTGGTTTTCTATGAAAGCGTGTTTTTTAGTTCATTTAAACTATTATTTATTCCCTACTTTTTAGTTTATTTATAAAAGCGTATTTTTTAAGTTTTTTTAAACTATTATTTTTATTATTTTTTTGCAAATTAAAAGATGGAATAATCTTATCAAATAAGGTAATCATAATCTCCGACCCCAAAAACCCCCACATACCAATCTTGAAAAGAATCAGACCATAATCACAAAACTCGGCAGCCATTTTGAAGCCGCCATCTTGAATTTTTAAATTTTTACAGAAGAATCATAATATTCGACTCCAAAAACCCCCTCATGCCAATTTTGAATAAATTCAGACCATAATTACAAAACTCGCCCAGCAGTTTGGAGCCGCTATCTTGAATTTTTCAATTTTAAACAAAGAATCATAATCTCCGACCACGAAAACCCTCAGATACCAATTTTGAAGCGAATCGGACCATAATAACAAAACTCGTACGCCATATTGGAGCCGCCATTTTGTTTTTTTTTCACACAAATGCCTCAATGCATTATCACCAGAAATATGTATACCTGCCGAATTTCAAATCATTCGGACGTCTGGAAGTAGGTCAAAATCGCGCCCAAAGGAGTCGGTTAAAAACAAACAAACATACAAGTGAAGCTAATATAAAGCGTAAGAAAAAAGGTTTGGGCGAAAGCCAATGCCGAACATGCAGGGTGGCTATAAAGAGCACTAACGCCCCAGGCTTTTGTAAAAAAAAAATATTCCAAAAATTATAATAACTCACTTTTCGGCATTTCGTTAATATCCCTAATTATTCATTAAAATTCAGAACTACAGTCGCCGAACATTTTGGTTGGATAGGGGCCTATACTAGCCGCACTTCCGTATTTCCGGTGTCATTATACTGTTCAGGGCCAATTTTATAATAAATATGAAATGAAATGAAAGTATAAAATATACATGC
This sequence comes from Gonioctena quinquepunctata, assembly GCA_018342105.1. Classification (NCBI taxonomy): domain Eukaryota; kingdom Metazoa; phylum Arthropoda; class Insecta; order Coleoptera; family Chrysomelidae; genus Gonioctena; species Gonioctena quinquepunctata. The sequence continues at coordinate 166,780 of JAFIRS010000321.1, read as the reverse complement.
CGAACAAATTAACTGGACATACATTTGTTATAAACAACAGAACGCAAAAATTGTAAACAAATTATACTGTACCATTCGGCAATGGTCTTCCATGATAAATTTCATTATATTTTTATTAGTGATGTAACCCACGAACAAATTGATTAACTATGTGCATCAATTTTATTTTATTGAATTGAATTAAGAGCTATTTCATGTTCAATAGCTTCAGAAAATGACTTTGCAGATATTTACAAATGAATCAAGGTGTGCCGACCAAAAAAAAATGGCACTGCCGAACATTTATGTTATTAAGTGGGGCTCCATCACCTATGGCGACATTTCAACATCATAGCTTACTGCTCGGCGTTCACTGATTATCATTTATTACTGGGAATAAATTAGACAAAACGTAACACCGAACAAATCAGTCGGGTACACCAGATCTATATAAATAATAATTAATTACTCTGTTCATTTGTAAGCACATAACCTGAGAACGGCTGGACTGATTTGGCATTTTTTTCAATGTTTTGTTACGGTCCGAGTTATGTTTTTAGAAAAATTTTAAAAGTTGCCCGGAAAATTGAAAAATCCGGGAAAATGCTTTATTCTATTGGATTTTTGTATAAACACAATAGTACAGGATTCGAACGATAGATATGCGTAATTCTCCATTTTTTTTGTTCGTTATGTCCTGGAGAAGTTTTCAGGCAAAAAATCGGAACAATTTAAAGGAATGTCGGACAAACTACAGACATAACTTTTGTGTGCACTCTCGATCATAATTGACGACAGGAAAGACATATTTGCTTGATTCTTTTTTTGAAAGTTGGCTTGCCACTAGATGGCACGGCCAGTGCATTAACTTCTATACCGTTCAACCGATCGCTATGAAAATTGCTATACACAGATATTTGAACACGGAGAATATTCTTTTACACTATGGATCCGAGTTCCAAAACGATAGTTAATACTAAAGATGAAGTACCTCCCGCCCACAAATCAGGCGTCTACAGAATTCCTTGTTCACAACCTGATTGCGTTGCCCCATATGTCGGAAAGAGTGGTGGAAAAATTGAAACAAGAGTCTTGGAACATGTTAAACTAATTGAGAGTTCTAGAAACTCACACATATATGATTATAATAGGAAAAGTTCATTTGGTAACCATATTTTTAATTACCATCACAGCTTTGATATTTATACTGATTCAGATATTCTGCACGTTTGCCAAAAAGGTTCTATACTCAATTTTCTTGAAAAATTTTGAGATCAATTCTGTTATAAACAATCCGAATGTTGTTTCTCTAAACGAACAATTACACTTTGATTGGCAAAAATTTTTTAATTCCCTTAGGTTTCATTAGATTTATTTCTTGCCTTGATCTCCGATAAACCGATTGTTCTATGTGATTGTAGATCTGTTCGTTTGGACAGTTATTTTTCTGGTTCTTTCTGTGTTAGGGTATTTCTTTTCTCTATAGGGGTCGCACTTCACGCGTTCGTTGGTATAATTAGTCTGTCATAAACGCATTGTTCTTTAATTTAATATACATATGTTCACTCTCAGTTATAATTATATAATTTGTTACAAATATGGATAGGTGACAATTTAGCTCGTTGCACAAAATATTATTTGTTTCGTTCCGGTTCCGTTTGGATTTGCTTCCTTTTCTCCAATTTTCTGTGCATGTTGTTCTTCTGTTATCGCTCCATGGTGGTGTTTTGGCAATTCATTTTGCTCGATGGATGGCCCCTGTGTACTGTCATTCATCACTCATTGCTCATTGCGATCATTGTTCCACATGTCGTTTGTTCCTTTTATATTGGTTAAGGGCTTCAGCCTCCCTAGAGTTAAAGAAAAAGGAAATAATAATTGTCGATTGGAAAACTTTCGTTGTCGTTTGTTTTGAAAATTGTTTTCGTGATATATAATTATTTTTTGTACCCATCCTTTCTGCTTCTTCATGTAAGTAACACATATTGTACTCCACTACCTATGATTCATCCCCCTTCTCTTTTTTTATTGTAGAATTTTACATTCAGCTGATGATGAACCTATAGAGGTTCGAAACATGTCCTGATAGATGGTTTTTCATCGATCCACCATCACATAACTAATGGATGGCGATATTAAATTGTGGAGATGGCTTTGAGTTTTTCTTCTTCATAAAAATACTATAAAGAGTTCTCTTTCACTTGCTGCAAAATCACACTATCTACTGACTACAGTCCTAACTAGGCAGCAACGACTATATATGTAACACCCTGTATGGGATGTTATCGTATTTGAGGTTGGTCTCATGGAAAGTCATGTTTCAATTTCAAATTCAATAAGCTCTATAAAAAAATGTATATAAGAAAAGAACGTATATCTCAGCAGATAGAATTCATAGTTGCTTCGTGAGAGACAAGTACAAATATTATATTCTTATCGGAATTTGTGCCAGCCAGTATTGCTGCTTTGTACCAATATAATCATTCCGTTGCATAGCCTGGAAAATATTTAACAAGTGGCCATTGATACAGTCTGTGGGTGATCACTGGTGGAGTTTTGTCGAGTAAGTGCATCTCAGAATGACGAGATCGGAATTGAATTGTATTCCTAGGCGTCGTGAGCGACTAATTGTCCAATTGGAGAAGTCGCGGAGTATACATGTAATACCAGGTGCGCGTCCCTAGGGTTTTGACGACTATCCGACATTTCGTTAATATACCTAATTATTCACTTCAATTCAAAACAATATGGTTGCCGAACATTTTGATTCTCTATGAGCCTATCCGCACCTGTGCACTTCCGTATACCCGGTGTACTTATGTGTGACATAATAACCTACTTTTTTTAATTTCGATACTAACTTGATAGAATGACAAATATTGTAAAACAATAACTGTTGCCGAACAAATAAAAAAGGCTATGTTGGATATGAAAATATCTGCAAATTGCGGTTCTTATGTTTGAATACTATAATTACAACTCATTGTTCGGCACCTATTTCATTGTACAGGTGTTTATTGATAATACGCAATTCATCAACTTCTATGATAAAATAACAGCTACAGAGAGAATCATATCATCGTATTTATAGCGCCACTGTGCGCCACTGATACATATGCCACTGTGGCATCCTTGTTAAACGGTAGTTGAGCTTGGGCTTCTCGGAGTCTTAGCTAACAACGATAATTTCAACTATCGATAGTAAACGATAGTTTGGATATTTTGAGGTTAGGTCATGTCTGTTAAACGAAAAGTGTGATTATAGAATATCCGATGGAAGCGATGACGAAACTTAAATACATTTAGTTTGTAATAGAAATGGTTATTTTGTAAGTTCTTTCCATTTTGGTATTATTTTCATACTGTTCTCCAAATTTTTTTTTCATTAAATAATCGAATTTTGAATAGTGTGTTGCTAGACTCCCAGTCATCCTATTGTTGTCAGTGCCTTATCCATCGTATTCATTCGGTAGGTAATTTTTCATAACATTTCATAATATTCGTTGTTTGTATATGTTGACGAACGGTAGAGTATACTAATCATTCAATTTTGACCTCTTTGAGGTTGCAACAATTTTTTTTGTCCTGAAAACTTCTCCAGGACCATAACGAACAAAACAAATGAAGAATTTCGCATATCCATCGTTCGAATCCCGAATTATGGTCTTGAGTTCATACAAAAATCCCATAGAATAGAGCATTTTTCCGAATTTTCCAATTTTCCGGGCAATTTTTCTGAAAACTTAACTCGGACCATTACTAACAAAAAAAGCCAACTCGGTACAGCCGTTCTCAGGTGCGCTTACGAACGAACATAGCAATTCATTTTTATTTTTATAGATCTGGTGTACCCGACTGATTTGTTCGGTGCTAAGTTTTATCTACTTAATTCCGTGAAATAAATGATAATCAATAAACGCCGAACAGTAAGCTATGATGTTTAAATGTCACCTCCATCAGATATAAGTGCATAGAAGAGGGAGCCCCCCTTAATAACATGACTGTTTAGCAGTTGCATTTTTTTTTGTTCGGCACACCTTAATTCATTTGTAAATATCTGCAAAGTAATTTTCTAAAGCACATTTTTTTTAGTAATTTCGAATAACATAGTTAATCATTTCGTTCGGGGGTTACATTATTAATTGAAATATGATGGAATTTATCATGGAAGACCATCGCCGAACGGTACAGAATAATTCGTTTACAATTCGTTTTGTTGTTCATACCAGATGTATGTCCGGTTAATTTGTTCGGCATATATATTTTATACTTTCATTTCATTTCATATTTGTTATAAAATTGACGCTGAACAGTATAATGACACCGGAAATACGAACGTGCGGCTGGGCTCCTATGCAACCAAAATGTTCGGCGACCGTATTGTTCTGAATTATAATAAATTTTGGATTTTTTTTCACAAAATCCTGGGGCGTTAGTGCTCTCCATAGGCATCCTGCATGTTCGGCATTGGCTTTCGCCCAAAATATGTTTCTAAATAGTCATTTGCAACGCATGCCGAACGGAAGCTGAGTTTTCGAAACAGTTTGATTGCACCGACGCAGCATCTTGTAGCCACGGATTTTGCTCGATTCTCGTGATGTGGGACACATATTTATGGAATTTGAGATTGTTGTGAGCGGAAAGTTATGATACATGAAAGAAGTGTTATGGGCGTCCGATCTGAACATATAATATGGCCTGCTGTCACCAATGTTATAATGTCAAAAGAGCATTCCGACACTCAACACAATTTATTTTCGAATTTCTCTATAATGGAAAAATATAAGGAACTGTTCAATTTCAGAGCAATATATTCCAGAACACATAATTCGGCCAGAGCCTAACATGCGTGGTCTGTTTGTATAACTCTTTCTCCAAATAAAATAACCCTTCGATTCTTGCTATAACTCTTTCCCCAACTATGGAGTGAACTCTTTCTCCATTGTCCTAATTACTGCCTCGCCAAAAAACAAATTATCCAGATGGAACTAGACTTTTTCTGTTCCTTTCCATTTTCCATCATCTCAAGTGATACACAAAAAATAACACTTATTTCGAATTGAAATATCAAAATATAGTACAACACATAGTTCATATTCAAAACAATTTGTTGAATTAAAATATAGGGAATGAAGTAAATCTACCATCAAATAACATAAAACCAATTCAGAATAACAATTTGAGCCGAAAATACCCTAAGGAAAGAGTTCATACTCCAATATGTGGAAAAATTGTTTCGTCAACACGCGATGAAACTCGTCTCTCCTGGAACTTTTGTACTTTAATGTATCCAATAAAATCTAACTCCTTTCTTTTAACCCATATAAATGTTGAGTTTATTCAACTTTTCCCAACTTCAAATGATTGTTGGAAGTGTTCTGTACATTTGGTTTACCCTCGTTCTTTGAATAAAAAAAAACATAAGTTATGCACTAGATCATTTCATGATTACTATAAGCCTCGCAACTAACCCTGTAATGATGATTTCCTCTCATATCCGAACATCTACCACATATTCCAGAATTTCCAAAGCTATTTCCTATTGCTCCCTTATAGTTTTCCTTTCGTCCCTTCGACATCCAATGAAAATTCCATATTTTAAAATTAACAACTTCTAGCAGTCGCAAACTCACTTGAATCAAAATATCGATAAATACTACTACTAATACTTATTCGCCACCATCTCGGGCCCACGCCAGCGCGTGCGACACACAACCGTGAGCGTCAAACGCCCGAAACTCACTGACTCTTGAGGTATGCATCATGCATCAGACCCAAGGGTATGCGAATTAGGCACTACATTTTTATTCCGCGACTTCTGCAATTGGCCAAATATTCGCTGCCAGCGCTTAGGAATACAATTCAATTCCGACCACGTCCTTCTGAAATTCACTTAGTCGACAAAATTCCACCAGCGCCACCCACAGACTGTATCAATGTCCGCTTGTTAAATATTTTCCAGGCTATATAACGATTATATTGTTACAAATCAGCAATTCTGTCTGGCACCGATTCCGATAAGAATATAATATTTGTACTTGTGAAACGGTCTGACTTTTTTCAGGAAGCAACTATAAATTCTATCTGCTGAGATAGGTATACGTCTTTTCCTCATCTAATTTTTCTATAGAACTTATTCGATTTGAAATCAGAACATGGTTTACCCTGAGACCAACCTCAAATAGGGCGTTACATATATAGTCGTTGCTGTTTTACATGTTAATAAATTTGAAAAAATCCTAAATGACAACCACCCCTTTGTTCAAATTTCAAATAACAAACAGAGAGGGCAACACACACTGAATCAAAGAGTGACAACTGTCATAAACCTTATGAAGACATTTAGCTGTCTATGAATGTTAGTTTTGCGCTGCGATCTGCCAAGTTACATGTTTCATAGAACAATAAGCATCACCTATTTGTATAAAGTAGAAAATAAGGTGAATCAACAAGTTTCATACTAGAACAAATAATGTCAAATCGAAGAGGAAGCAATGAGTGCTCAATCAACCATAACCGCCTAATTGGCCACAAATTTTAAAACAAATAACAAAAACAATTACCAAAAAAAATTAAAAAAAGGAAATACCACAAAATTTGCGTTTCCGATTGAATGTTACTATGGTGGCTCCTTATGGATTGATGTTCAACGCTCCGAAGACCGTTCATCAGGTCAACATGTTTAGGGCCACTTGCATTCGACCTCTAATCATGATGTTGAATTTCCCCCGCTCCAAGACAACAATGTCGTCAGCGTACCCAATGGTTTAATGACCTTTCTTTTCCAGGGACCCCAGTGGTCCATTCATGAGCATATTCCACAGCCCTAGAGAAAGAACTCCTGCCTGTGGGCATCCTCTGGCCGCCCAGGCCGCAAGAGTATCTTCCATTAAAGTTGTATTTATCATCCTGTTTCTTAGCATTCAGTCTATCCAGGCCACGCAAGGTTCCTTGATTCCTGTCTGACTAAGAGATCAGGTGATTGAGTATAGAGAGGTGATATCAAAAGCTCCTTATATATCTAGAAAGGCCGATTCAGCTATTTATTTTCCAACGTGTTTTCCACTTTTTTACCAGATTGTGGAATGCTGTTTCTGTTGAGCAGCCGGTCCTGTATGCATCTTGTTCCCGATGCAGTGGCCTTTTAACCAGTGCACCATCCCTTATTCACTAGCTTCACCAGGGTTTTCAGTCCAAAAGACATGAGACTCATCAGTCTTTATCAGTCTTAGGGACTTCGCCGTTTCCTGTTCAGTTTCACCAGGTTTTGATATGAGGATTACCCTAATGTTCCTCCATGTCTCTGGTATGTATGGTATGTATCCAAGAGCCATGCTGCCTCTCACAATTTCACAGAGCCTTCCGTGCAGTAGTTTCGTTTCCTTCTGCAGCAGTACTGGGTAAATTAATTCCGTTCGGTCCTGGTGATTTGAATTGTTTGAATGAGCTAATTGCCCACTGTACTTCATCATAGGTTACTTACTTTCTTCGCCAATGTCGAACTTTCCCTGGAACCCTTCCACAGAGCCATTCGCATTAGCAGATGTTTGAACTATTTGAGACCCAGGAAAGTGAACCCTAGAGAGTTCTTTCAGGATTTTTTCTCCTGTAGTTGTGTACTCTCCTTGATCATTTCTGAGGGAGTGTTTTGCTTGATGTTTGTCCTTAGAGAGGATTCTATGTAGTCTGGCGCAATCTCGAGTACTTCCTATCTCTTCACAGTGAATACTCCAGGAGTCTCTCTTGTCTACATTTAGTGCTTTTTTGTAGCTGGTCAAGGCGTTCTTGTAGTCATTCGACTTTCCAGTTTTCTTGGCGCTGTTGAATTTTTTTCTTGTTTGCCTCCTTAATCTTGCGAGTTCTGCATTCCACCAGGCACGTTCCTGGTGGAGCTCCTTGTGATGAGGGGGCCATTGTTCTTGATTGCAGAGATGATTTCGTCATTGAGTTATACTTTTCGGTCTTTGTAATCCAGGAGGGTTGCGTGCTAGGTCTGCCTTCTATGCTTTCCATTCTGTTTTTTTTGGATTCCGATAAATTTCTGTAGTGGCGTTGCTCTTTATATTGAAGCTTATGTGTCTGTGGTCTGAGTAACTCTCCTTCTTAGACCCATGCCATTCCGAAACAAAATTACTCACATAGGTGGAGGCTATTGTTACGTCGAGTACCTGCCTTCTGTTTCTTGTATCAAAGGTTGGTTTGTTACTTGGGTTCAGTATATCCAGTTCGTTTTCTATCACAAACTGTAGCAGCGACTTCCCCTTTCGGTGGTGTCGCTTCTGCCCCAGACGATGTGGTGAGCATTTGCATCACAGCTGATGATCACTTGCAGTTCTTTCTGCCTGCAGTATCTTATCAGTTCCTCCAAAGCTTCCGTAGGTGGTGGTTCAGGATCATCTGACCGATGCACGAACTAACACATTGTCTTCACTGATCCTCAGCTTCACTGCTGCCAAGTCCTGTGAACACAGGTTCGTTAACTGCAGCATGTTGATTCGAGAAGTAAACAGGTCCGGGGGTTCCCCGTGGATTTGCTTAAAACCATTTGTCCGCTCACTTCTTTCGGACCTTTGATGCACCCTGTCGGGTCCATGTTTCCTGAATGAGGGCCACTTCGAAATCCCTGCAAGTAATATCCTTCTTACTTCTTGGTGTTTAAGCTTTTTGCGGTCCATATGGTTTCCACGAGTATTCAGGAAAGGGTTGGTCCAGCACTGTCGTGCCCCCTGCATCCTGCATAGGGTCTGCTCACTCCAAATTCAGCTGTGTTTCTGAGAGGCTTCGTTTGCGATACCGTAGAGGCCATTCGCTTCTAGCGGCGAACATCCGCACTCCGAACGCCCCCACCCCTCAACCTTCCGCTGCCTTAACGAAGCGAGTGTTCACGTGATCTAACAAGCTGGTTTATATAAATGTGATCACTTCTCTCATTTCAGATCATACTGAGTAACAACGTATTGTGTCTATCATTGATCATTGAAACACTATAACTGAAATAAGTAATAATTGCAGTAAAGAGGTGAAGAGTATGAGTATTGCAATATAAACAACACATTCGAAAACAATTTCGATTTAGTAATATTTTCATGAATAACATTTCATGAATGAACCTAATTCTCCATTTCGAAACGAAATCCCCTTCCTGAATTGGAGGTAAATTCTCAAATATTATTTATTCTTGAAGATTTTATTGCTTTGGTGTCTAAAATGTTTACCAGATCATTTTCCCTGATGGATATTCAACACGTGCAAAATGCGGCCCAATTATCCTATTCAAGAAACGCTTTCGTGGTTTAATAAGCCGATCTAAATTGCAATTTGCACTCGGATAAAATGTTTCCAGAACATTTTGTGAAATTAATATGCTTCAGGATTCGTTAGTCTCGTTTCATCGCCCACAACATGAATTCAGTGATATCCTTTATGACACCGGATGTGGGATGTTTCAATAAAACCATATTATGTATGTTGAAAGGAAATATCATCCAGAATTTGGCGACGTCAATAATAAAATATATCCATCATTTTTAACAATAAGCGTCAAGTAGCGTCGATTTTTTATGCCACTAAACCCAACCGTGTCCATAATATCTGAATATAAAAAACCTTTATTGAAAAAATTTCACATAGATGTCATCAGAAGCCATAATAGGAAACTTGATATGCTATTTGCGATTGGGACATTCTCCATGGAAAATAATGAAAGAAGATCAATAATCGGAAGAAAGGATCATCTGATTTTTCATCAAGTAGTATACCTCTGGGCGACCTTCGCTCTGCTATAATAATTTGTTGAGTGCAATATTTTCTGATTCATGCGATCTGAATCCTTCTAGGAGATGTATGAGGGAATGATAAAATGATAGAAAAACCATTAAAACACATTTTTGGCACGAAGTTCCTCTACTCGGCTTACGGTAGGTGTTGGCTGGTAGAAATCGTCACGTAAGAAAAAAGCCTTATACCCTCCATGCCTCTCTCTCTCTCTCTCTCTCCCCTCTCTCTCTCTCTCTCTCTCTCTCTCTCTCTCTCTCTCTCTCTCTCTCTCTCTCTCTCTCTCTCTTCTCTCTCTCTCTCTCTCTCTCTTCTCTCTCTCTCTCTCTCTCTCTCTCTCTCTCTCTCTCTCTCTCTCTCTCTCTCTCTCTCTCTCTCTCTCTCTCTCTCTCTCTCTCTCTCTCTCTCTCTCTTCTCTCTCTCTCTCTCTCTCTCTCTCTCTCTCTCTCTCTCTCTCTCTCTCTCTCTCTCTCTCTCTCTCTCTCTCCTTTCTCTCTCTCTCTCTCTCTCTTCTCTCTCTCTCTCTCTCTCTCTCCCTATATATACGGTCTGTGTGACAATCGTCCGAAGGTGTACGAAATCATCCGAACTGCTGTTCTGCTTTCGGAAAATTGAAAATGATACATGGGCGGTAGGATATCTGTGCGAATACAAGTCGTATATTATCGTAAAGTGGTAATATGTAAAAGATATTTTTGTTTCTATTATATTTCTATATAACGTATATTTCATCTTTTCTTGGGCATCATTTCTTATGTTTTTTGTATGCCGAAGTTTAATTAATGGTTCACATTGAATATGTGGCACGTCAATTTGATATAATATTACGAATATTATTATCAGGAATGAAATGCTTTTTACTGTGACGGAGAAGTTAGGAATGGTATAATGACAATTGAATGTAATGGAATAAAAAAAACATCTTTCAAATGCAAAAATTTCAGAAAATAGAAACACAAAATGGTGGATACATGAGATTGATGGCAACATATTCTGCTAACTCGATATTGATTGATTTTCCGAATCATTTGGAACCATGGAGAGAGCAAAACGCATTTTTCTTACGTGTCAAAAATGAATCAGTGTGAAAGCAGCCACGAGTTCCATCCATGAATCTGTCGCGGCGATACGAAGTGTTCTCGGCCGCCAGCGGTCCCTAAAACGTGTTGGAATTTCATGGCCAGAGCCATTCATTTACTATTTGATGGGAAAGTTTTCGTGGATAGGGATTTTATTGCATAAACCTGTGCTACTTGAAGTGCTTTACAAGATCTATATATCGAGATATTTTGTCGCACAAAAATCTGGCCCTTACAACGAATTAAATTAATTTTCAAAAAAAATCCAAAACTCCTTTAAAGTTTTCGTGGAGAGGGAATTTTTTGCATAAACCTGTGTTAGTTGAAGTGATTTACAAGATCTATATATCGAAATATTTTGTCGCACAGAAATTTGGCCCTTACAACGAATTGAATTAATTTTCAAAAAAATTTCAAAACTCCTTCAAAGTTCTCGTGGATGGGGATTTTTTTGCATAAACCTGTGCTCCACAAGATCTATATATCGAAATATTTTGTCGCACAGAAATTTGGGCCCCACAACGAATTAAATTAATTAAAACAAAATCCGAAACTCTTTCCAAGTTGTCGTGGATGGGGATTTTTTTGCATGAACGTCTGCTACTTGAAGTGCTCTACGAGTCCTATATTTCGAAATATTTTGTCGCACAAAAATTTGGCCCCCACAACGAATTGAATTAATTCAAAGAAAAAACCAAAACTCCTTGAAAGTTTTCGTGGATGGGAATTTTTTTGCATAAACCTTCGTGCGATTTCTATTTATCTTTCATTCTGCCAAAGTTAGCTGATCCTCGACCCGATAATGTAAGAAATAGACAATGTATACATTTTTCCATTGATGACAATAATGACATTATTGACAGTGATAAGCAAGCAAATATTCATCTTTCTTTAAATTTTTTTGAAAACGGTCTTGTCCGAAACCGAAACCGAAACCGATTTTAAAACATTATATGGAAGGCAATGGCTAACGGATTTTGCAATAAATTACTGTTTATCATCTTTTTCAAAATTATACCCCCATGGCTCTCATTTCCTGCTCACCACTAACCAAACTTACGCCATAATGCATTGCGGCAATGATCTGGAACAAAGTTTTTTTCAGATCTGCCTGAAATAAGAATTCAAAAATTTCTGTTCCTATCATTATTGGTACGGTTTTGAATCGTGACCATTGGATTTTAGCCATAGCTGATTTGCAAATAAATAAATTCATATTTATCGATCCACGTTACAACAATATTTCGAAAGTAGCCGAAGATTATAAAGAAATATTTGAGTCATTCATTGAAAAATATAATAATAATAAAAATTTGTCAAGAAGAGAAGGTTGTCACTTCAAAACTGAGTGCATAACTCATATAAGACAAAGAGATGGATATAACTGCGGAGTTTATGTTATATATTTCTTCATGCAAATTCTGAGAAATGAATCATTATTGAAACCAAATGATATGGATGAGTTCAGAAACGAATTGATGACTATAGTTTTGGAAAATGCGGATCGCGATCAATTTGATTTTTGTCTCGTATGCGGATTTTCCATCAGAGGAACTTTGAATTCCAGCTGTAAAACCTGTAAAAGAAAATTTCACAATACCTGTTCTATTATGAAAAATCGTGAATGTTTGCTGTGCAATAATTTCTCAATTACCAATGAATAGCTAAAATCTAGTATATTCATTTGATGAAGGGTTTTTTGAAGTAGAAATAATATTATATTTAAATTTTTGTAGATATCATGACAATATAAACGAAGGCACCTGGGGTGGGACGAGTTCTCATTTTATTTGTTGATATTTTGAAAGAATCTTTTTTTCATATGTTTTAATGCTGCTGAAACAGTTAATTTGAGTTTGATAAAATATTTGTTCAGTTCCATTATTATTCCAAGAATAGACTTTATTTGATTTTTGGTATATTAGATTTGCACATTCAGAATGTGGCACATGATTTGATATTAATTTTATTATAATGTATTTCCATTTTATTGCTAAATACCGGATCAGAGAACTGGTGGGTTGATTCGGTCATATATTTTAATCAATATGTTTATTCTTATTATTCGACAAAACTTCATTTATTTATTTATTTTCTATTGCGTTTTATATTTGTCGATACCTAACAGTACTATTCAGTACCCGACCTATTTATATTTTATTTACATTTTTTATTTTTGTTATTTTTTATAATTTTATTTCATGGTGGATTAGACCAACATGGGATACCACATTAAAAAAAATGCGCCTGTCACTCTACCGCAAGGTGGCGAGGAAAAGAGTGAAATTGGAATAAAATAAAATTTAATTCGTTGTGGGGGCCAAATTTTCGTGCGACAAAATATTTCGAAAAATAGGTCTTTAAAGCACAGGTTTATGCAAAAATATTCCCATCCACGAAAACTTTGAAGGAGTTTTTTAAAATTTGATATATATATATATCTTGTGAACATTCATAGACAGGTTTATGTAAAAAAATCCTATCACGAAAACTTTGAAGGAGTTTTGGAATTTTTTTGAAAATTAATTCAATTCGTTGTAAGGGCCAAATTTTTGTGCGACAAAATATTCCGGAATAAAGGTCTTGTTTCTTCAAGTTAGCACAGGTAATGCAAAAAAATCCCTATCCACGAAAACATTGAAGGAGCTTTGGTTTTTTTTTTTAATTAATTTAATTTGTTGTGGGGCCAAATTTTTGTGCGACAAAATATTTCTAAATAAAGGTCTTGTAAAGCACTTCAAGAAGCACAGGTTCATGCAAAAAAATCCCAATCGACGAAAACTTTGAAGGAGTTTTGGAATTTTTTTGAAAATTAATTTAATTCGTTGTGGGGGCCAAATTTTTGTGCGACAAAATATTTCGAAATATAGATCTTGTGAAGCACTTAAAGTAGCACAGGTTTATGCAAAAAAATCCCCATCCACGAAAACTTTGAAGGAGTTTTGGAAGCAAAAAATCCCTATCCACGAAAACTTTGAAGGAATTTTGGTTTTTTTTTTAATTAATTTAATTCGTTGTGGGTGCCAAATTTCTGTGCGACAAAATATTTCGGAATATGGATCTTGTGGAGCACTTCAAGTAGCACAGGTTTATGTAAAAAAATCCCCATCCACGAAAACTTTAAAAGAGTTTTGGATTTTTTTTTTAAATTAATTTAATTCATTGTGGGGGCCAAATTTTTGTGCGACAAAATATTTCGAGGTATAGGTCTTGTAGAGCATTTCAAGTAGCACAGGTTTATGCGAAAAAATCCCCTTCCACGAAAACTTTGAAGGAGTTTTGGAATTTTTTCAAAAATTTATTTAATTCGTTGTATGGGTCAAATTTTTGTGCGACAAAACATTTCGATATATAGGTCTTGTGAAGCACTCTAAGAAGCACAGGTTCATGCAAAAAATTCCTCATCCACGAAAAGTTAAAAGAGTTTTGGATTTTTTTTTTTTTAATTAATTTAATTCGTTGTGGGGGCCAAATTTTTGTGCGACAAAATATTTCGAAATATTGGTCTTGTGAAGCACTTCGAGTAGCACAGTTTCATGTAAAAAAATCCCAATCGACGAAAACTTTGAAGGAGTTTTGGAATTTTTTTGAAAATTAATTTAATTCGTTGTAAGGGCCAAATTTTTGTGCGACAAAATATTTCGAAATATAGGTCTTGTAGAGCACTTCAAGTAGCACAGGTTCTTGCAAAAAAATCCCCATCTACGACAACTTGGAAAGAGTTTCGGATTTTTTTTTAATTAATTTAATTCGTTGTGGGTGCCAAATTTCTGTGCGACAAAATATTTCGAAATATGGATCTTGTGGAGCACTTCAAGTAGCACAGGTTTATGTAAAAAAATCCCCATCCACGAAAACTTTAAAAGAGTTTTGGATTTTTTTTTTAAATTAATTTAATTCATTGTGGGGGCCAAATTTTTGTGCGACAAAATATTTCGAGGTATAGGTCTTGTAGAGCATTTCAAGTAGCACAGGTTTATGCGAAAAAATCCCCTTCCACGAAAACTTTGAAGGAGTTTTGGAATTTTTTAAAAATTTATTTAATTCGTTGTATGGGTCAAATTTTTGTGCGACAAAACATTTCGATATATAGGTCTTGTGAAGCACTCTAAGAAGCACAGGTTTATGCAAAAAATTCCTCATCCACGAAAAGTTAAAAGAGTTTTGGATTTTTTTTTTAATTAATTTAATTCGTTGTGTGGGTCAAATTTTTGTGCGACAAAATATTTCGATATATAGGTCTTGTGAAGCACTCTAAGAAGCACAGGTTATGCAAAAAAATCCCCATCTACAAAAACTTAAGGAGTTTTGGAATTTTTTTAAAATTAATTTAATTTGTTGTAGGGCCAAATTTTGTGCCACAAAATATTTCGAATATAGATCTTGTAAAGCACTTTAAGTAGCACAGGTTTATGCAAAAAAATCCTCATCCACGAAAACTTTCCCATCAAATAGTAAATGAATGGCTCTGGCCATGAAATTCCAACACATTTTTGGGACCGCTGGCGGCCGAGAACACTTCGTATCGCCGCGACAGATTCATGGATGAAACTCGTGGCTGCTTTCACACTGATCAAAAATGAACAAATATAACCAATATAAATCTCCATATCGAATAACTTCGTTCCTGACGGGTGTCCCCCGACCGCACAGGATTTTTTTCAATGAGTGTCACTTATTTGTTAGCATAATACATCTTCTTTCTCAATTTCTTTCAATAATTATATATATATATATATATATATATATATATATATATATATATATATATATATATATATATATATATATATATATATATATATATATATATATATATATATATATAAGAGGTAGTTTCTCTATTATATATATATATATATATATATATATATATATATATATATATATATATATATATATATATATATATATATATATATATATTGTTATGATGAGGAATATTAGTTCATAGTAGAATAGTATATGAATGTATAAGTGGATAAAAAGGACTTTAAAACGCGTGATTTTTCGAGCACGACGGCGCAGCCGGAGTGCTCGAAATAGAGCGAGTGTTTTCAAGACCAGTTATCCACGAATACTTCACTCTTTTTTTTTCATTGGTGCACTTCGAAATCACATATACTGTTATTATGACTACAAAAAATATAAATAAGAACTAATAATGCAAAATTATTGAATTCGTGATGTGACATTAGTATACCTTTCGTTGTCATGAAAATGAGAAAAACAGATATTCATTTGCAATTCGTTATCAGAAATCAATATTTGTTGTCACCAGAGCTCAAAAATGAATTATTCTAATATCGATTTTTTGAATAGTGAGGCAGAATCGCGGATACTACCGCGAAAATCCAGTGATATATAGAAAAGAATATGAAAATTTCATCAAATGGATGGAGAAGCAAGAGGTATCACATATGAATGAACGAGTTGTTAGTAATATTTTATTTGACGTTACAAGGTACCTCTGTCATATACCAGGTGCGGTGATGCCAAGCGAAGAAGATCGATCAAAACAGAAAGCGTGGGACCAACCAATAATGACTTATCGTCAAAAATATTTTTTCGAAAAAGCAAAAGATGACATAGAAGGAGCAAGACTGCAGGAAATTTCTGCTAAGGAATCCGAAAAATGGCTACAAGTTCTCCCGTCATCCCAATTAGGTACCTTTTCAGATCGTGATAGTCTTCGTATATCAGTAGCCTTGCGTTAGGGAGCACAAATTTGTGAACCTCACAAATGTTGTCAATGTGGAGCACATGTTGATGGCTCGGGGACTTATGGCCTTAGTGGTCCTTTCAGTTCGGGGCGTCTTTCACGTCATCATGCTCTCAATGACACTGTCAAACGAGCTTTGACATTAGCTGAAATTCCATCTAAATTAGAACCCAATGGAACGTGTTTCGATGATGATAGAAAATGACCTGACGGCATTACTTTGATACCATGGTCAAGGGGACGAGCAATGATATGAGACGCGAAATGCACAGACGTGTTTGCAAAATCAAATATTCGAACAGCCATTATAGCACCCAGAAAATTATCGGAACAGGCAAAAGAACGCAAGCGGATAAAATATCAATCGTTTGAACTTAATTACATTGTATCACCTATGGCATTTGATACTCTAGGTGGTTTTGGACCAAATTGTTTTGAAGTTATTCAAGAAATTGGCAGAAAGATAACAAATATCACTGGAGAAAGGCGGTCAAGAAATTTCCGAATGCAACGCCCCAGTATTGAGATAGCTCGTGGTAACCCAGCGTCAGTAATCGGCACAATCCCCAAATACTGATATCTTAGGAGAAATCTACAATTTATAATGTCTATTCCTTGTTCACCAATTATTGTATTACTGTTTATTTCAAATTGTGAAAACTATGATATATAAAAAAAAAGAAAAATAATCAAAAATTTGCCATTTAGACTCGTTTCTCGATTTGTTGATGTTGCCATGGTAACTTTAAAAAACGCGCGTTTTTTTAAGTTAGATTTAAACACGCTGAGGCGTGCTTCAAATGGGTGAAAACGGGCACCAATGAAAATAATAATAATAAGTGATACTTATATATCACATAAATACCTGCTATGTTTGTTTTGTGATTTTCCTATACATTACACTGTTCTGGAGTCTTGTACCATATTCTATCAAGTCCAAGTACATGTCTCAAAAGTTCTGCATTGGAGTTTTCTCTATTGTCATAATTATGTTGCCAACAATACATTCAATTTGCACAATCTATAAAAATAATATAGAAATCAAAATTCATGAATGAACTTTGGATCTCAATTAGACAAAATAATACTGTATGATAAAATCTAAGCAGAAGGAAACATGAGAGTGATCTGTCAGAACATTTCGATGGAATGAGATTAGTAATAAAAAGGGTGAGTACAGAAAATTGGCAAATATGAATTTCAACAAACTTTATATATATAATATAAGCTATAGAATTATAAATTGTAAATAAAATCTATAGAACGCGGGGCAATAGCGATAACAATAACGCGGGGCAGAATTGCCAAAATAATAATTAGAAGAAAGTATATTTATTCATTTTGAAAAAAGAAAATTTCAAAGAAATTAAAAAGAAAAATATTTGTTTGAAATCAAATATATTTATACAGGGAAAATATAAAGTTGACATTTTAGAATTCTATCATTGACATATTTGTATAAGTGTGGAGAAAATGGATTTGAGATATGGTAAAAAAGTTGGTTTAGAACAATGTGCAGAAGATAGATAGAGGGGTGATCAGGAACAAGGAGAGTGAAGTAATGTGAGAGGGAGTGAAACACAAAGTGAGAGTATACAAATGGAGAGTTTTAATAAAATAATGGATTTCATAGTAGAAATGAAAAAAAAAAAGAACACTCAGAAAGAATATAAGGAAGTATGGAAAGAAATAATGCTAGAATAATAGAAAATATGGAGACTATGAAAAATGAAATGAAAGATGGAATGAAATAAATGGAACATGAATGATAGAATACTCAGAACAAATGGAGAGTATGGGAAGAAGGAATGATAGATAGAATAATAGAAAGTAAGGGAACAATGGAAGAAAGTTTCAAAGAAGGTATAGAAAAAATATGTAAATTATTTGAAACAAGTACTGATCAAAATAATAAGGAATATCATGGGGTAGTTATACAAAAAACAGATGTTAGTAACATTTTATTAGAAAAAGATGATAAACAAATACAAAATACAAAAATCAATCTTGATGACAATAATAATAGATTTATGGATGATTTGAACGTGATTAATAAAAATTTTGAGATGCAACAAGGGAAAATAGATGATAAAATAATGATAATGGAAATGAACGACATAAAAATGGCTAATACAAATTATGAGCAGAAAGAAAGGAAAACAAACAATGAAATAACAATAATGGATAGTAAAATGTCAATTATAAGAAGAATTTGAATAAATTTGACTATCAAAATCAAGAAAAACTTGAAATTATGGAAAAAGAAATAGTTGACAGTATTAACATAAATTTTGAACTGAAAATTTTAGAAGTTAAATATATGCTTGCAGTAACAAAACGAGTACAATTCCATAGAAGGAGAGATAAAAAAATAATTAAAAAATTTAGGGGAAAATCAATTGTAGGTTTAACAAATTTCATAGTTGAGTTGGGGAACAAAAAAAATTAAAAATATTTTTCGATAGATACTGCTTCAGAAACATTTTAATAAAATAGGGTAATGTGGAAAATAATGTGAAAAGTAAATATACAAAGATAAAAATTCCTAAAAACAATTTGTTAAGAATTAACGAAAGAAAAAACTAGCGGAAACAAATCAATACACGAATTGAAATTTGAAGAAAGAGAATAATTATATTGAATAACAATCACTTATACTGAAAAACATAGAATTTAACAATTATTGGTACAGATCAGTTAGACACAGTAAAAACCAAAATAGATTATGAAGGAAAAATATAGAAATGGATAATAAATAATATGAATTTTGAAAAAAATTAAAAGAAATAAAGTCTAAAATATTTCGTGTATAAGAAGAATGAATGTGAGAAATGTAAGTGGGAATGATAATAATAATAATAATGAAGTTTATAATAAGAAATATGAAGATGATGATAATAATGAAGGTATATCAATAATTAAAATAAAGGTATATCAATGAATTATAAATAAATATAATGAATTAACTATGTATGAATAAAGAATAGCGAAAATGTATATGCAAAAAATGGAAGTAAATGAATTGAGAGATTCTGAATAATAAAATATCCAATTCAATATAAATACAAAGAATAATTGAAGGAAGAGATAGGCAAAATAATAAAACAGAGTATAATTGGAAGAAGTACCAATAGTTATAAAAATCTAATGAATATCGAAAAATATATCAGTTTGAAATATTGAAAAAAAGAGTCATAAATGATGTTATCTTGAAAAATTTTCTTTCTTGAATTGAAGAGAATTCCATAGTCAGGTGGTTTCTGAAACAAGAGAAAAGAATATTAGTAATTGTTGAAATAATAAAATTGATATTCAAATTTCACCAGCAAGTATTGAAATTTCGAATATAAATTCTATAAAATAGGGTAATGTGGAAAATAATCTTAAAAGTAAATATACAAAGATAAAAATTCCTAAAAACAATTTGTTAAAAATTTAAAAAGGAATTAATTGAATAACAATCACTTATACTGAAAAACATAGAATTTATACAATTATTGGTACAGATCAGTTAGACACAGTAAAAACCAAAATAGATTATGAAGGAAAAATATAGAAATGGATAATAAATAATTTGAATTTTGAAAAAAATTAAAAGAAATAAAGTCTAAAATATTTCGTGTATAAGAAGAATGAATGTGAGAAATGTAAGTGGGAATGAAAAAAAAGATGATGATAATAATGAAGGTATATCAATAATTAAAATAAAGGTATATCAATGAAAAAAAAAAAATTAAATAATAAAGAATAGCGAAAATGTATATGCACAAAATGGAAGTAAATGAATTGAGAGATTCTGAATAATAAAATATCCAATTCAATATAAATACAAAGAATAATTGAAGGAAGAGATAGGCAAAATAATAAAACAGAGTATAATTGGAAGAAGTACCAATGGTTATAAAAATCTAATGAATATCGAAAAATATATCAGTTTGAAATATTGAAAAAAAGAGTTATAAATGATGTTATCTTGAAAAATTTTCTTTCTTGAATTGAAGAGAATTCCATAGTAGGTGGTTTTGAAACAAGAAAAAATTATAATTGTTGAAATAATAAAATTGATATTCAAATTTCACCAGCAAGTATTGAAATTTCGAATATAAATTCTAGGGAAATTGTTATGACGAGAAATATAAGTTCAATGTAAAAAAAAAAATAAGTGATATAATGATACTTATATATTACATAAATACATGTTTGTTTTGTAATTTTCCTATACATTTCACTGTTCTGAAACCTTGTACCATCAGTATGTTGCCTACAATACATTCAATTTGCACAATCTATAAAAAAAATATAGAAATCAAAATTCATGTATGAACTTTGGATCTCAATTAGACAAAATAATACTCAAGTTGGAACATCCTGTATGATGAAATTTAAGCAGAAGGAAACATGAGAGTAAACTGTCAAAACATTTCGATGGAATGTGATTAGAAATAAAAAGAGTGAATACAGGAAATTGTCAAAGATGAATTTCAACAAACTTTGTATATATCATGTAAGCTATAGAAATATAAATAGTAAATAAAATCAATAGAATAGTGTCGATTGGGATAAAATTTCCTGGAAAGTGAGCACCACACCTAAATTGTGTGAGATTAAACAAAAAGTGATGGTTGCCAGGAATAAAAATAATAAACTGGAGGGGGTAAATATTTTGAAAAAAAGAAATAGATTGTGAACATAAAAAAATCAACCAGTATACTATATAAAACATTCAGAGACAAACAGGAGGAGAAATAACAGAAAAAAAACCACTCACCTTTCAAAATATAGTCGAAGTCCTATCTGTGACGCTGCTACAACAAAGAGGGCCTTCCACAGAGAAACAACAAACGAAGAACACTTCCAGGATTTTTGAGAATACACAACAGTAACTAATCACAGGTACTTTCGAACCCAAATCTGAACCAAGTGAACGTATTCGTATCAGACACTTATTTCGGGAACTTTTTGATGACTCTTCTCCACGGTTGTTGAACATTATTAATTTATATTAATTTTATTACTCTATTAACTCGTCTCAATATCAATAAACAAAACTTCACGGGCTACTCGTAATATTCAGTTTGAGCTCCGAGGAAAGAAGACAGAACCACTTTGATATCTCGACCCACCCTTTGTTGAAGCCTAAACATTCCTGATCTACCCCTAGCTGAGTACCAACTTAGCAGAAGGCAGTTATATGGCAAGAAGTCTGCTTACGGGACATAATTACTTTAACATAGAAAATTAAATCATCTTATAAAACCACCTTCAAAAACTTTACCCTAAATAAAAAGTCCTTCATCTGTATATTAAGTCTCATTGTCATTCTGAGATGAAAAACTTTACTTTGCAAATATCTTGGGAAAAACAAAAGAGAATTGTTACTTGAGATCCAATTTGTTAGCGCGCTAACTGCTCTCGTTCGGCAATGCATCACAACTTGAGCAGCTAGAAAAACTGACATATTGTGACCCTCGACGGCACCTGAGATCGTGAGTCGAGGTAATATCAGATCGAATGGTTCATCGATTTCGTGCCTTAGAATATTGGAATTCCACAGCAGCAAAATAGATGCAAAATGTCAAATTCACTATTAATTCCAATCGAGTACCAGCACGCTATGAATTCTTTCAAACTCTGAATAGCTACCAGAGTCGGAAATGAAACAAATGCCAATGTCAATCCTCCCGAGAATGGTAGGATCGTCAATTAATTCAAAACAAATTAAGTTAAGACGGTCATTTGGGGTGAGGTAGTCTGCTATCGTAGTGATAGGAATTATCAATATATATTCTTTGTTGAACAAAAATTCCCCACGACATGAAGTTATTCAAAATATCAACTCAATACATGAATGGATTCATCGTGGAAGTCACGGGACTGGAATATATAACACCTGTGCAAATCATATGAAATATTTAACGAATGAAATAAAATGGATCCGGCGTGCCGCCAACTTGATAAACTCAATAGGTTATTAAACACAGTAGGGGAAAATATACATACAGGGCACTATGGTCCTGAATGTGTTTCAATAACACGATCAAATCAACAGGTTATCAGAGGTTTTGTACACAATGTTCCACTAACGGTTACATCACTACTCAAATCAAACTTTTACGTGAATGTTTTACGAAAACTACTTTTTTGACGACTCGCTGAACAATTGAAGTCACTTGTTCTCGTACTGGAGGAAAAGAGCGCGATCCTTATTGAATCTCGTCTTTTATATCTACCGGATTCAAAAGAAATATCGAACAGAAACCGTATAAAAGAAAGACCCTCTCTTTGTCTGATTCACATAGGAACTTGACCCAACAGCAGCTTATCTTTTTGTCCCCTTATGAAAAAGCATACTACGTTTCTACTAATTTGAATCTACCTTTCTCTACTCCCATTGTGAAAACAGGCAGAAAAGTATTTCAATCTTTTTGTACAGTGCAAAAAGAACTTCCTTGTGCTCGGTTTTCCGATCGATCCAGTAGCTTTGTATATTGACACTTATTTTCTAAACAGGGCATCATTTTGTTGCCAATCCATGATTTATGTTCAACCTCAAAATAGACAGGAACGTACCAAAGTTATTTCAAACTTTTGTTCAGTCGTTCTTAGTAACGGAGCTTGGAAAAAATGCTTCGTTAAATGGAAACAGAAGGAGAATGAAAATTAGCATAGGGGAAGGAACGCCGGCAGGTAGAAAACACGAGAAATAAGAATGGAGACAGATAAAAAAACGAGAGATGGAGGAACTTTGGTGATTGAGAAACGTCGACAGGAGGGGAAAGAAACTGAAAAAGTAACAAAAATTTTTTTTCGAGTACTTGTTCCAGAAAACCGAGGGGCAGAACACGGGACTCGAGAAGCCGACGAAGCAACCCCTTTCCATCTGAAGAATCAAGTTAACTGGAAAAATTCATATTTGCGACTCTTAAATAATTCTCAAAACGACTGTTAAGTCATGAGCCTCAAAGTCTTATTTTTCCCATATTACTTGATTAGGACTGAAGCGATTTACACGATCTATGGCATTCCAGATCGAAAATTACAAATTGGAATGAAAATGCTTTCTTTCATCAAATATTGACAAGTGAGGTATTGTTGGATTAATAATGTCATTCTCGATCGAAATAAGTTCGAATATATAGGACGTCCCATTGAAAAATCGAAAGGTGGCGTCATTTCCGGTCAAACCGGAAGTACGGCATAGCAAGTAGATATGTCAAAAAATGTCAATTGAACTATAATACATAATCCCCAAATTTCGTTCCTCTATCTTCAATAATAAAAAAGTTGTATGGCTGAGCCACCTTAGAGATTCACCCGGTATATCGGAAACAGTTTGGAGCTACGTGAACAGCCAATGGATGGGACGTTGAAGTGGAGGCTACTGCAAGGATCCCGAGGAGAAGTTGGTTACGTAGATAATTATTGACATATTGAGATAAACTGAAATACAAAGAATCTGCGAATAACACTTATGCAGTGAAGCTTTGGCTTTTTCCTTAGAAGTGGAAGCAGCCTCACCTCAGGGCCAAAAATGAGAGCGGTATCGTTCAAAAAACCACCTCAGATAGAGACACGAAGCCACAGTATAGGACATATGTTCAGCAGGATACTGGATGAACTGGAATCCAAGAACAATAGCGCAAACAATCAAACGGGAGAAAAGTGCTGCAGGTGTAGTAGGATCGAACCCATCCAGAGAGATTGCAGGGTGAAGTTACCACCACGTTCGTTATACCCACGTTCCTACTCCCCAACGATGACAGGATCATTGAAAGAATCGTAAAAAAAACTGTTTCAGAGCGGGCATTTCCAGAGATACAGGGTGAGGTTACCACCACGTTCATTATAACCTTGAAGAACACCCCCACGTTTCTAGTTACTAACGAGAACAGGATCGTCAGAAGAGTCGAGGAAGAGCTGTTTAAGTTGTGGTAGTAGCTGATATTTCCAGAGAAATTGCAGGGCAAGATCGCCACTACGTTCGCTATCAACTTTCCACTCACCGACGAGAACAGGAGCAACTAGTAAGTTTTCTGGCAGCTATCAAAAAACTGAATTGGCCTACATATCGGGGTATGAAAGCTAGTGGAAGGGAAGCTCTTGAGGTTAACCAAGTCAACAGATTCAGAGGAACTACTGATAATCCAGCCATCAGAAAAAAAAAACAAGTACCATCCCAGTACCAACCATCGCCTAGAACGACTTAATAGTAATTCAGATGTCTTGCCTAGAAAACCGCATCAAAGAGTATCTGAGCGAAATCAGAGGAACGTCCTGCGGAGGAGTCGCCAATACCAGACGAATGAGAATATCAACTGGAGCTGAATGGCTACCGCACATGAGACATGTTGGTTTCTTCAATGAATAGTTTACTAATTGTTCGGAAATATGTATAAACTTTGACATATTGTAACATCAATTTTGAATTTTTTTCCCATTATTTCTCAGAATAACCTATACAAGATGTTCTGACTTACGATAAAAATAAAAACACAAATCCAACACTTCCCCTTAATCATACGTTCTCGAACCCATCATATGTACAAATTTCCTGTGTTTAGGAACCATTCAAAGCCTCTGTCAGAATATCAACAATCATGTTATCTGTAGTTGACAGATATATTTCCTTCTCCAATAGTTTGCCGAAAAAAATGGTATTTTTTCTTTTGTTCTTCCATGATAAATGGTATTTTTGGTTAATTTTGCAGCTCCTTGATTATTGTTGAACAAAACAACTGCTTCATATCTCCCAAAAAGTTCTTGCAGAAGTTCTCTCATTAATATTGCCTTCTTCGGCCCCTCTGTGATTGCCATATATTTGGCCTCTGTACTGGATAATGTCACAGTCCTCTTCTCTCTAGATTCCCAAAAAACTGCTGCAACACCTGATAGAAACATGAATCCAGATTATGATTTTCTGTCATTTCCATCATTTGCCCAGTCTGCATCCATGAATCGTTCTATATCATTTTCTGTCTTCTTTAATGTCAGACAATAATTGGCTGTACCTCTCAGATATCTCAAAATTCGTTTCTTTGCTCTCTAGTCTATTTCATTATAATAATTGTTAAATTGGCTGAATACACTACATGCATGAGTAATATCAGTTCTAGTTCCTATAGACGGATATAATGAGGATCCTATCAGTTGTCGATTAGAAATATCCTCCATTATTTCTTCATTTTTATTCACGTCCGATGGTGTATTGCCAGGATTTGAATTATTCATATTACATTTTTGTAATAGATCTTCAAAATACTGTTGCTGATCCAAACAAATTGTATGGTTCATTATATCTCTTTTTATTCTCAAACCAATACAAAACTTGGCTTTCCCTGAATCTTTCATCTGGAATTCCTTCATCAAATTATCTTTCAGTTCCTTTTTCTTTCCAATCATTTTTGGAAGAAATCAAGAAATGGTTCACCCAAATTGCTATCATTACAATATAATTAACACCTATATTGAAATGAATGCGGGGTTTTTTATTTGTTTGTTTCATTCCCATTTTCAATAAGGTAGAATGTTACTTCTCATTCCAGCTCCTTGATGCTTGTTTGAGTCCGTAAATCGCCTTTTTCAACAGACAAACTTTGCCCATCGCAGTTCCCACATTGAATATTTCGGGGTGTTCCATAAAAACATTCTCTTTTAATTATCCGTTTGAGAAAGCCGTTGTCACATCCATGTGACCAATATGTGAATCATCTTCAGCAGCAATAACGAATAGAATTCTTATAGACGAATGTCTCACCACTGGAGCAAAAGTCTCTGTGTGATCAATACCTTATTTTCGTGTATTGCCCTTCGCTACAAGTCTCACCTTATGAATTATTCTTCCATCTGCTTCCGATTTCAATTTAAAGACCCATTTGTTTTCAACTATTTTCTTATTTCCTGATCTGTCCACCAGTATCCACGTTTTGATATGAATTGGGGATTCATATTATCTTTTCATAGCTTCATACCATTTATTATTTTCTGTAATAGGAAGCACCTCTTCGACTGATTTTGGCTCGCCTGAATTTGTCAACTCTATATAATAGAGATACGTATCTGAGGACCATTTTCCTGGTTTTGGGAGTCTTTCAGATCTCTTACTGGAAAGATCTCCAGTTTTGCTTTCAATTCGTACATTTTCGTCTTGACTCTCCTTTTCATTGTCACCTGATACCTGTATTTCTGTTTGAACTGCTTCTCCTTTCCGTCGATTGACATTTGGGGATTCAATTGAACGTTTTTTTTCTCCATTCTCACTCCCAATCATTACTTCTTCAATCTTCTCTTCTGATATTCTCACTTGGTCATTAGTGCTCCCTTCTTTAAAAACAACATCTCTCTCAATTTTCATTTTAGTGGGACATTTTCCATTGGTAAGTCTGTAGCCTTTGGTATTTTCACAACATCCAGTAAAAATATACATTTTAGATTTCGCATCCCACTTCGTACGTTTTGCTTTCGAAATACGGGCTAGCTCTATATTCAAAAAACTCTCAAATGTGAAAAATCAACTTTTCGACCCGTACACTCCTCTTCTGAGATGATATCTCCAACTGATTTCGTAGGCGAAATATTTTTGAAATATATAGCCGTATTCAACGCTTCGAAAATCTTTCTGAATGATTGGCATCTTGTAGCATACTTCTTGCCTCATCAACAAGAGTTCTACCGACTCCTTCGGCTACACCGTTTTGTTGAATATTACCATAATCGGTAAGATACTCTTTCATGTGTCTATTCAAGAAATATTTGCCATTGTCAGTTTGGAACATCTTTATTTCATTCCTTGTCTGATTTTCCACTAAACTTTTGAATTCTTTGAATTTAGATTTGACTACACTTCTGTGCCGAAGTAGCTTATGAAATCATCAGTGAAAGTCAAAACATATCTTGCTTCACTCCAAATTTGTTCACTCACTGGTCCGCAGATATCTGAATGATGATTTGAAAACTTGCCTAGTATGCTTGCCTTCGACACAAGGAATACATTGTTGCCATGTTGCCATACCTTCTGCAAGGAGTTTCGTTGACTTCCTACAAAGATGTCCAAGTTCTCGATGCCATATTTTGACTGGAGTTGGCAAATTTAACTGGTGTACATTTTTGTTGAACGAAGTCGAATGATCTCGGGTTCAGCTGAACCACTTATCAGTATATCACCTTTTATTTCACAATTATTTTTTCCCAGTTTTTGGCAGCCTGCTTTGGGGAAAATTACGATTAGGCATTTTTCTACCATTTTGTTCAGTGATAATGAATTTGTGGAAATACCAGGAACGTACATAATATCTCCCATTGACACTTCTTGAGAATCAATCTCTATCTGGACTTCCCCGCTTCCTTCAGTTCGAAGTTTGTTATTGTTTGAAACAGTTATTTCCGGATTCCGGCCTCTCCAGTTCTCCAACCAATCTTTATTCATTGTCATGTTCAAAGGAACTCCAGAGTCGATAATCCATTATGTGTGTCATACTAGTTGCTTAATCTGCATATAACACCGGAAATTTCATCTGTTGTTTGTTTGATCTTCTTCATTTGGAGAGCTCACCTTTTTCGCCTTTACCTTCCACTCATTTGTTTTCATAGCACCGAAAAGATTTGTGTCCCACCTTGTTGCAACTGAAACAAATGGCATTGGGGGTTCTCTCCTTATGTTTTGAAGTAGATAAGAAAACATTTTCCGTAGCCTTAGAGCTTTGTCTTGATTCTTGTTGAATCAAACTATTCTGTCCACAGTCGCTGGATATTTAAGCATTTTGTTTCATTCGAAATAGTCGCCTCAACAAACCAAGTCTATTAGAAAAACCTTTGTCTTCATAAGTGTTTTCTAACTTTTCCCACACTTCTTTCAAAGAATTACAGTTCCTTACTATTGGGTAAGTACATATTTTCGATTTTGTTTTCGAATCTTTTATATGGTCTATTTCTCCTCCTTCAACTACCGCCCACATTTCTTCGCCTACCAGAAACATTTCCATACCAAATTTCCAGGTACTATAATTTTCTCTTCCCTCTTACTTTCTTATTGTGGGTAATGAACCCAAACCACTAGTTTGCACTAGAACTTGTGATCCTGCAGTACAACTGCTCGACCCTTCATCACCAAGCATAGTTACCCAAACTCAGGAATAATTTCAACTATCTTCTAAACTTTACTGTCGTGGGCCCATAACCTGTTGGTTTTTCCAATGAATTACTTACTAATCGTACGAAAATATATATAAACTTCAATACGAATACTTTGACAAACTGTTACATCAACATTGACAATAATTCCATTATTTCTCAGAATAACACATACAAGATGTTCTAACGTATGATAAAAATGGGAACACAAATCCAACAAGACAGGACCCAGAAACCAATTGAAACATTGGGGACGTCGACATGGAAAAGAGGGCGCAACTGGCAGACCCACCTGTAGTGCTATGTCGGACAGACAGACCATCTTTGGGGCAATTCGGGCACAATAGGATTCACTGATCGTGAAAACTGGGCTACTTCAATGTGTATGGGAGTCAATTTTCTAATTGGTTTTATCCAGGAAGAGAATAAGTGGAGTTCTGGAAGAGATTTATGATGGTGAATCAGGAGGACATTTGAGAATCAATAAGACTTTGGAGAAGATCAGGCAAAAGTTCAACTCGGTTCCATATCAGGGAGAATGAAAAAGCTGGTGCAGAAAATGTCCAGAGTTCAGCGCTACTAGAGTTACCAAACAATGTCCAGATGTGAAATGAAGTAATACTCATTTCCTGTGACCATTGATAGTAACAAATACATCCTTGTTGCCATGGACTATTTCAGCAAATGTGTAGGAAACCTATGCCATTCCAGACCAGGGTCACTGGTGGAAAATATGTTTCCAACATTCGCAGTACCGAAGGAGTTACATTCCGACCAAAGGAATAATTTCGAGTCGAAGTTATTCAGTAAGGCTAGAACTACTGTGCTCCACCCACAGTCGGATTGCGTGGTTGAAAGATTCAACCTATGGAAAAACATCTTACCAAGGTGGTAAAAAACATCAAAAAGATTAGAACAGACCCCCTTCACTATTTCTGATGGCATACAGAGCAGCTGTATCTGATTGAACCAAGCTCACCTCGACTAAAAATTTATTGGGAAGGGGACTTCAGTCGCACTGCCACTTGGTTTCCGATCACTCGAAAGGAAGAAGTACACCACTATGCAGATAAACTGAGAGAAAGCCTGTTGAAAGTTAGTAAAACAGCCCGGAAGATGAAAGCTCTTCATGATTTAAAAGCTAATTCAAAGACGGTAACCAGGTTTGGCTGTACGACACACGTGAAGGAGAATGTGCGCCCCCCATACTAATACCGTTTTGAAAAGGATTGTACGAGGTGAAGAAGATGATCAACGACGTGGTTTACAAAATCCAACACAGCCCCAGGACTCAGATGGGAGTTTTTCATCCTAAAAGACTGAAGCCATATCATGATGAAACGATGGCTTTTGATCAGAACGATCGAAATCAGAGGGGGGCGCAGTGTAACGAATCCACTACGTCACTGCTTGTCTTAACGTCTGGTTAGCGAGGTCGACTGCTTGACCTGGATTTCCCAACCGAACAATCCCACGGAGTTCCATATGATTCGGGAAACTACAGTATAGTTGACAGTTGACTATATGAACAGCCTGGCGTAGCTTGGATTTGATTCGAGAATACTACCGTTTCGAGAAAAAGTTGATTCAGATACAGGATCGTGGGCACAATATCTCAGAGGTGAACTGTAATGTAATTGATTTATTGATAGTCGTAGTACAGTATTGTATTGTGAAACGAGAGTGAAATGAGCTAGTAATTTATAATTGGGTATTTCAAAATTCACTGACCCCAGTTTCGTGACAATATTTTCATTTGTACTCGAGCATGCAGTGATCTCAGAATGACCTACTGCATCTTTGGATTTTTTTTAAGGGTCAATTGCAACTTTACAGGAACATAAAAGAAAATATTTGAATTTCAACTATGTATGTACCCTAAGCCGTGCAAGAACCCCATCCATTCATCGACAAGTGCCATTATCTTCTGAAGTAACGAACCATTCAAATAAAAAAATATTTGTCTATGTATTTTTTTTGAATATGTCAACTTATCTCCGACTGAGTGCATTTTAAACGTTCTTAGCCTTTTCCTGCTCCAAGTGTTGTGGTTAAATATTCCAATCATAACGTCGGGTTGTATTGAAAATATCATTACTCTCATTTCCACTATCCATCCACCATTTCTACAACTCAGTATGATATTAATGTCGATGTGTTTTGCTGATCCAACACCCCACTACCCTAATTTATACGTAATCAGGGCTTCGCCGGTGAACACAGACGTCTTGCTCGAAGCAATCCTGTGTTTGAATTATTTTTCACGTCACTAACACTCAATATTTCTGCAACGAACGTTATTTAGAACGGCAGGATTATCCCACGTGGCATACACGTGCCTTCATTGAGTGCAGTTCTTATCTGACGTCTGCTGGCTACCACGTTGTAGAGTATTCTGAGAACTCGTTGGTCCAATCGGGCGGTTTTCAAACGATTTTTACTCTGAAAGTATTCGTTTTCATATGGCAATCTCGACTTTTCGTAGGAGAAGAATAATTATACGATTTATATCAATGACTTTTTTGCAACAGCTGCTCTGGAAGATCAATTTTCGAGCGCTGTTTCGTGTCGAAAGCGCCCAATGTATTCAGCCTTGAAAATACATTTGACTCAACCACATTATTGCGCAAATGATGCTATTACTGTAGTACGCGACTTAATTCTTAAGTTTCTCCCAAACTGAACTGCCGAAGAATGTCTTGCAATCAATAATGAATGTTACCCGTAGACTAAGTAGAGAATATGACAATCGCCAATAAATTTTGAGCGCATGTCGCAACAAGAGGATTGTCATATAATGTGCCCCTTTGCGTACTTGTTGCATAAACAATAGTACCAGAATTTTTTCCAGGTAATTTCCCTGTATGTTCCATTTGTGTTCTCAACTAGAGATGGAGTTATTTTCTCACGTGAAGCTATCCCGAAATGAATACTATCATATATTTCTATCTAAATGGAGAGCAGCAAATACATATAACGAGCTGTCAATATTGACGTTTACTGATATTATTATATATGGATTTCCATTGAGGAATATCACGTATGAGATGTCCAAGAACCCTGGTGCTTGCACTTATACCTGTAGAAGTTTGGGATCGACTTGGCGACACTTGGCCTACTTGATAATAGAGATTACTAGCTTGTCAGATGGCGCCAATTCCGTTTTAATTTCAATTCAGTAACAGGGTTCATTTTTTTGGAAATATTCGGAACCAATATCTCTCAGGAAGGCTTATTGGGGTTTCAAGAAAAAGCTGTTACGTACCGAGAAAACTTTAATAACGCAAATACTTCAAACTCAGAATATATATCAATTCATAATGTTAAAACTCTTGACAGCCTCTTCTCTCCTTCTGTCATCTGAATGTCTCGTCCCAAAAACAAAGAACAATATACAGGGCCTAGGGAAAATTGTTATCATTCGGTCATCAAACATATTCGTCGAATCTAACTCGTTTCTTCACATTCCGTTTTGGCCTCTCGTTCTTCTCAATAACTACATCCATTTCATCATCACTACTTGGGAACCATTCTTCATCATTCAAGGTTTCATTATCTGAAGCATCAGAACTTTCCCCAGATAAAACAGTTTCATACGAATTATCTTCTTCTCCATGATTCCTATAAATTTTCATCTGCGAGATATGTGCAATTCTAACTTTACAATTCCCACCATTTTCTTTGTTCAGTTTCTCCAGTTTATAAATATGTCCCGGCAATTCTGCAATGACTGTAAATGGACCACGATATTCCAATTGGGGTTTCGTTGGTTCACCTGTAGCTTTTGGACTCGCTTTCATAGATACAATATCCCCAATATTGTATTCAACTCCATCATATCTTTTCTTATCATAGTAAATTTTTGCCTTCTCCTACATTCTACGAACTTTCTCTTTGGCTTCATTCCTTATATTTTCATGTGTCCGAATATCCCCTTTCCTTTCTACGAAATTCGCCATAGCTGCTTTTTCGAAAGTTGGCTGGTATCCATACAAACATTCGAATGGTGATATTCCAGTTGTTTTATTGATAGATGAATTCATTTTTCTCTCCACAGAAGAAATAATTTTGCCCCATTTTTCGTTCCTGAAATCCAATGAAGTTACTACTACTGAAACGATAGATTTCATTCTTATGTCTGCCATTCTATTGGCCTGTGGAAATTTTGCTGCAATCAGCTTATGTTCAATATCATACCTGCAGAAAGTTTCGAAATTGTCGCCAGTGAAAGCTGTTCCCTGATCGGTTATAATAGTCTTTGGGGTACCGTAATTATTTATGAAGGATTCCATTTGTGTTACAGTTTCTGTGGCAGTTGTACTCCTTGTTGAAAATAGTTTAACAAACCTGGAAAATCCATCAACCACAACTAAAATATACATTTTTTCAGATTTGCTTTTTGGAAAAGGTCCTAGATGATCCAAATGGAGTTTTACCATTGGTCTCTCAGGCATTTGCGAACTGCATAGTTTACCTGGTTTCTTTCCACCTGGAACTTCTGCTAAAAGACATACAAAACATCCCGAATATCTCCTCAAACCTCTGAACCAAAATTTTCTCAGTATGCTAGAAACTGTTCTATCCAATGACCAGTGGCCCATTTGATCATGAAACTGTAGCTTTTCTCATGGAATCTGGAATTACATAGAGCCATTTATACTCCCCATTGACTTTTACTTTTTTATATATTCTTCCTGAATCTGTCTCATAATCTTTAATCAAGTTATTTTCTTCATAAGTTCTTTCATTTTCAGTCTTAACTCAACTTCAGCTTGTGTCACAATTGGCAGATGACCAACTCTCCCTTCAATACGAACCTGAACAAAATTGATTTTATTCTGCTCCAACTTGATGGCTTTTTGAACAAAAACCTGTTTTTCCCGATGCTTGATCCTAATTGCATATTTCGGAATAGGTCTTCATTTTTTTATCCAAAATGTAGACTATCCCCAACAAGAACATACGCTTATCCCGACAATTCCGTGAATGTTCTTCCGATTACTAGATCTAGTGGTTGCACATTATCCGGCACTACTAATGCTTCAACTTCTTCTTCTACTTCATCCAAGCCAATATTTTATGTTGGAAATATTCGGAACCAATATCTCTCCGAAAGGCTCATTGGGGTTTCAAGAAATAGCTGTTACGTACCGAGAAAACTTTAATAACGCAAATACTTCAACACAATATATATATATATATATATATATATATATATATATATATATATATATATTTATATATGAAAGAGTGGAATATCGAGGGGACTGTTAAAAACAAAATGGAAGGAATTTAATGGACATAACCCTCAGAGAAGTGTTAACCGTAGACACGTGTTTCGGGCTCTCGGCCCTCATCAGTACGGTGGAGAAGTGCAAGGATGAACAACACTTGGTGAAAACATCAAATCAACGGAGTCAACAAACAGAAGCCAGCCGCTCATTTGTGGTTTCGATCAGCAGACCCTGCATTCCAAGGCAACAACCAACGTCACCACGGAGGCAGCTATAGCTACCTGCGTGACATCCGAGTCCAGGAATATAAATATGAAAGAGTGGAATATCGAGGGGACTGTAAAAAAAAAATATATATTTATTTATATATATATATATATGTATATATATATATATATATATATATATATATATCAATTCAAATGTAAAAACTCTTGACCACTTCTGATTTATGTTGGAAATATTTGGAACCAATATCTCTCAGGAAGGCTTATTGGGGTTTCAAGAAATAGCTGTTACATACCAAGAAAACTTTAATAACGCAAAAATATATCAATTCAAAATGTAAAAACTCTTGACAGCCTCTTCTCTCCTTCTGTCATCTGAATGTCTCGTCCCAAAAACAAAAAACAATATACAGAGTCTAGGAAAAATTGTTATCAATTTATTTCCTCAGCTTTCTTTTTGGGGCGAAGTGTTCGCGGGTTCTAGTTCTAGCTTTGCTATTTTCGTATTTTGTACCATTTGAATTTGAGGTTAACTACATTTTGACAGACGGAGAATTGGAAATGAAATTGTCATTGAATTGCAGAAAATATAAAATTCAATGCACACAATATGATGAACTATGAGAATATCATTATTCGTCAAGATTTGTACTTACTTTTGGTACTGAATACAGGTGAATATTCGAATCTGCGGCTTTATACTTTCCACACAAAATACAAATGTGGCCCATTCTACAAAAAGTATCCTTACACACTACACTACCTGAAAATAAACAATTCCTCATGCACTAATGAACAAACTCAGGAATAAGCTAGGCATTTCAAATCAAAGAGATGGAAAACGCATAGATACCGACAGAACACTGAAAATAATTTCATATAAGATGCCGCAGATGTCAGGAATTATGTTCTGACAATAAGCAAAAATATAAACAAAAATTTTTGGACGGCGCCATCTACCACAGACTACCACAGAGAGAAGCTCTGTTGAAGTAACAGGTGGTGTCCCCTCGAAAATCTAAACAATATCGAATCAGTTCATTCACCAGGGTTCTTAGACATCTTAATCATGTATATAGACAAATGAATCACCACTTGGTTGTCAAACTGAGGTAAGCTGATAGGTCTAGAAAATATGTAACTACCGGTGGTTTTTTGCCTCTTGTGGATATTTGCCAAAATACGCATTTTTCATTAGAAGTACTTTTGTGCAGATTGGAGAAATATTGTTTTTCACTGAAGAATAAATATAGCCAAGGATATGGAAAAACGAAACGAAATAAAAACTAACTCTTTTTGAAAGAGTCCGGGAGATGAAATATTCACTGTGAATGAAGTATATAATTGCATAAAAGTAGATTATTTCTGAAAATACAACCTTGAATTCATCATTTCTCAGTATAAATCCCCAACACTCAATCTACAGTTTTCGTATCATTCCATTTTACTAAAACTGGTATAAAGAATACAGTTCATAGATTGAGATTTCTGATCAGTTGGTGTATTTGATTGACTGGTGGAAATTTTCGGCCCAAGCCACTACAAAACGCAATAATTCGAATATGACTGGAACACAGTATTATTGAAAAAAGTAATAATTATGGAACATCAAATATATCTCCATTATCAAGGTAGTTATGCCTCCTATCGAGACAAGACAAGAAACTGACTCTACTTGTCTTGTCTCGTCTCACAACTTGTTCAGCTATTCGTGAGAATGTCTGCCTCTACCTCCGAAATAATTCATAAAAGAACGATGTTAGTTTTTTCTCAGACCTACCGCCTAAAAACTACAGCATGCCAGAATCCTTCAAATGCAGCGTATTACAAACACAAAACATCATAATACTGGGCAACCGGTGGTGCGTTGAGTCTTTACGGGTTGCCGCCTATACAGGAGTGCAGCTCTCCACGAAATTACTCAATATTTTCTGGGTCAAAGTTGAATTTGGGTACTGTGTGGATAACAGATATGGTGGTTTTTGAATTCAAGTTGGTCACATTTTGGTAGCAAAACAATTACAAAATAATCAATATTCAATAAACGGTAGAGATAAGTATACGACATGTTCAGTTAAAGTTATTTGTATTTGTCATCTGAAATTCGAAATTTGATAAAAGTTACAAGTATATGTGGCAACACTACAACCGTGAAAATATTTTTAAGAACTAGATCGCAGTCACTTATTGTGAGATAAAAATTTCGATTATTTATATCTCAGATCTCCAGGAAGGCCAGGAGGCCATCGAGTTTGGAATACCCTATATAATAATCATTCTTTGTACAATCAGTTCGTCATCTTATCTTATCGTATCATACATACAATACATTACATTATTTTCTCTCTATAATTTTATCACATTGACCATGAAGATAAAAAATTTCAACAAAACTTCGTTTGAATAGTTATTGCCTTCCATTATGATTCTTTTCTGATCAAATTATTTTTGGTAATGAACGCGAAAATGTTTTTTTAATAATGCACTACTTGTCGAATTTTCATAATGATGTTTTCCATGACATTCAATACAAAATATGGCAAAATGATCCGATTTTAATAGAAATTTTTATTTTGGAAACCAGACTATTCAGGTATAGGAACATGATACATCATTTGAACGGAACTTTAATTGTCTTCCAAGATATTTGATGATATACAGGGTGTTCCATTTGAAAAAATATTTTTCAGCATTTTTTTATCTATCTGAAAAATCACAAATTTTGAACGACCCTATTCGAAGGAGAACGAATTCCCTAGAACATAACTGATGCACAGAACATTGGTAAACTACACCTTGGATTTTAGCTTTATACGAGTCCAAATAGCGCAGTAATAAACATTCAATTGAAGCTATATTTTGCACCAAAAATTAGGAAATCAATGAATTTTTCGAAAGCCCCTTGACAATAGAGAAGTAATACACAAAAATTATCGTATAGCAATGGCAAAGCGAGAACTGCAATAACATACAGGGTGTATCATTTGAAATATAAGTTGTTGTTACTTTTCAATATAAGCGGAAACGCCGCAGCGCTGAAATTATTTTGGGAAATTATAGAGCAAAACCAATTACTCGAGAAACCAAATTTTCAAAATAATTCTGTGTCCCGTTCTCCAGGAACGTCTAATAGGCCATCGAGTGCGGGACACCCTTTATGTTCATAGCTGTTTGTTCTATATCAAACGAAATATGATTTCCTCAACGAGAAATGGTGATAATCACCGTTACCCCACAAGGCTCGGTAATAAAATAGAGATCCAGAAACAGGAAGAAAATTATACAATCATCTACCGCCCAAGCTGAAAGATATATAATCGTAAAAACTATTCAAAACGAAAGTTAGAGAATTCTTGGCATTGCATAGTTTCTACTCCACCACTGAGTATATTAGTTATGGGAGAACTAGGAGTTTATTTTTTAAATAATGAGTTTGCCATTTCAAGTGAAATTATACTATCTACCAATATATGTTTGTTTTTTCTCTTCTATGTATTTATATGTGTGTTATGCTATGATTCAGTATTCGGATTAATTTCGACACTTCAATTTGACATGTCCTATTTCATGTATGTGAATACAAAGGATGAATAAATATTCTATTCTATTATATTCATCACAATATAAAATTAGCCATTTGGAAAAAATCTGAAATAGAAATATAAGACTGACCAACAAGGTCCATATGCTTTGTCCTGGTTACGAACTCCATTCTCGATTCAGGTTCAAAGGTGGAGTCTGCCTTTACGCTAAGGCTAATCTTTCATGCCAGCGTGAAGAGAGTTTGGAACCGAAAGACTTTGATGTGATGTGGTTCAAGCTATCTGATACCAAACTGACTAAGTTCCTCTGCTGCCTTTACCTTTCACCTAATGAACCTTCATATAACGACCTCTTTGAGTTTTTATCACTCAAACTGGACTACATTCAGGAGAACCATCCAACAGCTGAAACCATAATCATGGGAGACTTTAATGTACATAACGCTGCCTGGCTCAAATTCTCTAACAAAACAGATGATGCGGGTCGTCAAGCCGAGGCCTTCGCCATCACTCATGGTCTAGAACAACTGGTCGAGCTACCAACCTGCATCCCTGATGTTAACAACCAGTCTGTCAATACACTAGATCTTTTCCTCACCACCAATCCTGACCCGTATAGAATAGAAGTTTGTGCCCCACTTGAAAACTCTGATCACACCCCCATCTCCACAACATGCTCTTTCCATTTACCATCGAGCTGCACAATACCACCCCGTCTCATGTGGCATTACAATTCGGCCGACTGGGAAGGTCTTCGTATGTTTTTCTCAGCGTTTCCATGGAAGAGAGTTTGTTTCTCTTCAGTAGATCCAACACGATGTGCTGAGACAATTTCTGAAATCATCATGTTGGGGATGCAAACCTACATACCGAATACCGAAAGAAGAACATCATCCGATAAGACCTGGTTTAACAGAAACTGCTCTAGAGCTGTGGCTTCCAAACAGGCAGCAT
The DNA here is from genome assembly GCA_018342105.1 of Gonioctena quinquepunctata. NCBI lineage: Eukaryota > Metazoa > Arthropoda > Insecta > Coleoptera > Chrysomelidae > Gonioctena > Gonioctena quinquepunctata. The sequence continues at coordinate 128,143 of JAFIRS010000321.1, read as the reverse complement.
ACCATACATGGCTAAAAAATCCGGGCCCTGAGACCAGAGCAGCATATGTCGAGGCTAGAGGCATATGCAAAGGGACAATAGAATGCTCAAAAGAAGCCCACAATGCCAAAATAAGATCAAAACTTGCTGAATGTCCCAACGGATCCTGTTCATTTTGGTCTTTCGCCAAAGCTGTGGGAAGAAACTTCACTTCCAGCTCATTTCCTCCTCTAACCGAAGAAGATGGAACACTAGCAACGACTGCCCAGGAAAAAGCCAATATCTTTGCGCACCTATTTGCTGGAAATTCCACTCTGGATTCATCGGGAAAACAACCCCCGAATATTACACCTATTGACAGTCACATGCCCGAGATCACCTTTCGCCAACGTACTATCAGAAAGATTTTGCTGGGTCTCAACACCAACAAAGCCTGTGGATCTGACGGAATCCCGCCGATTGTTCTCAAGAAATGTGCCCCCGAACTAACACCTGTTCTTTGCAAGTTGTTCAACCACTCTTACAATTTGGGGGTATTTCCGTCCAATTGGAGAATTGCAAGAGTACAGCCAGTCCCTAAAAAAGGCAAAAAGGCCCTACCAAGCAACTACAGACCTATCGCACTGCTATCTATTATTTCAAAGGTCATGGAAAAAGCCATCAACATCGAGCTCATGAAATATCTGGAAGACTCAGGAATTGTCAACGATAGGCAATATGGCTTCCGCCATCAGAGATCAACTGGTGACCTGCTTGCTTACGTCTCACATATATGGCAGCTATCTATTGAAAAGTATGGAGAAACTTTAGCTGTGGCATTAGATATCTCCAAGGCGTTCGATCGAGTTTGGCACCAGGGACTCCTCGCCGAGCTTTCGTCTTATGGCTTGCCCCCTCAGCTGTGTTCTCTGCTTGCTAGTTTTGTCTCAAACAGGTCTCTCCATGTAGTGGTCGATGGAGTTTCATCTGACACTCTACTCATAAATGCTGGTGTTCCGCAAGGATCTATTCTCGCACCAACACTATTTCTACTTCACATCAACGACCTGTTGAAAGCAACTTCATGTCCAGTACACAGCTTTGCCGATGATAGTACCCTCCATACCGCTTTCTTTTCCAGGACCCCTATATCAGCCCGTGAAACCAGAAATGAACGAGGAAGAAATGTTAATAATATAAATATGGACTTAGCAACAATTCTCCAGAGGGGATCTAATAACTTGGTAGAATTCAATGCGAACAAAACACAAGCATGTCTTTTCTCTAGAAAAGTCGATCTCACTGTGCCTAACATAACTTTGTCAGGAGTAACCATACCACTGAAGTCATCCATATCGATGCTTGGTATTACTATCAGCAATAACCTTTCCTGGGAAAATCACGTGAGGTCCATTGCCAAAAGTGCATCCCAAAAACTTGGTTTTTTGTTTCGTGCCTACAGCTATTTCACCTCCACCCAGCTGCTTATGATCTATAAGGCACAGATCCGACCTGTCCTGGAATACTGTTCCCATATTTGGAGCGCGGCACCTAAACATATCCTGAGGCTATTGGATTCTGTCCAAAAAAGGGCAATTCGTCTCGTCGGTGATGCCTCGCTTACAAACTTGCTCACTTGTCTGGAACACCGTAGAAAAGTTGGCGATTTGTCTCTATTTTATAGATATTTTCATGGGCGATGCTCTTTTGAAATATCAACAATCGTTCCTGCTTTGGCAGTCTCTTCGAGACTAACCCGTCAAGTTCAGTCATCACACCCCTTCGTGGTCACTTTGGAGACCTGCAGAACATCACTTTCCAAAGACTCGTTCATCCAACGAACAGCGAGGCTTTGGAACTCATTGCCTAGGGAGGTGTTCCCCGAGGCATACAACCTCCAGAAATTTAAGAAGAATACCAACTCCTACCTCCTTTCCCTTGGTTCCCACGATGTTCTCTGAACATCACAGGATATCCCTTTTCGTGGGAACCAGAACATAAAAAAAAAAAAATTTGATCGTTGTTGACTATTCTATATATGTTGTCTGACAAACAAAGAATTGTATTTGATGTGAATTTGTTTATATCCAATGTGTTACCTGAATATATCTGTGACAAACTCAACGTCAATACTAGAAATTGTACAGACTTCATTTCACTTGATTGAGTTTGATCAACTGTGAAAATTCAAACCAGTTCAAAAACATTTTAGGAAAAGTTGTTCATAACTGCATGTTAGCGTGTTTGTTACTTTCATTTCATTTTTATAATTTCATTCCTAGTTCAAATGTTATTCACTGCGTTTCAGTTTTTCTAGGACCCTGTATATCCCTGGACTTCCTATTTTTCTCTCGAGAATGTATAGATGGGGTCGAAATACCACCAGTACTTCAAATAACTTTTGTTCCTGAAAGCCTTCGTTACCAAGTTACGGGCCCTCAAAGTTACAAAATGAAAAATGTTTTTGTTTGATAACTTTCAAAGTGAATATTCAAAATCATCTAAATTTTGGTGATTGACTCAACAAATGAATTCCTTCGATGAGCTTCCGTGCAGGAGTCAGTTGTTTTGCTACAGAGTCAGGAATGGACTACCCCCAATGGTCCACACCCCAAAACTTTGAAATGACAGATAATTTTTCAATAGTTTTCAACAAAATAAGGACGTAGACAATTTCCGAATGAAAGTACTCGTGTGGAAAGTCGATCGAAGCAACGATTCTTGATAAAAATGCAATTTTACTCGACGACATCAAACCCGATCGTCCACCATTATTTGAAATGAAAAATTTTCACAGTAGAAATACTAATGCTGACGTTATTTCAACAAAATTTATAACAGGTATAATACAAAATTTGCTAAAATAAAGTCGTAAACAGAAAGTACAGTACCTAGTTGAAAGTTACATCCACAATGTAGATCTTTTTTCAAATGAAATATCAAGTTATGTAGATTCGTGGTGTTTTTGAACTAACAAACTACTCCACTATGAAATATCGATTTCAGTCCATATTTTGTATGTACACGTGGAATAATCATGTTCCGTGTTGTGTTATCTGAATCTCATGAAACTCAATATTTGGATGTTGCAAATTCGTATTCACAGCTTAAATGTTGAGGAGTTTCACTGATAAGTATAATTTCATGGGAAAAAATCTTTTACCCGAAGATAAATTTAGCTGAAAAAACGCCCATCGGAAGACATAACTAATAAAAAGCAAACGAATAAACTACAAAAACGGCTGCACATGAATTGGTTAAAAATATCCGATGAATAAATTTATGTTCCATTTCTTCCACAGATGTTGACAAAAACATCTTGTAGAAAGGAATAAAATTAGTGTGGATAAAAAATGACAACTGGAATTCAATTTCGTAAACGTGTTTGCATGATAAGAATTCGTTATGATTATTGTACCTATCATTTCTATTTTCATTACAAATTAATCTTTTCGAATAATGGTAGACATCTCAGGTTGGATGTCGTCGAACAAAAATGCATTTTTATCAAAAATCGTTGCTTCGATCGATTTTACACACGAGTACTTTCATTCAGGAAATTGTTCAGGTAACCTAGTTTTGTCAAAACATATTGACAAATCCCAGTCATTTCAAAGTTTTGGGGTGTGGACCATCGGGGGTAGTCAGTTCCTGACTTTGTAGCAAAACAACTGACTCCTGCATGAAAGCTCATCGAAGGAATTCATTCGTTCAGGCAATCACCGCAATTTAGATTATTCTGAATATTCACTTTGAAAGTTATCAGAGAAAAACATTTTTCATTTTGTAACTTTGAGGGCCCGTAACTTGGTAACGAAGGCTTTTAGGAACAAAACTTATATGAAGTACTGGTGATATTTTGACCCCATCTATACATTTTCGAGAGGAAAAGAGGGTGTCCAGGAACACCCTGTATAATAATGTTTGTAACAAATCCTGATTGCCAACTTTCGTAATTTTTATGTAGCACTGATGCTAAATAAATATATCATTATTAATATTGCTCTATAACATAATGAACGCCTTTCGTGTACCAAGAATGACCTCATTATTTTTTCAGGGCATTAAACTTGTTACTGTATTCCATCTCTTTGAAATTCGGTTTGTCTTCCTTAGCCTATTCGTCGGTATATTTCTAGTTTGTTATTATGGAGGTACAATGAGAGGTGCGTTTTCAATGGCTCCTCCCTTTTACCGAGTATTCTCAGTGTCTCAGACATATCGATCTTCATGGACTAGGATAATAGGGGTAGTTTTTTTGCTGGATATTATTTTTCTTGTTCCTCAAACTGATCCCCATTACCGCCATTTGGAGACTGAGAAATCGAATAATCCCGACCTTTTTCTTTCCTCCTTCATCAGATTCTGGTAAACTCTAGGGATTTTATTCACACAATAATCACAGAAGGGACAATATACAGACGGTACGATTCTTCGCTTTCTTATTCTACAAGCAGAAGGTAGTTTCATTTCTGATAGAAATGCATTTTTTTTTATATTCTCATGACTGTGTTTAACTGAAAGTATTCAACATATTTCGTTATTTTTCATGGACCGATTTCTATAGTTTGAGTATAAAATATCCTTTTTTTTACTCAATTCACACGAGGAAATATTCATGATTGTTCATGAAATATAACGTAAGCGGAAGAATTGTCCGCAAATTTTTTTCGCTGAATTTGAAAATGGAAAACAAGTGATTTGAAAAAATATTGTAGTTTGATGAACAGTTCCATAGGGACTGAAAAAAACAGAAGCCATCAATTACATTGAGAAAGGAGATGATATCATGTTGAAAAGGGAAACATTCTCAGATCATCTCCAATAATCGACTCAAAATAAAACTAGTCCTGTCAGGCAATCATGTCCAAGCTTTCACAAGCAATATTTCACCTCACCACATCAATATCAAGCACTCAAGCAAAGAGAATTAATTTTTAGGAGAATATCAAACAACAAAAACCTGAGCATTCAAACTATGTTTAACAAACATCCCAATTTCAACTGCAGCCATATCCTCCTGAACAGGTACTTAAACTTTCAAGCACGACCAAAGAATTGTCAAAAATGTTTAACCATCCAACAACTTTTCGGGCAACATTGAAAAATCAAACAATTCCACTGACTGTGCCAATTTTATAACTAGGTTTGATTCCGATTGGAAAGTTTTTCAGGAAATTACATGATAAAATAAGATGGATGTTACATTACATTACACATTACAAAAATAAAGTCCTTCAAAATATAAGTTTTTGTGTTTATCGGAATAATATTCAGGACTTCAAATTCACATCATTGGTCTCATGTTATTACACTCTAGTCGAAATATAAAATTGAAAATTAAAGAGGTTTACATTTATTGAAAATAAATATGAACATGTTCTATTCCGATTGATGTCATTCAAACCTTTTCAAATATTTTCCCTTAACTGTGTACACCCTGTAGAGACCTATATGAGTTCATTCACACTCGAGTTATAGGAACAATAATGCTATTTGAGATGAACCAAATCTATTTATTTGTAGCGCAGAATGAATAAACTGCTGAATGTTACTTTTAAGATAAGCAGGTGTGCTCCTTTCCAATGTATTCGAATGATGAAAATAAATCAGTTCACATAGAGTAACCAATCTGTATGTTTCCTCCGTTTTCCAAAACTTGTATTTTTCAAAAAGTTAATGTCCAGTTCCGAATACTTAACTGGCGCAGTCGGTAGGATTTGTCAAACGATTCGACAAAAATCGCGAAATCGGTCTGTATCAACAGTTTATTGACAAACTCTCAAAAAGTGTGTTCGGAGCCGAAAGACTCGAAGAAAACCAAGTGGAAAGCAGTGTTGGACGAAGACTGCATCGCCAAATTCAACACATTCGAAGCAGAGGACCTATATAGCCGAAGTTTCGAAAAACTGGTGGAGAACCACATCGTCGAAGCCAGCCTAGTCATAGGAAGTCTAGAGACGAGGGAAAGCATCGCCCAAATCTTATTGGCAGTAGCATAAGGAACCAACAGAAGAAACAAAAAAGCATGGAAGCAATCATCACACTACTGTAAGAGGAACATTCCTTTCTTTTCTTTTCTATTTCAAATTTTAATTATAAATTTCATTTCTACAAAGGAATATATAATCATAAAATGGAAATAAAAATAGATTGATTATTGATTTATGATAGAAATTGATATAGATAAATGATCAAGGTTATTTGAATCAATTTCTACTGAAGATGTAGTAAATTATCAACTACACAGACTATATGTCATACTATTCCAAATTTTATGGGAATCCCCAAACTTTGAGTGTTCTTATAACAAATTGGAAAGTTTGATAATTCAATTTAGTGATCCAAATAATGATTTTCTCAATCAATTCATTTCACGAGCAATCATGGGAAAATTAGTAGGTAGGGCTTTAGCTCTTATTGGTTCGAGAATTGAATTGAATAAATGGAATGACATATAAGCTGTTTTTTGGTGATCAGAGAAATATTGACTGTTTAGTGCAAGATCTAATTATTTTGCGTCCCCATAAAAATGAAACTCCTTCTTATTTTGGCACGCGATGTCAAAATGCACGAAGTTTGATTATAACAAAATTGAATTCTTTACCCTTATCAGCAGAAGAGAGAGTAGTTCAACTTAAAAATTTGGCATTGAAATTTTTTATTGGACGAATACTCAATCAAATTTAGAACAATATTTGTTTAAGAGATCCAGATTCTCTTGAAAAAGCTATGTCACTTCTTGATAGAAGGAGAAAATTTTCTTCATAGCCAAAATATGAGTAACAGTCTACAATTCCGAAATTCTTTCAAATCTACTCAACACCCACCAAATCCAAAAATAAATCCGAAGACCTATACAACCACAGTTTAGCAACAAAACTTGAGACCACATTTTCAAAATCAACAAATAAGTCGTTTCAACTTTTCTCAAAATAATTAACCCAAATCATTTATACAAAATCAACAAAGACCATTTGTACAACAACCACATCAATGGCAATCAAATAATAGATTTCCCACTCAAAGACATCCATTTTTCCAACAAAACACGAATCAAATAGCTCGAAATCAACAACAGTTTTCTACTCAAAATAAAAAATTTCAGAATGTTCAAAAACCATATAAACCAGAACCAATGGATACTTCATCCAGTAACACAAGAATACAACCAAAGAAAAATTTCACAAGCACCGAATTATTTACACAACATGTAAATGAATTCGAAAATCCATACGAAATTCCTAATTTTTTTAATTATTATGAACAAGATTCTTATTATACAAAACAAGATGTTGGATACCAATATGAACCAAATACCGACATACAACATGCGAAAAATAGATGGCGTGGACTATGTTGAGTTCACAGTAAAGAAGATCTGGAATACTACCTATTCTAAAATTCTGAAAAGTACTTCAATGAATGTGGAAGAATAATTAACCCTCCCAAAGACGTAGTGTATGCAAAATCGAGAAAAGCAAGAAATGCAAAAAGAAAGGAACTTCAGAAAAGTTACGAGGAAAGAAAGAATATATGAAATTTGTTTCCTATATTTTTGGGATATTTTACTTAGGTACTAGTCTGAAATATTGCAAAATGGCTTGAAAATCTTGCATTTCAGTTTGTTGCCTTCAAAAACTGTTTCCATACATTTTTATTTTCATTTACCCCAAAAAGTGTCTTTCGCTAACAACAAAAATACATTCAAACTGTTTCTAGGCAATATGAAGGTTTTCAGCAATTTTGCATGCTCTTTACATATTTTTACAGACAATGAGAAATATATAATTCATATAATTCAAATTAATGGTATTCCATTGATTCCAATTGCTAAACATAACTGGAATGAAGATAGTTTTTGCAATATTTCTTTCACTTGTCATAGGTTGTAATTCATATCCAATTTCGCCCAACCCAGGCAAAAATTCTTCTCTCGCCACTGCTAAGATAACCCAATTATCTGCGAAAAACTCTCAACGGTTATGATATTGGAAATGAAACAGTCAACAAACTTTAATTTGATCACATTTAAATCCTGAACTTCATAGTTTCCAAGAAAGGAATAATGAAGATTCAGAAAGTGTTTTTATCACGAAATTTTATCTTGCGAAAGGAAATACTTTTTTATTCAGTTCCCTGATACTACGTCGTAATCGATATTTTTCCAATAACTCAAATTTTTTATGGGGGTTGGTTTGTAGAGGGATAGTATGGAACTCATATCACCCATCTAGAAGATATAACCAATGTTCTTAAAATTATATCAATTATGCTGAAGAAAGTAGTCTTGTTTACTGATTTTTCATCTATATTGGTTGTTTTGTGTAGGTTGAGATAATCATACGAATCCTATAATTCAATAGAATCTTCAATCTGTTATGATTATGTGGAATAACATTTTCCATGATGCATAGCATTGCAGACTCTTAACTTCACCCTTCATTCCGTGATAACTTGGGTATATCAAATATGATACATTTTTTTACTTCAATATCATATCGCGTCAATGACTCTTGATGACAGGTTATTTCTTAAACCCCATACTGAGCAATTTTATACTGTGTCGAGACAAATCAACATTTCTAAATCTTCTTGGATGAAGAAACAGGGTGAGAAAACTGATTCACAAAGTCCCGGTCTATTATAATCAGATTATTGTTTCTTTTTGTTCTGGCTCCAGGTTGGTGAATTCATTTAGCCGTTATCACGTGTGAATAGTTTATACTTACTTGAACTGTGATATCCAAGAACTCATTTCTGTCTATTTCTATAACTGACAAAACAAAACCTCAAGATCGATTGAAAAACAACTAGGATAGGAAAGAAAGACACTTCACACCCAGGAATCGATCTGGGTGCAGGGTGACTGACGAGAACAGCAATAGGTAGCCTACGGAATGAACGGAAATAAACATAATTTCAGGTGCTATGGTGACGAGGCAAACTCAATATCACAGTTTCAGACCACTGTGTTCAACAAATATATGAAGTGCATCAAAAGTGCATCAAACGTTGTTTTGATATCTTTTGAGAGTATTGATTGATTAAATATTGGTGAAATTGTGTTGTTATATAATTCCTCTCTTTGTACCTAGTATTTATCTCATCTGAAAAATATATGATCCTAATCGCATGTTATATCGCACTTGTCGCATGAATTGCTGTTTTCGATTCTAATTTTTGAAATGGATAACATGATTTCCAACTTTGAGGTGGCTGATAGGGCCGATGCTGTTCCATGTGTAGTTGAACCATTTGAACCATGGTTCCTTTGAAATATTGGGATGCAGATCCGGGTAGTGGGTGAGGTTATCAATGATATACGGATTCCATACTTGCCCCCAATTCTACCTAGGTTTCATCCGAGTGGCATTCATCAGAATTTTTTTACATCTATTCGTGCTTTTCTGGGCCTTATGAGATTTCTAGTTCGTGTATATTTCGGTTTTTGACGAGTAAGCTAATATCTATTGGAGGCGGAATACTGTTGAGGACTGATGAGGAGTTTGATAGGATGAGTACTTTCATACTGAGGCTTTGAATATGTTTTTTTCTGCGGATAACTAACTTCGTGATTCCAGTGGGGGTTCCAATGCTTTGAATCATAGAGCTTTGACATGCGTTGGAGATAATGCGCTCAAGAAAAGTCTCATTGAAGTGTTTTGCGCGAGATTCAGTTTTTTGTGACTGTTGGGTTTTCTGAATGCACTTTCCACCATGTTTTTCTAATCAATTACGATAGATTTCAGCATTTGTTACACTTCGTTATCATGTTGTCAAACAGTTTTCATCTTTGTTCGCTGGCCAACGTTATTTTGAATTTGAGTGAGATTCCTCATAGTGAGCATCGATAATCACTATGTTGTTCATTGGCGGAACATTGTGTCTACTGAAGATGGTAGCATGCGATATTTCAGGAGTTAGGTATAACCAGAAGAATTCTAGTTCTTCAGTTATAGGTACTTCAAAATATGTGGTAGAGAGTAGACGTGCTTTGAGGTCGCTCCCCAATATTCATTGTCGGTTTCAAAGTTTTGTGTAGAATCAAAATATCTAGGCAAGGAGAGATAATCGAATTTATATCGAGACGCAAGCACAGCACACCTGTGGAAAAATCATATCATCTGAGTTGTTCTTGAAAAAAATCGTCGAAGTGATCACCACGCAAATTCCAGCTCCATGCTCAACTATATTGGCTTCTCAGAACCAGCCGTTGAGATGGTGCAAGAATACGTCACAAACATACATGAAATGATGAAAATCGGAAGCGAATTGTCTGAACCAGTGAAATCAATGCGGGGTGTTCCCCAAAGAACTATACTTGTGCCTGTACCATTTAGGTTATATATATATATATATATATATATATATATATATATATATTAAAATATATGTCCAGTACACAGCTTTGCCGATGATAGTACCCTCCATACCGCTTTCTCTTCCAGGGCCCCTATATCAGCCCGTGAAACCAGAAATGAACGAGGAAGAAATGTTAATAATATAAATATGGACTTGGCAACAATTCTCGAATGGGGATCTAATAACTTGGTAGAATTCAATGCAAACAAAACACAAGCATGTCTTTTCTCTAGAAAAGCCGATCTCACTGTGCCTAACATAACTTTGTCAGGAGTAACCATACCACTGAAGCCATCCATATCGATGCTTGGTATTACTATCAGCAATAACCTTTCCTGGGAAAATCACGTGAGGTCCATTGCCAAAAGTGCATCTCAAGAACTTGGTTTTCTGTTTCGTGCCAAGAGCTATTTCACCCCCAGTCAGCTGCTTATGATCTATAAGGCACAGATCCGACCTGTCCTGGAATACTGTTTCCATATTTGGAGTGCGGCACCTAAACATATCCTGAGGCTATTGGATTCTGTCCAAAAAAGGGCAATTCGTCTCGTCGGTGATGCCTCGCTTACAAACTCGCTCACTTGTCTGGAACACCGTAGAAAAGTTGGCGATTTGTCTCTATTTTATAGATATTTTCATGGGCGATGCTCTTCTGAAATATCAACAATCGTTCCTGCTTTGGCAGTCTCTTCGAGATTAACCCGTCAAGTTCAGTCATCACACCCCTTCGTGGTCACTTTGGAAACCTGCAGAACATCACTTTCCAAAGACTCGTTCATCCAACGAACAGCGAGGCTTTGGAACTCATTGCCTAGGGAGGTGTTCCCCGAGGCATACAACCTTCAGAAATTTAAGAAGAACACCAACTCCTGGGAGGTGTTCCCCAATAAAAAAAAAAAAAATATATATATATATATATATATAATATATATATATATATATATATATATATATATATATAATATATATATATATATATATATCAAATATACTGAGTGAGATTAACCTTCGCGAATATCATGCTTACGCTGTTGATACCCATCTTCACGTTTCGTTCAAACCGGTAATGCTGAATGAAGCTGTTGCTGGTATCAATTCTGAACTCCAAAATATTTATGAATCTTCCATAAATCTTGAACTGCACCTCAATTTGATCAAAATACAGGTTCTTATGTTTGGTCATTAGTTCTTATGCCAAAGGTATTCACTATAAGTCAATATTTTCCTGAATGGAATAACTCTAAATATAGTTCCGGGGGTAAATAATATTAAATAATAATTTTAGGTACGAAAAACAAGTTTGATTATATATTTAGAGAGCTAACGCGAACCTAAGAGTAATTTACCCTCACCGAGCATACCTAAATACTCAGATGAAAGCCAAATTCCGTCAGACACTCATTCTTTCGTAATTCACCTCCTTGTCACCTATAACCTCTCCTTGTCTGGATAATGTTGATTTGTACAGGATACAAAGAGTCGAAAATTCCTGTCCACGCTATATCTATAGTATTCGTAAGTTTCAGCACATTTCTCATAAGCTTACTCAGCTGCATTCGCTGACAATGGAGAATCATTTCTTTTTGCAATCTCTAACCTTATTCCACAATAGCATCATCAACAAATCACCCCAGTATCTTCACGATAAATTTTGTTTTCGTGAAAGTGTACACCAAGTGAATATCATACACAAAGATCTGCCCCCTGCCAGACTACGACACTGTTTGAAAGATCGTTCAGTTTTCCCATCTATTCCCATTTTGATAGTCTTCCCACTTATTTGAAAAAATTCAAACAACTACTTTTTGAACTATATTCTCGTAACTGGGTATATGAGTTATCGTGCAATAACGTCTCGCATAAAATATAAAATGTAAAAAGAGCCAAACAATTCTATATTTTTTTCAACTACCATTATTGTCTTCAATCTTTGCTCTCACCACAGAAACAATACAATTCAAGTATACTATATGGTTAACCAAATATTATATGATTCATGTATAATAAAGGAGGAGGAGAAATGGAAGAGCAGGATTCTGCGTGTTGCACACGCGTGACTTCTGAATTCCGCTCCGTAACTTTACCAAATTGATGAACCTCTTTTTCGTTGTACCCTTCTAATTTTTTCGTTGTTGAATAAAATACATTATTATTATTATATGATGGAGAAACTTAGGTCTGAGATGTAATCTTGAAATTTTTCTGTGGGGTCATTCTCTTTGGCTGATGGATGGTTGATGTGAACGCATTGAAGAGAATTGGTGAGAGAACTGATCCCTGGTGGAAATTCGGCGTGGGCCTAATAAGTAGTTTATTTTTATTGCTTTATTTAATGTCGACCTATTTCTGCTAAACACCGACGCCGGTGAGCACACTCCCCCCAGCCGAAAATTTTGCCGAATCCTCTGTAGTGTTTCTTTGACGAGATCAACATCTATGAACTCGAGACCGCCATCTTAACGTCCCCTCAGACGGACGGCATATCTATCGTCTTATCTCGTGCTCATTGATAAGGCAAGTGCGGCTGCGAATTTGCTACTACGCTACAGTTGTTAGAGCATCTGACGCGCACCTTCCTTGTCAGGTGGTCACCCATTTGAGTGCTGAGCGCCCCCGAAGTTGCTTGGCTCAGATATCGATGAATGGGTGACCAACTGACAAGGAAGGTGCGTGTCAGAAACTCTAACAACTGTAGCGTAGTAGCATATTCGCCGCCGCACTTATCCTATCAATGAGCACGAGATAAGACGATAGGTATGCCGTTCGTCTGAGGGGACGTTGAGATGGTGGTCTCGAGTTCATAGATGTTGAGCTCGTTAGAGAACCCAACTTCTGGAACAACAGGGGATTCGGCAGAATTTTCGGCTGGAGGGAGTGTGCTCACAGGCGTTGGTGTTCAGCAGAAATAGGTCGACATTGAATAAAGCAATACAAATAAACTCCTTGTTAGGCCCACGCCAAGTTTCCACCACCTATTCTCTTCAATATGTTCACATCAACCATCCATCAGCCAAAGAGAATGACCCCCCAAAAAAATTTCAAGATTACATCTCAGACTTAAGTTTCTCCATCAAAAAATAATAATAATGTATTTTATTCACCAACGAAAAATTTAAAGGGGTACAACGATGAAGAGGTTCATAAATTTGGTAAAGTTACGGAGCGGAATAGGCCTTTTCATTTAGATGATTTTTTGAGGCGCATGCGCTCGTTTTGAGACCCAAAGTCTGATTGGCTATTGGGAAAGTGAATAGCCATTGGTTAGTTTGGAATTGACAATCTGAGATTGGCTTAGTTCAAAATTAGCGGTATTTTCACATTATGTCAATTTTATGACAAATTCACCTGCATACATTGGCGTTCGTAACTTTCTTTGTAGGTTGAGTACTTATAACCTATTTTATACCGCCAAAAACATTCCATTCATAGATAAAGTAATGTACACGGGTATTTTCTAATGGTGAGTTTTCTTCTCCATGTAAATTCAAGTCAACTATCCATAGGCACTCTCCAAAATATTTTATTTCCTTCAAAAAAAAATCGCCTTCAATGCCGTTGGGTGTGACAGGTAAACAAAGTTAGTCATTTGTCATTTAAATGAAAAAGCCTATTCAGAAGACACGCGTGTGCAACACGCAGAATCATGCTCTTCCATTCAACTACTTTACTATACATGAATCATATAATATTTGGTAGACTATATAATATACTTGAATTGTATTGCTTCTGTGGTGAGAGCAAAGATTGAAGACAACAATGGTAGTTGAAAAAAATATAGAATCGTTTAACTCTTTTCACATTTTATATTTTATGCGAGACGTTAGTTGCACGATAACTATTGTTCATATACCCAGTTACGACAAATAGCTTGGGAAGTAGTTGTTTAAATTTTTTCAAATAAGTGGAAAGACTATCATAATGAGAATAGATGGGAAAACTGAACGATCTTTCAAACAGTGTCGCAGTCTGACAGGGGGCAGTTATAAGATCTTTGTGTATGATATTTACTTCGTGTATACTCTTACGAAAAAAAAAATTATCGTTAAGATACTGGGGTGATTTGTTGATGATGATATTGTGGAATAAGGTTATATTATCAGCCAATGCAGCTGAGTAAGCTTATGAGAAATGTGCTGAAACTTACGAATACTATAGATCCAGACAAGTAGAGGTTTTAGGTGAGCAGAAGGTAAATTGCGAAACGATGAGTGTCTGACAAAATTTGGCTTTTGTCTGAGTATTTAGGTATGCTCGGTGAGGGTAAATTACTCTTAGGTTCGCGTTAGCTCTCTAGATATATGATGTAACTTGTTTTTCGTATCTAAAATTATTATTTAATATTCTTTGCCTCCGGTACTATATTTAGAGTTATTCCATTCAGGAAAATATTGACTTATGGTGAATACCTTTGGCATAAGAACTGATGACCAAACATGAGAACCTGTATTTTGATCAAATTGAGATGCAGTTCAAGATTTATGGAAGAATCATAATTATTTTAAAATTCAGAATTGATACCAGCAACAGCTTCATTCAGCATTTCCGGTTTGAACGAAACATGAAGATGGGTATCAACAGCGTTAGCATGATATTTGCAAAGGTTATTCTCATTCAGTATATTTGATATATATATATATATATATATATATATATATATATATATGAAACCTCGTGCGCATGTGCAATATGTTTATCGTAATACACAATAGACTCTTTAAAATGCGTTTTATTTGGGAGTAGCTCAGGTGCAACAAACACGGTACAGCTCCCGTGCACGAAGCTCTAAAAATAAAGCTTTCAAAGAAAGCACAAATGCCTATGTGCGAACGTCCCAACACAGAAGAAATCAAATTTCATTGTACGAATACGTCATTTCCTTTCTCATCATCCTTGAAAATCTAAATAACCAAACACTTGGACGATCACAGAAAATCCAATTGCCATTGCAACGATCACCTCCCAACTCAAGGAAAAAGAATCGACAACACAAAAGATGAACCAAATTTCCATGAAGAAATTATGGCTTCAAACGAGCCAAAACAACTTACAAACATCAAAATATACTCCATGGTCACCGGTGTCCATCTAACAGAGAGTTGTTCACGGACTGGACATATACCTATAAATTACTTTTATATGACATTGCAGACTCTTAGTGGAAATGATGCATTCACTTTTATTTCACTGAGACTGACGTGTTCATAAGCCGCTATGATATCCAGGAAAGCCGCAAGTATGAAGTTATTTTCCAAGAAGGTTATTGGAAGTCAGTGTCCAAATTAGCCACTGCATCTAGAATTCTTGAACCTTTTCTGGAACTGAATTCATTGGGGGTAGTAATCCATTAGGCTGCAAAATGAAAATTAAATTCTGTATCCGATGATTTTTTTGAATAACTTCAGTATACAAGGAAGTGGAAATGTAAGTCAATACAAATCTGCTATATTCGTTGTAACTATTTAATTTTTTTCAAGAAAAATATATTTGAAAAAACCCATTTCGTTGATGTCACCCTTTGTACAAAGAGAAACTGGCTTTGATGGCTCGATTAGATAGCATAATGAAATGTCTCATATTTACTTATATTATCTCAATTCTTCGTGTGAAGTATAGTTACACTATCTTTTTGTCAAAACGTTCCCACATATAATAATAACATATTACAAGTGCAGCTGCTGTCACCTGGGTGTATGCAGAAAAAATTGATTTTTCTGCACACAAAACCAATGTTGAGAGAGTGTTTCTATAGTGAAATGTAAGGCACCACTAGTCCCTCGGACTCATATTTCTGGCTTCGGCTTAATATGAAAGGTCTTTTTTGAATAACTTTTTTTTCATTATATTCAATAGTACTTTCTGTCATTTGCCCCGAATGACTTTTCTTCAGGTGAAAAAATAAAAACTTGAATGACTTCGCCTCTCAATTGTAATGATTCTTATATTGAATTCAAATGCTCTTTTTCTCAACTATAGTTTCGAATAATACATACTCCAAATAATTTTAATACTTCTATTGAATAAAAACATAGAAGATATAACACCGTTGGAAATTCATTGAAAAATAATATCGATAAAATAAAATAGAAAAATAAAATCATATCGAGCTTTGGGAAAAGGTTACAGCCATAATTTCAAAACATCAATCAACATCAAAAGGGCTCATACTTTCATTTTATATATGGACTTGTTCCCTTATGTAAAACAAAAAGAATCCATACTTCCCGTAAAACTTCGTATTTATATTCACCGATAATTACCTTATTCAATAACTTTTATGCATTTGCATCAATATGAATAGTTCCTATACACATGGTTCACCCAAAACAATATATTGAAAGCAAGCGTTAAACTACATTTCCAAAAAAGTCTTCACTTACCCAGTAGACTAATTGTTGTCTTCGGTATCCCATTTTCCAAATGGAATTCCTGATTTTCTCGTACCAATCTGTCGACACTCGATAAATTTTCCTTCTTTGATATGTAGTCATTCGAACTGACTACCAAAATCTCAATATATTTATTCCCGACGCTTCTTCCGTAAACCAGTATCTTGAAGGAAATATCTTCGATGACTAGCTGGCCCAAAAACGGGCTTTTCGCATCTGGGCCAGAAAATTCGCCCTTTTTTCGCAAAGCCAAAAACTAACCGAAAAACATTATGAAAAACACACCTTCGTGTTACAAGCCCGCAATTCGCTTTGTTTGCGACCCCTTCCCGACTGCCTGTAAAATTTTTCCGATCCTGCCTCTCGTCCCAACAGCTACCCTCATTCAGCAAAATTCGTCTGCGAGCTGAATCAATAAGGCTTTGTTCAACATTCTCCGACGATACACATTAGCAACTCTGTTGCATATCTTCACCGAGCGAAATATAATAATCCGTTTGTGTAGAAATATGTCTTTATCCGAGACAGGACGCCAAATTTTGTATCGAAATATGAGCTCCTCTTTTCATGTTGGTTTCATTCATGAAACTGGAATATAGGAATAACGAACCAAAAATTGAAATAGCCTACCCTGGGACTACTCTAAAAAAACAATAACACCCACAGGGTGTAACATCGTTTTACTTGACCCGCCCCCTCAGTTGTCAAGTATTGTAATCGTGCGATATAAGAAATCGAGAAATCGACGGAAATATCCATTTCCAGAGTGATGTGTATCTGTCTGTCTTTCTGTAATCTTCCACGATAACTGCCGAATCGTTCAACCGATCGAGCTGAAATTTGTTATGAAGATACAGTTCCTGTCCCGAATACAACCATTTCATGCAATTTGTCATTTTGAAAGCCTTTGAAAAACTGTGCCCAGAACAGTTAAAAATATTTCTGTCAAAAATAAAAAAATGGCAAATTTAGAACTTTGTATTCACGTTTGAAAGGAAAACATTCTCAATTGAAAATTGTATAGAACGATTTTTCTGAAAATTGAAAAACCCACGGCAATAATGATGTTATAGTGATTGAAGTACATCTTTCAGTCGCAGATGATTCCACATGTGATTTTATGAACATCCCGTTCATCATTTCGAACAATTCAATTTGCCATTCAATTATGCAAAATCTGTCTACTCAGAACTACATTCGGCAGGTAGTCAAATTGAGTCTGCAGTTGGAGCTTTCCGCCGTTTCTCAGTCTGGCGCTACGAATGTATAATTTTTCTCCTGTACGTTACCATCCAAGACGGCCGCTCACCCAGGCTTGACTAGGACTTCCCGCGTTCTGTGTAGGACCGCTCAGTTGACTGGGGTCAACTACATCCCTTGCTCAATTGACCGGTAAATTGACCGATCAAGTTGACTTCGTACAGCCCCAAAATTGTTTTATCAATGTTTTGTTTCAAAATAACCCCATTCTCCTGAGGCCCGTGCCGGTCAAGTTCTCGGGTGTCCCACAGCTGATTTTTTTTCTGCTTCGAGAATAAATTCCACAACATAATTTTGACAGTTATTATGTCGCCGTTATGTAACCACACTCCATAATAGATTTCTACGAGACGAAGATAAGCATTCATGGATAAATTTCATATCTTATTAGTTCGTTATATGTGATGGGATGGTTGACTTTGTCGTTAGGTTATTTTACGTTTTCAGTGATGTTGCTACAATTGTCATTCACAGTGAGGGAGATTCTCTCGTCTAAGGAGTTTTCTACCCACTTGAAATTTGAACGTTTGTTGTTCATTGAGGCAATAATTTACATTTGTTAGCTTGTTGCCATATTTTCGTCTGGTTTGTGTTTTCATTCAGATTACTGAAATACTCGTTCGCTGGCTTTCTTATTGACATTGGAATAGCGTTGATGTGATGCTTTGAAGCTTGTTTTCTCTTTTTCACTGCGTCTCATATTCAACATCCCGCTAGGGCGAGGGAAGTTTTATTTTTGTTTCGAAAAGCTTATTTACACGTATATATTTGGAATCTGTGATATTTATTCCTCCGAAAAATTGATGTGTAGTCAATGACATCAAACGTTTAGTTAGAATTATTGGAATTATTTTCTGTAGTAATCCAGTTTGCTGTTCTGGTATTCCATTTTGTTTTATAGACTGTGAATATTTTCTGTTGTGAGAATAAAGCCTTATTATGATAATGAAAGGATCCGAGTCGAGTACGTCAGCTACAACATTTCGTGTAATTTTTTTGGCGAAATCAGGTATAGTTATCGTTGAATCTCCCGCAGATATTTGGCATGTTCTGCATATTTTTGTTGGGAAACCATTATTGAGTGAAATATCTTCTGTTTGATTTAGGGCCTAACTTATGTTGAAGCCAGATTGATTCATTTTGTATGATCCCCACAGTTATTCGTGTGCATTAATATCTCCCCTATTATTGTTGACCCACAAATATTGTTGAGACGTTATTCTTTCCTTCCGCATGTGACTTCTTCGATATTTTTTTTTACCCCCGTGGGGCAGTATCGTCTGTCTTTGTGGATGGAATTGTACCCACTGAAATTATATATCGCATATGGTTTGAACCAAGTCTTGCTGAGAGCAATGTCTTGTGAATTCTGATAAGGCTTTCAACTTTAATCTCAGACTCAGATAATTATTATTTTTCGCCATCTTTGCTTCTATTGTCAAAATGATAAAAACTATTTTGTAAAGTATTCAATATCTAAGGCAGAATTGTTCAAGAGTTCCAACTTTACTCATTATTTTGTAAGAGTAACGAAAAAACCTCTGATGAATTCATTATAGCTTTCTGATCTGAATTGTTCATAGTTTGAATAGAATGGAGATTCGAAGAATTTTCCGAAACCAAATCTAGGATAGAAAATATTGGTGGCTGAATGTCGTTTCCCAGTGGGGATGTTGCTTCACATTTTTTCTTTTTGTTTTCTTCAGTTTGTGATAATGGTCGATTCACTAGAGTAGGTGTGGATAGTGAGGAAGTGATTGAGAAGATGGTGATATGTGAATCCAACTTGCGTCTGGCCTCTCTTGTTAATAGTTATCGAAAGAATGTCATTCTTGTTCATTGTACATATTAAAAGATTCGAATTTGTTCGATGTTTGACTGCGATTGCAATCCGGGCAGGACCTAGGGAGTTGATTTCTAAGAAAGTTAAATTTTTTGCGCCATTTTATTCAAAGTTTGCACAGTTTAGCGGTTCTACGGCACTGCGTGATGCATTGCCGTAGTCATCGGTAACATTGCGTGACTTTGTATAGTATGGTTCCAATGAGCAGATAACGGAGTTGAATTTTATAAGCTTTAATTTTTTTCACTTGTTGGTTCGTTCGTTAGTTAGTTAGGGTCAAATCTTGCAAGTTAATTTTGACAGACTTCTACTCGTGCTATCAACTTATAATTTGACAGGTATTCATAATTCCGGTGACAATGCACTATATTTTTTTTAGAGAAAAAAGAACAGAATTGCGGCTCCTAAATGGCGGACGAGATTTTTAATTATGGTCCTATTCGATTCAAAATTGATATTGGGGGTTTTCGAGTCGGAGATTATGGAATTTTTTTGAAATTCATGAATTGAAGATGGAGAGGAGTTTTGTGATTATGATCCAATTCGATTCAAAATCAGTATGCGGGCGTTTTTTGGGGTCGGAGATAATGAAGTTTCCCTCGAAATTCACAAATTGAAGATGGCTGCCCCAATATGGAGGACGACTTCTGTGATTATGGTCCGATTCGATTCAAAATTGGTATGCGGTGGTTTTTGCGTGGAGATTAATTTTTTGTCAAAATTCATAAATTCAAGATGGCGCCTCAAATAGAGGACGAGTTTCTGATTATGGTCAGATTTTATTTAAAATTGGTATGTGGGGGTTTTCAGGTTCAGAGATCATGAATTTTTTGTCAAAATCTATGAATTCGAAATGGCGACTTCAGAATGGCGAAAGAGTTTTGTGATTATGGTCAGATTTTATTCAAAATTGGTGTGTGGGAGTTTTTGGGGTCGGAGATCAAGATTTCTCTCAGCTCAAAACTTACAGGGGAGACCTTGTAATAACGATGATCTATTAGAACTAACTAAAAATCAAAAAATTAAATGACTTATTTGGAAACTTTTTGAAGACCAGCTTTTATTAAAGCCGTGTACTGAAACGACGTATAAAATAAGTTCAAGTCATCGCTGACAATGATTTAATTATTTTTGTTGAATCATTTGATTTTAAACAACTTGTCGGGCGACTTGTAATGAAATTAATACTTCGACAGGATGTTACTTACCATCCAATCATTGTTCAATTAAATCAAGTGGTATCCACTTTTATGGATTCTTTGAAAAAATTAAATACTTTGACAAGTTCCTACTCACCAACCAATTGCTGCCCAATCAAATAAAAGCTTTATGGAACCAAATAATTCAACAAAAAATAATTAAATCATTGTCAGCGGTGACTGAAACTCATTTCATACGTTTTAGTACATCGTTTACATGAAAGTTCGTCTTTAAATTTTGTTTCATTAGTTATTTTATTATAACCAGCTTTCATTTGACTTGCTTCGTTTGTATGTCATTCTGTCATTCTTTCTGGCTTAAAATTTTTAAACCATTTTTGGAGCACTTGCCGATATCCGATTGTGCTTAAATTTGGTAGGTTTTCCCAATTCCGGTGACAATTGCAGTGCATTACAAAATTTCTGTTAGAGTTCTGTGATTATGGTTGGATCGATTCAAAATTGGTATGCGGGGATTTTCAGGGTCGGAGATTATGAATTTTTTGTCAAAATTCAGAAATTCAAATGGCGGCTACAAAATTGGTTTTTCATTATGGTCCGATTCGATTCAAAATTGGTATGTGGGGTTTCTGGGGTCGGAGATCATGAAGTTTCTGTCAAAATTCATGAATTCGAAGTGGCGGCTTCAAAATGGCGGTGGAGTTTTGTGATTATGGTCCGATTTTATTCAAAATTTGTAAATGGGGGTTTTCGGAGTCGGAGATTATGAATTTTCCGTCGAAATTCATGGAATTGAAATGGGTGCTCATGGAAATTTTGTTAGAGGAGGAAACAATAAAGCACTACAAGATGGTGGACGAGATTAGGGTTTATGGTCCTCTCGATTCAAATAGGTATGTGGGGATTTTCAGGGTCGAATATTATGAATTTTTCTACAAAATTCATAAAATCAAAATGGTGGCTCGAAAAGGCCCTCTTGTTTATGGTCCTCATAGGGTTTGGTGATTTAATTAAAGCGAAGAGTTTTTCAATTATGGCCCAATTCGATTCAAAATTCCGGGGTTTTTGGGGTCGGAGATCATGAATTGAGTCGAAGATCATTGAATTTCAGTTGAAATTCATGAATTGAAGATGACAACTCCAAGATGACGGATGAGGTAATCTTAAGATGGTCTTTTCTCCGAAGGACTAGATAGCTCAGAACAGAAACAGAAAATAAGTAATAAGAAACCGTTTTAAAGACAAGCTTTCATTTAAGACACGGCTCAAATGAAAGCTTGTCTTCGAAAAGGTTTATTATTAGTTATTTAATCCTTTGCTTTTCAGTTAGTTTGCGTTAATCTGATCATTCCTAATAGAGCATCGTTATTAATTACAAGATCTCTTCCCTGCAAATTTTGAGCCGAAAGAATTCTGATCTCCGACCCCAAAAACTCGCACACATCAATATTGAAGAGACTCTGAACATAATCACAAAACTCGTCCACCATCCTGAAGTCGCCATCTTGAGTTTATAGATTTTGACGAAAAAATCTTAAACTCGAACTTGAAAACCCTCACATTCCAATTTTGAATGAAATATGACCATAATCAGGAAAACTAGTCTTTCATCTTGAGGCCACCATATCAAATTCATGAATTTCGACTCAATATTCGAAATTTTCGACCGTGAAAACTGCCGCATACCAATTTTGAATCAAATCGGACAATAATCACAAAAATCGTTCGCCCCTTTGAATATATGGATTCAGACAAAATTCATAATCTCCGAACCCGAAAACCCTCGCATACCAATTTTGAATCGAATTGGACCATAATAACAAAACTCGTACTCCATCTTGGGGCTGCCAACTGTAATTTATAATTGCGACAAATATTTCGGAATCTCAGACCCCAGGAACCCCACATACCAATTTTGAATCGAATTGGACCATAATAACAAAACTCGTCCTCCATCTTGAGGCCGCCACTGTGAATTTATGAATTTCGACAAATATTTCATAATCTCCGACCCCGAAGACCCCCAAATACCAATTTTGAATCGAATCGGACCATAATGACAAAACTCGTTCGCCATCTTGGAGCCGCTATCTTCAATTGATGAATTTTGACAGGAATTTCATAATCTCAGACCCCGAAAACCTCCACATACCAATTTTGAATCGAATCGGATCATAATCACAAAACTCGTCCGCCATCTTGGAGACGCCATTTCGAATTCATGAATTTTGACAATATTCATAATTTTCGACTCGGAACACACTCATATATCAATTTTAATCAAATCGGACCCGAAATTCGAATCTCTTCCGACATCTTGGAGCGCCATTCTGGTTTTTTTTCTAACAAAAATTTATAATGCATTGTCACCGAAGTATGATAACCTGCCACATTTCAAGTCAATCGGACATCTAGAAACCGGCCAAAATTCACTTGCAAGATTTGACCCCAACTAACGAACGAACTATAGTCCGCGCGCCGAACCGATAGAGCAATAGAACGGCATGATCATTGCATTTTAAATATGGTATGCACGTGATCACTCTATCTGTTTGGCGCGCCGAATATAACGAACCAACTAACAAGTGAAACTAAATAGAAGCTTGTAAAAAAGGCCTCCTGATAACGATGCTTCAACAGAAATGCATAGATCAAGGCGTACTTAAGTAGTTAAAAGCACAAAAAAAATAATTAATGAAAAACTTTTTTAAAGACAAGCTTTTATTCAAACGCACTGAAAAGTAAAATTAATTGCTTTGGGTGTGTGACGTAGGTTATTCCGTGGGGTAAAGATTCAAAAGCTTGTCGCTTTTGTATTCGAACTGAAAACTTTGCGGGACAAGCTTTTGAATCTTCAACTCACGGAATTATAATACGTCACACATCCAAAGCAATTATTTTTCTAATTTTCAGTGCATTTGAAGAGCTGGTCTTCAAAATTTTTTTATTTTTTATCAGTTTATTCCTTTCGGAAGAAATAAATACTTGTTTAAATTTGTTTTTTCATTATTCTCTGCTCTTTGGCGCTTGTGACTGGAGATATTACTGAAAAGATCATTTTCATCAAAGATAATATGATATATGAGCTTTAAGATTTTCATCTACAAGATTTTTATTGGACACCAAATCAATAACGACTTTTTAACCTCCAAATTGAACTCTTCTCCTGTTTTACCTACACTATCGATTCTAATAACATTCTGAAAATTCAATTTAATGGCCATTGGATGATGTTCACCCCTATCCTGATTTTATATAAAAGCATGAATAATATCCGAGAACACATTGGGATAATTCAAATAAAAAACCTTACATTTTTTACTGTTGCTTTCCGTTGAGATTTTTTTGTGTATAGTGTTTAGTTGACTAACTACTCGGAACAATTACTACTCCAGGGGTGATGTGATTTGTGTGAGGTTTTAAATAATAGCGTTCTTGTTTCACCCCCTATTTTGAGAAGATCAATATCACTAATGATCACAAAATCACTGGCTTACCTCATCACTTTCGCAAATTTATTACTATTGTGGTGGGTAATTTTCCGAATTGAGCCGTTCAAACTTTGGATATTACACTTCCGCTACGTTTTCACCCTACGGAAGTCATTACATAACTAATGAATGAAATTAATCCTATTCGTAATGGCCACACATTTTTCGAGGTTTTCGATAAAACCATTTATTGTGTTTATGGAGGCTTTTTTTCTTACTCGATGTTCTTTCTTAATATTTCAGTAGAAAATGCTTTTGAGAAATTAAATTATGGTCCTTTTGACGTCAGATCAATGTTTTCACAGCGCCCACTCGTCTTCTGAAACCATCAAATGATTTTCATTATTTTTTAACTATATGGTCATTAACAATAGATCAGGAAATGAAAAATGTATACTTCCTATCTCTGGCAAAATAATAATTTCATTTTCACTCATGAATTCGTATGTAGGTTGAGAGTGAATTCAAGAGGTGATTTTTGCGTGTGTGTACCTCATATTTAAAAATGTTCAATGTTTTCTACCCAAGAGTTTTATTGATGAACTTTATATAATCGGCTTTAAAACCTGTAGTGTATTCCTTTCACTCGGTAATGTGACCGTATTCCTGATTATGCAGAATGGAAACTACACACGATATAATGAAATATTTATTGTTCCATATTCAATATGCCTGATTACGCACGTCAAGTGTATACTGACTCTCTCGGTACTTCCCCGTTTACCAAGAAAACGTATGCTATACATATAAACAACAATATTTTTGCCCCAGAGGGAAAAAATTGTACATTATTCAACATTATTCATATACTATCATAATCCACATGTTTGATTTCTCGTCTAGGTCTACCAACTAAACCACTTTGATCCGCATTTATATCGATCATTGAATCGTCATTTGTCGATTCACTAGGACTATATACCGATCTAATATTAACAGATGGAACCGACATTGGTATATTTTGTTCCAGATTCTCCAAATGATTAGTGGGTAATGTTGACATGTTGAAATTTCTATTTTTTTTCATTTGGTTGAGATGCCGTTTCCGAATAAATTATTTAATTCAGGATTTTCTCCAATTCTCTTGACTATGGGAGCTTTGATCCAAGTAACTTCAGGTCCTCTATAGTCTTCAACTGTAACATCTTCATTTTCAGGAAATTCCTAACATATTTCACCACCATGACATATTTTTTGTTTGGTTTGTTGCCTTATCACGCGATTCCTCAATATTGTATCACCGCAATCAACAGAGTTTCTTGTCAATAATAATTTGAAACGAGTGCGCAGTTTACTGCCGAGCATTAACCGTGACGGACTTGAATCAGTTGTACAGTGATCAGTATTTCAAAAATCGAAAAACATAATGTCCAAATGTTTCTTTTTGCCAAGAGTAATTTTCAATGCATACTCTACCAATTTTACTGCATTTTCCGTTGCGCCATTACAAGATGGTTGGAAAGGAGAACAATTTGTGTGTTGAATTCTATTTTGTGACAAAAATATTGTCAATATTGTAACCCGAATCTCGCAAATAATGTTCTTTATATATCAATTGTTAATCTCGAAGTATTAGAATTAATCGGAAATACCTCTATCCACTTCGAATGCGCGTCAATACCAACAAGAAAATATTTTTCCCAAAAATGTGCCCAAGAAATCGATGTGTAGCCGTAACCATACTTCTCTTGGCCAGGACCATGGGTTCAAAAAAGTTTTATTGGAAGACTTTTTGTATGATAAACGATTAGCACATGAACTACATCATTATCTGCTTTATTTTGTTATCTAGTCCTGGCCACCAAAATATGATCTTGCCAGACTTTTAAGCTTCACAATCCCTATGTGAGCTAGGTGGAGATCCTTCAAAATATCATTTCTCAGAATTGAAGGCATTACCAACTTGTCATTCCACAATAGGCAATGCTCAAATAATTTTTTATTTTATAGTATGACCTCAGAGATTCTTCTACTTCATTTGGCCATTTTGTTCCTGTGAGAAGTGGAACTTTCGGCATTACAACACCCTTAGATGTTTCATTATGAATTTGTTTGAAATTGATAGGAAAATGGTCGTTATTTGAAAAGTAATCGATGAAATTTACATCAACATTCTTCCATTCCCCTTAGTTCACCGCTTGCAGCAATCGAGAAAAAGGATCCGCGTGATTTTTCTCAGATTTGACGAATTCAATATTATATTGGCAATGAGCTATATTACGGACCAGCGACGTAGTCTGTTTGCCGATAATTGGGGTATGTCTTTGTTAGGATACAAAATAGAAACAAGAGGCTTATGATCAACAGTGAGTGTGAATTTACGACCATAAATATATTGATTGAACCCACACAAAGCGAAGACAATCACCAAATCCTCTTTCCCGATTTGAGAATACTTTTTTCTGCAATCGACAACGTCCGCGATGCATAAGCTATCTGCCGTTCGCTACCAGGCATCATATGAGCTGCCCCAACACACTATTCTCAAGCGTCAGAGGTAAATTTCAAAAGTAACTCCGGATTGTAACGAACAAGCACGTCAGCTGATGAGAGAACTTCCTTGATTTTTGAAAGCCACATTGCGATTGTCTGATTGATACCAGTCAACTTGTTCTTTTCAAGAGTTATACAGGGTGTCCCTGGACTTCCTCTTTTCCTCTCGGGAAGGGTATATATGGGGTCAAAATATCACCAGTACTTCATTTAACTTTTGTTCCTGAAAGCCTTTGTTACCAAGTTACGGGCCCTCAAAGTTACAAGATGAAAAAGGTTTTTCATTGATAACTTTCAAAGTGAATATTCAGAATCATCTAAATTTTGGTAATTGACTGAACAAATGAATTCCTTCAATGAGCTTCCATGCAGGAGTCAGTTGTTTTGCTACAAAGTCAGGAACGGACTACCCCCCGATGGTCCACACCCCAAAACTTTAAAATGACTGGTACTTGTCAATATGTTTTAACAAAACAAGGTTACCTGGACAATTTCCTGAATAAAGTAATCGTGTGGAAAATCGATCGAAGCAACGATTTTTGATAAACATGCATTTTTGTTCGACGACATCCAACCTGAGATGTCTACCATTATTCGAAAAGAATAACTTGTAATGAAAATAAAAATGATAGATAGGTACAATGTTCATAACGAATTTTTATCATGCAAACACGTTTACCTTGAAAAACTCGTGTAAATAATCAATCGCAAGCCTCAAAGGCAAACATTAATGCAAAATCCGCTACAAATACTGCTCGATATGACCCCCGTCCCTCTCAAAACATTCTCTTAGTCGGCGCAAACACCCTCTCTGCACTTGAAATAGCATGCCAGGGTCGTTTCGTATGGCTTCACAATGTAATGTAATTCTATTGAACCAGGCATCTCTGGTATGAATGGGTGTAGCGTAAACGAGGCTTTTTAGATGCCACCACAGAAAGAAATCCAATGGATTTGAATCCGGAGACCGCTTCGGACATGAATATGGCCCACCTCTACCAATCCGTCTATTGGGGAAAATCTGGTTCAGATGGTCCCACACAATCAAACTGAAATGAGGAGGAGCGCCATCATGCATAAACCACATATCTCTTCGGGTTTACAATGGAACATATTCCAAAAGTCCATTCAAATCGTTCTGAATGAACTCCAAATAACGTTCTCCATTCAATCGGTCATGTACACACGAATGGTCCTATAAGATGGTTTCCTTTGATACCAGCCCAAACATTCACGTTGAATTTTCGTTGGTGTTTGGTTTGCAATATCCCATGGGGATTTTATTCGGCCCATATGTGGGAGATTATGAGAGTTGATTACTCCAACTCTACTGAAACCTGCTTCATCAGTGAATAAAACTCGAGTAATAAAAGTAATATCCTCTCTCGGCTTATCCAGGAATAAATTGGCATATTCCAGTCGTGCTGAAAAATCTTCAGGTGTCATGGCATGTACCTTTTGGATGTGATATGGGTGGAGCAGTTGTTCCCTAATTATTCTGTGAATAGTGGACTTGGATGCATGGAACTGTTCTGATAGGTTTCTGATGCTCATTGAAGGATCATCACCGACAGCTTCCAAAATATTTTTTTCCAATACAACGGTACGCACAGCCCTAGGAGCGCCCTCACCACCTCGTTTTGGCAAAACTGAACCTACAATAATATCAAAATAAAACAACAGGCTCCAATTAATCATCCATCAGACATACCCGTCTCCCTCAAGCTACGATCGACACGCTCGAACATTTCTCTTACCGGTAACGTTTGTTTGGGAAAATGCCCGGCATACAGACGATGAGCTTCTGCAGCATTACCAAATGCTCGTCCGTACAATGTATGCATATCTGCATATTCGTTGAATTTAAACTGTTCGGCCATATCAAAACACTTCAAACTGTCCTATTAGAATATTGACAATACAATGATAACGCACCACTCAACAAAACGAAATCGCATTCCATTTGTCATTTTTTATCCCCACTAATTTTATTTCTCTCTACAAGGTGTTTTTGTCAATATCTGTGGAAGAAATGGAACATAAATTTATTCACCGGTTATTTTTCACCTATTCATGTGCAACCGTAGTTTATTCGTTTGCTTTCTATCAGTTATGTGTTTCGGTGTGCGTTTTTTCAGCTAAATTTATCTTCGGGTTAAAGATTTTCTCCCATGAAATTATACTTATCAGTGAAACTCCTCAACATTCAAGCTGTGAATACGAATTTGCAACATCCAAATGTTGAGTTTCATGAGTTTCATATAACACAACACGAAACGTGCTTATCCACACTAATTTTAATTTTTTCTACCGGGTGTTTTTGTCAACATCTGTGGGAGGAATGGAACATGAATTTATTCAATGGATATTTTCAACCTATTCATATGCAGCCGTTTTTGTAGTTTATTCGTTTGATTTTCATTAGTTATGTCTTCCGATGTGCGTTTTTTCAGCTAAATTTATCTTTGGGTTAAAGATTTTCTCCCATGAAATTATACTTATCAGTGAAACTCCTCAACATTCAAGCTGTGAATACGAATTTGCAACATCCAAATGTTGAGTTTCATGAGATTCAGGTAACACAACACGAAACGTGCTCATTCCATACGTACATACAGAATATGGACTGAATTCGATATTCCATACTGAAGTAGCTTGTTAGTTCAAAAACACCACGAATCTACATAACTTGATATTTCATTTGGAAAAATATCTACATTGTGAATGAAACTTTCAACTAGTTACTGTACTTTTTGTTTACGACTTCATTTCAACATATTTTGTATTATCCCTGTGGGTGTTGTTGAATTTACGTTAGCATTAGTATTCCTACTGTGAAAATTTTTCATTTCAAATAATGGTCTACGATCGAGTTTGATGTCGTCGAGTAAAACTTCATTTCTATTAAGAATCTTTACTTCGATCGACTTTCCACACGAGTACTTTTTCTCAGAAAATTGTCTACGTAACCTTATTTGTTGAAATCTATTGAAAAATTATCTGTCTTTTCAAAGTTTTGGGTGTGGACCTCGGGGTAGTCCGTTCCTGACTTTGTAGCAAAACAACTGACTCCTGCATGAATCATCAAATAAATTCATTTGTTTAGTCAATAACCAAAATTGAGATGATTTTGAATATTCACTTTGAAAGTTATCAAAGAAAAACATTTTTCATTTTGTAACTATGAGAGCCCGTAATTTGGTAACGAAGGCTTCAAGGAACAAAAGTTATATGGAGTACTGGTGATATTTTGACCCCATCTATACATTCCCGAGAGAAGATAGGAAGTTCAGGAACACCCTGTATAAGGAATGTAGAATATTTGATAAATTTTTCTGGAATTTTCCCAATAAATATTTGTGTTGTGTGATATTCTCTGATATTGGAGCATTCAAAATAGCACATAATTCATCACCACACGTGTGTTAACCTTATTTGTCAATTCTGAAACCAAGATATGATATTTGCGATTTTTTTATTTTTCATTTGGAGTAATTTTCAACCCAGCTTCTTTAAATATGTACAGTACTAAATCTAGACCTTTAACATGTACCTTCCTATTGCACTCAGTTATAAAAATGTCATCAAGACAAAATTCTACCCCGGGTATTCCTCCCAAGAGTAATTTTATAATTTTTTTCAATTTTGCTGGTATACTAGCTATACCAAATGGTGCTATTGTTACGATAAAGCCGTTATGTTTTTTTATATTTCATCTGAACAGACTTGAGTGTAAGCATTTTCTGAGTCTTATTTGGAAAAATTATCACCTCCTTCAACAAACAAATCTTCAATTCCAGGAAAAGGCTACTGGTCAATTTCTATGTGAGAATTCAACGTCATCTTGAAGTCGTCGCATAATTCAACAGATCCATCTTTCTTGATGACAGGAAGAATAAGAGTATAGTCAATGGGTTCAATTACCCCTAATGTTCGCAAGCGGTCCACCTCCTCTCCAACCTAATCATTAATAGCGAAAGGAAGTGGACGAAATCGAAAAAATTTAGGAGAAACTTCTTTCTCCGACTTCAAACTAATAGAAATTGTATCCCTATTGAGTTTCCCTAGACGTGGTTTAAAAAAAAAACACTGTATTTATCCAGTAAATTTTGTATATCATTTGGCAAATCACTGCAGTAATTGAGGTCCTTGGAATTCTTATCCTATATATCGAGTGGAAACAAATTGATAAAACCACGCCCTAACGGAGGTGGTCCTGAAGCGTTTCTAATTGCATGAATATCTGAGTAACCATGTTTCTTCTGAAAGGAAAATGAACAATTGACATATCCCAATGGAATAATCTGATTACCATTGTGTAAATGAAACATTTTTTCAAACGGTTTTATTTAGCTGGCCTTGTTTGTGTCTTGTGTGGGGCAGATCTAGTACTTGGAAGTTTACCCCCTTCCTGTTGACTGATGGATCTAAAATTTGATCCATGCCATCAGTTCTGATGACAATACAATTATGTGTATTCAGTATCATTGTTAATCCAAAATGGCCGCCGCCACAAAATTGCGGATTACATATTCTTTCACCACCTTCTCAATATGCATATCAAATGAAAAATCTTGACTGGTAGAAAAGTACACATGGAATAATTCCAAATCCAAGATGGCGTCCGAAACAAAAGGCAGATCATAGAGTTTGAACGGTCAATACAACCCCCTCAATACGGACATCAATTAAGGGTTGACTAGTAGAATACAATACCCCTCGAAAACATTCCAATTCAAGATGGCGACCAAAACAAAATGGCGGATAATAGAGTTTACAAAGTCAATACAACCTCCTCAATATGGATATCAAATGAAAGGGCTTGACTGGTAGAATACAGTACACCATGAAAAAATTCCAAATCCAAGATGGCGTCAGACACAATATGGTGGATAATAGAGTTTAGACAGTCAATTGGTACATTAAAACTGAAATCTAGGTATCTAATCAGAATAAAGGACTTTTTCAACTTAGAATCGTAATTCAAGCATGAATCCCCAAGTCAAGATTTCGTATCGTGTCGAGGACTGTGTGGCGTTGGGGTGGCTAAAAATGATACGTCGTTTGCGATACACCACCCAAATTAAGGTAAACGGTAGGAGCGGGCCGAGGATTACATGGCATTAGAGTGGATTGAAATGATATGTCATCAGCGTTTTGTCCTGAAGACTTTGGCACATCTGACAGAAGAAAGACCTTGTAATAATGAGGCACTGAATGAACTAAATGGAATAAAAAATATTTAGTACCTAATTAAAAAAAAATAAACTTGAAAATAAAATACCTAGGTAAAAAAAAATCTTCAAGTCAAACGGTTTTATTGAAACATAATAATGATGCAGATATTGTACTGAAAGCTGAAAAATAAAATAAGTAAAAACACTTTTTCAAGTTGAACGGTTTTATTGTAAAGAAACATAATAATAATGCAGATGATGTACTATAAGCTGAAAAATGATTAGGTAGGTACCAGTCATCACACTACTCTCCTTATCAATATAGGCCATTGATCAGACTTAAATGAAATCGTGGGGCGCGTCGAATTTGTATTATCTACAGTCAACCGCTCATATCCTTATATGCTTTGGATGCATCTTCTCAATAGACAACTTATTTAAATCTATTACTATCATCGTGCGACATCACAGAATGACCATTTACATATTTACTCAAGTAAGCTGTCTGATCAAGGCCCTATATTGATGAGGAGAGTGGTGTGATGACTGGTACCTACCTAATCATTTTGAAGCTTCCAGTACATTATCTGGATCATTATGTTCCTTTACAATAAGATCGTTAACTTTATTGATTTTTTAACTCATTTTATTTGTGTTTCTTCTAGTGGATAACATTTGCAACTAGTTTCCTGAAAATTTTCAGAGATAACGTTATAACTAGCCCCAGTATCTAAATTGACAGTATAAGGTTTATTTTCGATGAAAATTTCGAACAAAATTGAATTGATTTCACAAACTCAATTACACAAAGATGAATCAGCTGATTCTAAATAATTTTGTGTATTTTTTTTCGACTGAAATTTACCAAACTTGTTCAAATGTTTTTCCATACAGGCATTTGCCAAATAACCTTTTTTTTACAAATGTGACACTTTCTCGAAATCAATTGGGATAGATATATTTGGGAGGTTTGGTGGGGGATCCTGCTGTCTTGGGTTTCTGTGACGTTGCCAATGATGCTGTTGGCGATTGCGTAATGGCCTTGCTCCTGAAACGCCCTTGCGCTAAATGTAGTTCCGATTCTTTTTTGACGAAGAATTTCTCCATCTAGTTGTGGGATAATGCGTGCGCCTGATTTTGCATCATCATTTTCCACCACCTCCTCAAATGTAACCGAGACTTTTTTTTTCCAGCAGTCTTGTCTTGTCGAATGAAACTAGGAAAACGTGCGATCCACATTGCGCCCTATATACATGACTATATATATATATATATATATATATATATATATATATACATATATTTTGTTATGTTTAGAAGTACGTGTTGAATGTTCAAAGAGTTAGAATGAAAATTAAAAACTGAAAAAACACATAAATAACAAATGTTCATATTTAGTAATTTATGTTATGTTATTTTACAGTTTTTCTGAGGATTCTACCGTTTTAATGAAACCTTATATAATAATAGTCGATACCTATGTTTGAAATAAACACAACATTACAAGCAATTGGCATAATCTATAAAATTATAGAAATTGAAATTTACTAATATATTTTTGAGCACAGCAGACAACAAAATGTTGAAGTTAGAACATTCTGTATATGAAATTAGATCTGAACACAATAGCCAATGAGATGCCAGAAAAGATCTTGATGCAAAATTATGAATATTGAGAATATGAAAAGCAGAAAACGTCTAGAATGAATTTTCATATATCATGTATATAGTATGTAAGCTACTCAGAAACGATTAGTGAATAAAAACTGTCAAATAAACGAAAATGATGGGAAATGCCACAAAAAGTGCGTGTAAATCGAAAATTCGAGAAGAAAACAAAGAATGTGTGGTATCGAGGAAAAAAATTAACAAGCGAAGAGATTGAGAAAAATAATTTTGGAAGAACGAACTCAAACAAATTTGAATTTGAAAAATCAACTACATTCTCGTTACAGAAATAGTTATTCGCCACTACAATACAAGGAAATACTAGAAAGAACTGTAGCTGATGAAAGACCCAGATGTAGAACACATCTTACCTTCTCATTTGAGACATATACCAGTACGAGGGCAAATTTACAGTCAACGAGGGGGCCGCAGACTGAAACGGCAGTTTCCAGGAATGGAAAAGCGATCCGAGACACTGAACATTTTTGTTTCAAGGAGCCACAGGTACTTTTGAACCATAAGAAGTTACTAAACTCAGTGCATTTCAGAAATAAACCTATTTAAGAATCATTTCGATAGAACTCTCTCATAAATTAGTATATAGACTACATAACCTACAAAAATAGGTTACATTTCACTCTTTATCATCACATAACTTCATTTTTTATGTATATTTTGCTATTTAAGTTAATTATCGCAGAATAGGTAACAGTAAGTCTTCCTGAATGAAGGAAATTATTATTTTGATGAATTTCTGCCTTATTTCCAATCATTGAGCAAAACATGTTGCATTTTCTGAAACTGACATCAAGAACTACCAGAGAGCTCCATAGTAGAACTGACTCCTGAGATTATATAGGCGTACCGATTGAGTTAGCTGAGGCAAAGAAAATAAGGTAAAAGAGTCATTGGGAAAAATACATAGCCGGACATTTGAAATATTTATATGGGTATTCATTTATGAATATATTGAATTAAATTCAAAGGGCAACTAGCTGAAAAAAAAAATATTTAAAATTGTAAAAAAATTAGTAAACAATAATTTTTTTTTTTATGATGTCTGATTGTGAAAATTATAAAAAAATTAATGAATAAAATTAACCGCAATCACCACATATAAAATATATATATATATATATATATATATATATATATATATATATATATATATATATATATATTTAATATATATATATATATATATATATATATATATATATATATATATATATATATATATATATATATATATATATATATATATATATATTGTCATAATGTGGTGATTGCGGTTATTTTTTTTTATTTTTTTATATATTTTCACAATCGGACATCATTATAAAAAAAAGATTTACTAATTTTTTTACAATCTCAAAATCTTTCTTTCAGCTAGTTGCCCTTATATATATTATATATTCATAAATAAATACCCATATAAATATTTCAAATGTCCGGCTATGTATTTTTCCCAATGACTCTTTTACCTTATTTTCTTTGCCTCAGCTAACTCAATCGGTACGCCTATGTAATCTCAGGAGTCAGTTCTACTGTGGAGCTCTCTGGTAGTTTTTGATGTCAGTTTCAGAAAATGCAATTTGTTTTGCTCAATAATTGGAAATAAGGCAGAAATTCATCAAAATAATAATTTCCTTTATTCAGGAAGACCTACTGTTACCCATTCTACAATAATTAACTTAAATTAGTGCTTCATATCAGAATAAACATGAAAAATGAAGTTATGTGATAATAAAAAGTGAAATGTAACCTATTTATGTAGGTTATGTAGTCTATATACCAATTCATGAGAGTGTTCCATCGAAAGGGTTCTTAAAAAGGTTTATTTTTGAAATGCACTGAGTTTAGTAACTTTTTATGGTTCAAAAGTACCTAAGGCTTCTTGAAACAAAAATGTTCAGTGTTTCGGATCATTCTTCCATTCCTGGAAACTGCCGTTCCAGTCTGCAGCCCCCTCGTTGACTGTAAATTTGCCCTCGTACTGGTATATGTCTCAAATGAGAAGGTAAGATGTGTTTTACATCTGGGTCCTCCATCAGCTACAGTTCTTCCTTGTATTGTAGTGGCAAATAATTATTTTTGTAACGAGAATGTGCTTGATTTTTCAAATTCAAATTTTCTTGAGTTCGTTCTTCCAAAATTATTTTTCTCAATCTCTCCGATATTCTTCGTCAAAAAGGAATCGGAACAACATTTCGCGCAAGGGCGTTTCAGGAGCAAGGCCATCACGCAATCGCCAACAGCATCATTGGCAACGTCACAGAAACCCAAGACAGCAGGATCCCCCACCAAACCTCCCAAATATATCTATCCCAAATAGATTTCGAGAAAGTGTCACATTTGTAAAAAAAAGGTTATTTGACAAATGTTTGTATGGAAAAACATTTGAAAACATCTGAAATCTTTCAGGAAATTAATTGCAAATGTTATCCACTAGAAAAAACACAAATAAAATGAGTTGAGAAATTAATAAAGTTAAACGATCTTATTGTAAAGAAAAATAATGATCCAGATAATGTACTGAAAGCTACAAAATAATAAGGTAGGTACCAGTCATCACACCACTCTCCTCATCAATATAGGGCATTGATCAGACAGCTAACTTGGGTAAATATGTAAATGGTCATTCTGTGATGTCGCACGATGATAGTAATAGATTTAAATAAGTTGTCTATTGAGAAGATGCATCCAAAGCATATAAGGATATGAACGGTTGACTGTAGATAATACAAATTCGACGCGCCCCACGATTTCATTTTAGTCTGATCAATGGCCTATATTGATAAGAAGAGTAGTGTGATGACTGGTACCTGGTACCTACCTAATTATTTTTCAGCGAATAGTACATTATCCGCATTATTATTATGTTTCTTTACAATACAAACCGTTCAACTTGAAAAAGTGTTTTTACTCATTTTATTTTTCAGCTTTCAGTACATTATCTGCATCATTATTATGTTTCAATGAACCGTTAGACTTAAAGATTTTTTTTTACCTAGGTATTTTATTTTCAAGTTTAATTTTTTCTGTTTGGGTACTTAATATTTTGTATTCCATTCAATTCATTCAGTGCCTCATTATTACAAGGTCTTTTTCCTGTCAGATGTGCCAAAGTCTTCAGGACAAAACGCTAATGACATATCATTTCAATCCACTCTAATGCCATGTAATCCTTGGCCCGCTCCTACCGTTTACCTTAATTTGGGTGGTGTATCGCAAACTACGTATCATTTTCAGCCACCCCAACGCCACACAGTCCTCGACACGATACGAAAGCTTGACTTGGGTAAGGGATTCATGCTTGAATCACGATTCTAAGTTGAAAAAGTCCTTTGTTCTGATTAGATTCCTAGATTTCAGTTTAAATGTACCTATTGACTGTCCAAACTCTATGATCCACCATATTGTGTCCGACGCCATCTTGGATTTGGAATTTTTTCATGTGTACTGTATTCTACCAGTCAAGCCCTTTCATTAATTTAGTATTGACTGTAAACTCTATATCCCCATTTTGTTTTGACGCCATCTTGAATTTGGAATTTTCAAGGGGTATTGTATTCTACAGTCAGCCCTTCAATTTGATGTCCGTATTGACGGGGTTGTATTGACCGTTTAAACTCTATGATTTGCCTTTTGTTTCGGACGCCATCTTGGATATGGAATTTTTCCATGTGTACTGTATTCTACCAGTCAAGATTTTCCATTTGATATCCATATTGAGGAGGTTGTGAAAAAATATGTTATCCGCAATTTTGTAGCGGCGGCCATCTTGGATTTACAATGATACTGAATACACATAATTGTATTGTCATCAGAACTGATGGTATGGATCGAATTTCAGATCCATCAGTCAACAGGAAGGGGGTAAACTTCCAATTACTAGATTTGCCCCACACAAGACACAAACAAGGCCAGCTAAATAAAACCGTTTGAAAAAATGTTTCATTTACACAATGGTAATCAGATTATTCCATTGGGATATGTCAATTGTTCATTTTCCTTTCAGAAGAAACATGGTTACTCAGATATTCATGCAATTAGAAACCTCCGTTAGGGCGTGGTTTTATCAATTTGTTTCCCCTCGATATATAGGATAAGAATTCCAAGGACCACAATTACTGCAGTGATTTGCCAAATGATATACAAAATTTACTGGATAAATACAGTGTTATTTTTATTCCAGATCTAGGGAAACTCAATAGGGATACAATTTCTATTAGTTTGAAGTCGGAGAAAGAAGTGTCTACTAAATTTTTCCGAGCTCGTCCACTTCCTTTCGCTATTAATGATTAGGTTGAAGAGGAGGTGGACCTCTTGCAAACATTAGGGGTAATTGAACCCATTGACTATACTCGTATTCTTCCTGTCATAAAAAAAATGGATCTGTTGAATCATGTGACGTTGAATCCTCACATAGAAATCTACCAGTAGCCTTTTTCTGGAATTGAGGATTTATTTGTTGAAGGAGGTGAACATTTTTCCAAATTAGACTAAGAAAATGCTCACACTCAAGTCTGTTCAGATGGACGGCTATATCGTTATAATAGCACCATTTGATATAGCTAGTATACCAGCAGAATTCAAAAAAATTATTAAATTACTCTTGGGAGGAAAACTGGGGGTAGCAATTTTTTTTGATTACATTTTTGTAACCAGGTGCAATAGGAAGGAACATGTCAATCGTCTGGATTTAGTACTGTACAAATGTCATTGGGAAAAATACATAGCCGGACATTTGAAATATTTATATGGGTATTTATTCATGAATATATTGAATTAAATTCAAATGGCAACTAGCTGAAAGAAAAGATTTTGAAAATTGTAAAAAAATTAGTAAACAAAATATATTTTTTTCTTAAAAAAAAAAAAAAAAAAAATATATTATATATATATATATATATATGTATATATATATATATATATATATATATATTGTTATGTTATGTTATGCCAGTTCTGAATTTTAAAAGACTAAAAACCCACAAAAAGAATGATTACTAGATGGTTAATGGTTTCAAGAGTTTGTTTGTGAAAAACTTCTGAAATTCTATGTATATTGTGAGCCTAGGTAGAATATGAATGGATAAAAATGTCAAAATACTATAAAACAATCAATTTCATACACTGTCAAAATTATTATAACCCATAATTGCTCAAAAGACAACAAAAAGTCTAAATTTACAAAAGTTTCAGGATAAACAGTAATCAACACATTTATAAATTTGAAACATACAGTATATGAAATTGTAGCTAACTAAAAGTAGCCAATGATAGAACAGCAAACGTCTTTATGAGAATAGCTAATCAGGGAATAGATGGTCAGGTGTAAAATTGGAAATTGTGGAAGAGTACCAATGAGATGGTATCAGAAGCAATTATTATTGAAATTTGTAAATAATGATAAGAGTGGAAAAATAATTGTATATATAAATTATGCAATATGAATATAAACAGTGAAAAGTGACAATTTAGTGCGCGAATTCAAAAATTCTAATGAAAAAAAACAAGAAAAAAAAGATGTATCTAGGCGATAGAAAACAAAGCTTCCAGGAGATCGAAAATAAATTTCCAAGCGGATGCCACGCAAAAATTTTACTAAAAGAAAATTGGAATAATCCCATCATTTGGTAAACAAAACCAACATTACCTTAAAGATATAACATATCCACGAATCCAAATGCTGATTTCCGCATCTATATAGTTCCTGATTCATGGTATTGCAGACATCCTGATTCATGGTATAATTCAGAACACCAACAGTTCCAACCAGGTATAGAACTTTAATAGTGCTCTTCCGGTCCTGAACTATTTCACAAATAACATATTTCACATTCGAAGAACTTTATGTCACCCTATTTTGAACAATAACAGAAAACTTCACT
The DNA here is from genome assembly GCA_018342105.1 of Gonioctena quinquepunctata. Lineage (NCBI taxonomy): Eukaryota > Metazoa > Arthropoda > Insecta > Coleoptera > Chrysomelidae > Gonioctena > Gonioctena quinquepunctata. The sequence goes on along the minus strand of JAFIRS010000321.1, from coordinate 88,445 downwards.
CTCACGGAAGAAGTGAGGTTCTGTTTATCTATCTATGATCTGATTTATTATTATTATCCGTGAATATTTGTTTGACTCACCCTAGTATAGTTATTTCCGTAGGCCAGGTATTATTAAGTCTTCCTGAATAAAGGAGATAATTGCTTTTTGATATTTTGTTGTTTTGTTTTCTCACAATGATCAATAACATACCGAAGACCATTCAATGAACTGAAGTTAGCCAGCAGTGGCAGTGTCTCTATTGCCTTGAACCGGCCACCTTGAGATGGGGGCGTACCAACTGTTGCTTAGCCGTGGTGAGGAAAATAATAATTGTTGGTAGCGTGACGAGAGAACAGTGACGTTCGCTGGCAATTATCATTACAGCATACAATACAGGGGCAGAAATATCTATTTATATCATATCAATTTGGCTCTTGAAGAATAACTGAAGATTATTAGCTATATCATTATTATATAAAACTAATTATATTTTTCAATTCATCAAACCATATCAAATAGCCCCCAACGCGGTGCAAAAATATAATCATAATAATAATAAAAAAAAATATATTTCCAAATTCTCAAATCATAACAAAATGGCACCCAAAAGTAGGGCGGAATGATAACTAAATAATTTTCTATATATCATAACATAACAATATATATATATATATATATATATATATATATATATATATATATATGAAAAAGGAAATTGTGGCTCAATGGGTGAATAGGTACCGGGTCTCGACGGCCACTGATAAGTACGTTTGATTTTTCTATTTCATTCCCCAACATCGCATTAAATTGAAGGAAGTAAAGTGTTCACGAGTGTGTGTCGATTTCGCATAGCCTTCATAGCTCAATTGGTAGAGCATAGGTCCGGCAAGCTTAGGGTTGCGAGTTCGAGTCTCGCTGGATGATGCTTTTTTTCTTTAATTTAAATATGTCCATTATGCCACAATTTCCTTTTTCATAATTTCTCACGGACAACAATTCCCCACTTCACAACTTATATTTGGCTAAAATCTTATCAGTGGTTGGAGATCATCTTCCTGGATCTTCTACTGAAATCGCCACTTCGACGATGATGTTTGGGTGAATGGGTCCCGGGTCTCGACGGCCACTGATAGTACGTTTGATTTTTCTATTTCATTTCCCAACATCGCATTAAATTGAAGGAAGTAAAGTGTTCACGAGTGTGTGTCGATTTCGCATAGCCTTCATAGCTCAATTGGTAGAGCATAGGGTTGCGAGTTCGACTCTCGCTGGAGGATGCTTTTTTTCTTTAATTCAAAAATGTCCATTATGCCACAATTTCCTTTTTCATAATTTCTCACGGACAACAATTCCCCACTTCACTATATATATATATATATATATATATATAATATAATATATATATATATATATATATATATATATATATATATATTTATATATATATATTGTTATGTTATGAAAAACCAGTTTATATTTTAAAAGAAAAATGTAAACAATTTCATAAAATTAATTATTTTCAATAGATTGTTTTTACATATTTTTGAAATTCTATTTCCTTCATGAAGCCTCTGTATAATATGAATAGATAAAAATATACATATACTATAACACAATCAATTTCATACACTGTCATAATGATTATAACCCATAATTGTTCAAAAGACAACAAAAAAGTCTAGATTCACGAAATCATCCTGAATAAATGTGATCAACAAAATTATAAGCTTGAAACATACAGTATATGAAATTGTATCTAACTAAAGTAGCCAATGGGGGAACAACAAATTTCTTGATGACAATAGCCAATCAGGGAACAGTATGGTCAAATATAAGATTTGAAATTGTGAGAGAATAAGAACGAAAAAGTGTCAGAGACAATTATCACTGAATATTGTACATAGTTTATAAGAAAGGAAAAATAGTTTCATTTATAAGTTTTGACAAATAACCCCAAACAGTGAAATTCAAAAATTCGAATCAGAGGGAATGAGGAAAAATGGTATCCAGGAGACGGAAAACAAAGCCACCAGAAGAATAAAAATAATTTAAAAAAGAATGCCACGTTTTGTTTGGAGGAAAAGAAAACTTCAGTTATTTCAAAAAGATAAGCAGCAAACAACATTACCTTGTATTCCTTGTATATGTTACATTACCTTGTATTCCAAAGCTGATTTTCGGATTTGTATGGTTCCTTCTTTGGTATTGGAGTTCCTGAGAGCATTGGATTGAAAGGGTATCCAAATTCTGGGTGTGTATTGAACAGCGACAGTTCCAGCGGCAGGTATGAACTTTCCTAGTGCACATCACGAACTGAACAACTTCACTAATAACTCATATTACATCAGAAAAACTTTATTTCATTTGATTTTGAACTATTAAAGAAATTTTCACTTTCAAGGTAAAAGTGAGGTTGTATATATCTTACACATGACCTTTTCTCATGATTATCCATGGAGATTTGTAGACTGACCATAGAATAACTTATCTATCGTAGGACAGGTTGATTTAAGTTTTCCTGAATGAAGGAAATAATTGCTTTTTGATACTTGTCGTTTGTTCTCCACAATGATCAACAATCATACTTATAACCATTGAATAGATTGAAATTTGACATCAAGCAGTGGCTAGTGGCTCAATTGCCTGAACCGGCTATCTGAGACAAGAGGCGTACCAACTGAGTTCAGCTGTGGTACGAAAAGTGATAACAATTGGCAGCAACGTGACGAGAGAACAGTGACGTTAGCTAGCAATTATTATTACATTGCAAATATATTATACAGAGTGAAAATAATTATTTATCATATCAATTTGAACCAAAGGGAAACAAAAATATCAACATATTAATTTTAACAATTCAACTTTCATAACAATTTGGCGCCCAACGTGGGGCTCGAAAAGGCAAAAAGGCGAGTAAAGGCAATATATTATTTCTCAATATTTACCGCAACGTAGTGGCAAGTGAGGGCAATTTATCATTCCATAATATTTATCAGGGCGGAAAAAGGCAAAAAAGGCGAGTAAGGGCAAGTAAAGGCAGTATATTATTTCTTAATATTTATCGCAACGTAGTGGCAAGATAGAGCAACATAAGCAACATTAGCGATTGGCATTTCAACGTGTAAGGCTAGATATTGGTGGAGAAAATGGATTTGAGAGATGGTAAGAAAGTTGGTTTGGAAGAAAGTGCAGAAGGTAGAGAGAGGGGTGATCAGGAACAAGGAGAGAGTAGTAATGTGAGAGAGATAGAAATAAAAAGTGAGAGTACACAAATGAATTTGACAGAGAGTCAGTTTCAGAAAAAAAAAATAAAGAAAAAAAGATAAAAGAGGATTTGAAAGAAAATTCAGCAAGAATGGAAGAGAAAATAGAAAGAATGAATGAGGAATAGAGAAAGATGGGAAGAATGGAGGAAAGGGGAAAAAAAGGGAAAATGAAATGAAATGAAAGAATTTGAAAAATGAAATAAAATAGTTGAAAAAAAAACAGCAAGTATGGAAAGAAGATTGAGAGAAAATGTGAAAAAAATATGAAAGATATGAAAGAAAATATGGAAAGAATGGAAAACAAAATACAAACTAAATCAAATCAAAATGAAGAAGAATTTTTAGAATTGCACAAACAATTAGAGACAAAAATAGGACAACAAAATGAGGAATTTTATGTGGCAATAACACAAGAAGTATCCACTATAATAATCATGTAGAAAGGCAGCAAGAAAAAATAAAAGACATTAAATTAAATATCAATAGTTAACAAGAAAGAGTTGAAAGTGAAATAAATACTCTTGTAAAAAAGTAGAAAAACAACATAAAGATACTAATCAAAAATAATAAATGTAGAGAGTGAAGTAACTAAAAATGTAGGAAAGATAAAATTATTGGAATTGGGAAGAATAGAAACAAGTAATGAGCAAAATAATAATAAAATTCAAGAGATAGTTATACAAAAACAGATGATAGTAACAGTCTATTAGAAAAAAAAAAAAAATAATATTTAAAAAGGAAAAAAATTTTAAAAGGGAAAAAAAAAAAGTAACAAAAATCAAAATATATGACAGAAACATGGCTAAGATGAATTTTGAATTGCAAAAAAGGAACGAAAATGATAAAATAATAATAATGAAAATGAATGACATGAACGTGCTAACAAAAATCCTGAGTTGAAGATAGGGAACGTAAATAAGAAAATAATAAAAATAAAAATGAATGACACAAAAATGGCTAATAATAAATGAAAAAATAAGAGTAATGCAAATAAATGACATTACAGGGCGAATAGAATTTTTGAAATGAAACAAAGAAATACAAACAATGAAATAACAATAATAATGTATAGTAAAATGTCAAATATAAAAATAGAAAAGAAGTTGAATGAATATGACGATCAAAAACAAAAAAAGTTTGGATTTATGAAAAGAAAATAGTTGAAAAAATTAACATGAAATTTCTATTGAAAATTTGTGAAATAAAATATAGGCTAGCAGTGACAAAACAAGCAAGATTCCACAGAAGGAGAGACAAATAATAAAAATGAAAATTTAGGGAATAATAAATTTAGGTTAACAAATTTGACAGGCAAGTTAAGGAATAAAAAAGGAAAAAAGTTAAAAAAATAATTTGATAGATAGGTAGGATTTCAGAAATATTTGAATAAAATAAAATAAAATGGAAAATTAAGTTGAAGAAAAAATACACAATAAAAGAAAATATTAGAGGAAACGAAGATAATCAGAATACTGAAAAACGAAAAGTTGATACAAATATTGTACAGGTTAGTTAGATTAAGTAAAGTGAAAAAAATATAGATTATAAAGAAGGAAAAATATAGAAATGGATAATAAAAATGTGAATTTTGAAGAAAAATTGAAAAGAAATGAAGATAAAAATATTTTGTGTATAGAATGAATGTATGTGAGAAATGAAAGTGGGTATGATAATAATAATAATACTAAAGAAGTATATTATCCCTGGACTGGTATCGTGTTTTCCCGAAACATATCTGGTATTGTGGGGTATTTCAACACCCCAATATATATATATATATATATATATATATATATATATATATATATATATATATATATTTATAATTTCAAAAGAAAACTCAGGACTTTTTCAAAAATGTTTTAATGTTGTGAAAAGTTATGATTATGAAAACTGTGAAACACAAAAAATTTGATTTAATATTTGAATTAACAGAAAAAAAATATTTCGTATAAGTATTACTCAAAAGCAAAATGAAAATCCATATTCTTTTGGAGGCTGTAAAAATCACTTGAAATGTCGTGTGAATGAGAATCGCTATTGCAGGCTTGTCCTTCAGGGTTCACTCTTGACGTCTGCAGCAAAAAAAACAATTTTCACACTATAGTAAAAAACTGACGGGGGTGTTTTTTTTTTCACAAATATCATGGATTTCTTCAATTCTTAGCGTGATTTTTCTACCAAAAACACAATACACCTGAAGAATTGATGATGATGATGATGATAATAGTAATAATTATAATAATAATAACAATAATAATAAAAATAATAATAATAACCTGTTTTGGCATTCCAAACACTGCACCACTTGTTGCAAATGGTCCCAACAAACGGCTTTTTGGCAATTTGGTTTACTTTTCTGTCCTTTTTTCTAGGGCATAAACTGCATCGCTCGTATCTCCTCTCTTGTCCTGCTGGTTGCTTTCCATCATCATTGCTAGGTTTCTTACCCAATATAGTACTTATAATGTTCATGTAAGAGTGATCTTCCCAACGTAATAGTAAATTTCCTCCGTGTCATATTTAGGTTTGCCATTGCGTCCTTCAAAAGCACATAACTATTTGTTCGTGAGATGTCCAGCATCGCACCAAATATTGCCATAGGCCATCGTCTGGTTCGCCTCTGACAGGAGTAAACAGCACATTTTTGGTCTAATGAATCCACACCGCCTTTAGTAGAGTTATAAAACTGTAAGATCTCAGGTTTGCTTTTGTTCTCGGTCAATGATTTGTCGTGATGCATAGACGAAGTCAGAACAACACTCCTTTTTTTTTTCGGCACATACGATACCAATGTCTTATCACGTGTGAAAGCAAACTCAGAAGAATGTAGAGGGCGAGTTCTTTTTGGCAGAAATTCATTTGGAATATCAGCCTTCGAGATGGTGCAGGTGGATTTTTCGACCATTTGTATCTATTACGACCATAGTAGTAGTAGTAGTAGTTAGTTGTTCCATTTCTGCTTTATCTGACTATTGTTCCATTTCTGCATCATATGACTCTTGTTCCATTTCTGCATCATCTGGCATTTCTGCGTCAGAGCAAAGTTCTATTTCCGATTCGGATTCATGGTCGCTGTGTTCACTAGGAGCATCACTGAGGTCCCTGTCGTCTTCTCTGAAGTTGTCTGGTACGTCATCCTCGCTTTCACCAAACTTTGCGGCAAATCTTTCTAGCTCAGCCCCATTCAGATGTCGGCGATTCATTTTTTACAGTCCATATACCTCAAATAGTATCGTGGGGTACTTGCACACCCCAATCACTCTTTATTTTCTAAACTAGTCGACTTTTGCAATAAATTTCACTATGATTCCCGAGATATCACCAACTTAGGAGACTACTTGAAACAACAAATAACCAAGTTAATTGAAAGTATGTTATTATTGCGGAATCATCACTAGTGGGGTGCCGAAACACCCCAGGATACCAGTTAAGGGTTATAAGAAATATGATGATGATGAAGATATATTAATAATTAAAATAAAGGTTTATTAATGAATTATAAATGAATATAATAAGTTAATTATGTGTGAATAATGAAAAAGCGAAATAAAAGTGAATGAAATGAGAGATTCAAATTAATAAAATATCCAATTCAATATGAATATAAAGAACAACTGAAGGAAGAGATAGGAAAAATAATAAAACAGTATAATTGAAAGCACTTCCAATAATGATGAAAATCTAATCGATAATTGAAAATAATATCAGTATAAAATATTAAATGAAAGTAGGATAATCATAAAATATAAAATGTCATATAAGAAGATATCTTGAAAAGTTTTCTCTTTTGATTCGAAGAAATGTCTGAAGTCAAGTTTTTTTGGAACAAAAAAACGTAGTATTGTAGTTGTAAATAATAGTTATCATTGTAGAACTTGTTTTTCTTGAACTGGCGGGAAACCCAGCAAAGTAGTTTTCTGAAATTAGAAAAATAGTATTAGTTAATTAGATTCAATAACTGTAAATAAAGAAATTGATATTCAAAATTTTTAACTAGTAGAAAATTATTGAATATAAATTTAGGAATGTTGTTATGAAAAACCAGTTTATATTTTAAAAGGAAAAATGAAAACAATTTCATGAAAAACCCATAAAAAGAATAATTACTGAATAGCTATTAGTTTCAATAGATTGTTTTTACATATTTTTGAAATTCTATTTCCTTTATGAAGCCTCTGTATAATATGAATAGATGGAAATATACAAATACCATAACACAATCAATTTCATACACTGTCATAATGATTATAACCCATAATTGTTCAAAAGACAAAACAAAAAAGTCTAGATTTACAAAATCATCCTGAATAAAATGTGATCAACAAAATTTAAGCTTGAAACATACAGTATATAAAATTGTATGTGACTAAAAGGAGCCAATGGCAGAACAACAAACTTCTTGATGACAATAGCCAATCAGGGAACAGTATGGTCAAATGTAAGATTTGAAATTGTGAGAGAATAGAACAAAAAGTGTCAGAGACAATTATCACTGAATATTGTACATAGTTTTAAGAAAGGAATAATAGTTTTATTTATAATTTGACAAATACCCCAAACAGTGAAAATGTGACAATATAGTGCGCGAATTCAAAAATTCGAATCAGAGGGAATGAGGAAAAATGGTATCCAGGAGACGGAAAACAAAGCCACCAGGAGATTAAAAATATTTTAAAAAAGAATGTCACATTTTGTTTGGCGGAAAAGAAAAATTCAGTAATTTCAAAAAGATAAGCAGCAAACAACATTACCTTGTATGTACTCCATATACAAGTATTCCAAAGCTGATTTTTAGATTTGTGTGGTTCCTTCTTTGGTATTGGAGTTCCTGAGAGCATTGGATTGGGAAGGGTATCCAAATTCTGGGTGTGTATTGAGCAGCGACAGTTCCACCGGTAGGTGTAAACTTTTTCCAGTACACATCATGAACTGAACAACTTCACTAATAACTCATATCACATCAGAAGAACTTTATTTCATTTGATTTTGAACTATTGAAGAAATTTTCACTTTCAAGGTTGAAGTGAGGTTGTGTATATTTTACACATGACTTTTTCTCATGATTATCCATGAAGATTTAAAAAGTTATCTAGCGTAGGCCAGGTTAATTAAAGTTTTCCTGAATAAAGGAAATAATTGCTTTTTGATACTTTGTCGTTTGTTTTCCACAATGATCAACAATCATACTTATAACCATTGAATAGATTGAAATTTGACATCAAGCAGTGGCTGACAATTCAACATTTCATAAAAATATATATATTAAATAATATATATAAATATATATATATATATATATATATATATATATATAATATATATATATATATTAAATAAGAAAGCCAACATATATATTAGAAAAACGGACTTCACAAAATTTAATAAAAATTGAAACAAGTGGTAGACTACAAGCGAAAATCAACAACTTTCCTGGCAACTACCACGCGGAATACTGAATGATATCTGCCTGAAAACCTATGCAAAAGAGAATTTAATTCTGTTTTTCTAATATTACACTTCATATATTGGCTTTCTTGTTTAATTTATACGCCTGGTAGAACATACAGCCACACCTATGATAGGAGGATAGTTTTCGGAGTTTTCTTTCCAAGTGTCTTCTAGGTGACGAAAAAGAAACAGCGGTTGAACTGGAAGCCTCGGAACCATATTACAATTCAATTTTTGTCAATATCGAAATTGGGGATTGGTCCTTTATGGTGTCTACTAGTAAACTAGCATCAATCGTACATTCGGCATCATCTGAAGTCGACTCCCTTGAACAAACACCATTTTCTAAGAGCTGATCACTAGAATGGACACTAATACTCGTCGATTCGAGGTCGGAGCTATCCAGCTGCCGAGTAGGGTATCAATTATCCAAATCGGTCATCCTTTTTGGAGGATCTATATCTAATAGTCTCCTAGCCGCACTTGGCTCAACTAACGACGAGTTTATTCGGTCTCGATCATGGAATGATGTCAAAGGTCAGAAAGGGCTGGCCACTTCAGTCCTCAAACCTTCGCTCCAATAATCTCCATCATTCGAATTAAACAATGAAGGGATATCATTTCCAACTGAGGCAGGTCGTAAGTCATCGGCATGGACAATGATAATATGACCATCACGGGAGATGCTACACGTAACATCACCTTTGGATTCAATTCAACAGATACGGTTTGTGGATACCCACATTTTTCCAAATGCGAATTATTACTAGTGTCCATCAGATCAAATTCAATTCGTCTCGTAAGTGGTAACCCTACTTTGTGAGAGCTGATCAACGTCTGCCATTGGTTATCCATCGTTAACTCGATTGTCAATTGAAATCAAACAGGTACTCACGGTTTTTTTTGCTAGCTTACCAACCACTTGTTTTACCACCACAAAATTGTTGTGAGAACTTCGTAGTAGTTTTTATTTGAACATTAACACATATCGACACTAGTGTTTATTATTGTCCCACGATTAGGGCCGCCATGTACACGTTTTACGTGGACTTGTTCGTTTGATTTTTGTCTGTTGGGCGCCAACTAGCCCAGTCTTTGGTCTGTTAATAGGTAAATAATGCACACTGCCACTTTGTACTTATACAAGTTATGATTTTATGATTTTGATCAATGTAGAAGATACAATCTTCTGTTGTGGTTCAGACACACATCACCCAGGAACCCCATATGTCTCTCTCGGTTAGGTTAGAGTCTTCTTCTTTTTTTTACAATTCTCGCGCACAATTTTATCCAGGGTTGCCAGTTACACAATATTCTACAACAATATATATATATATATATATATATATATATTATAAATATAAAATATGTATATATATTTTATAAATATATATATATATATATATATGACATTGACTCATGAGAGTCTGGGGAATATCATAAATAACTGAAAAGAAATAAAACAACCCTGACCGGTTTGGTCCATTACCATTTGAACTTTCGTAGAAATTTGTGTATGTGTCATCATGAGAACATCGGCAGCCAATAAAAATATATTGATTCAGAATTATAGTTCAACAGTTATTCATGCAAAGTGTAAAAAGGAGGTGTTTATTGCACTCGACGGAAGTTGTCCGACGAGGTCGCCAGGCCGAGTTGGCGAAGTTACACGTCTTGTTGAAAATGGTCGCTCCAAATAATATTATTCCGTGGAATCTGATTTTCGTTGTTTCGACATTTTTCAGACATTAAATTCACAACTTCAATTTCATTCAGTGGCTATCAAACATTATAGTGTTAATGAACAAAGTCTTTCCTTTGCACATCAACTGTCCTCGCTTTTCCATATTTTAAGGAAGACAAGTTCTATTTCATTGGAGATCACCCTATTGAAAAAACTAAAAGTTCAATTTCTTCACCAAAGTGAATGTTGTCATACTGAAGTCCAACAGAAACAGTAGTAGTACATCGCCCTCGGCATCCTTATTGCATATTCAAGTGTTACGAATGCTTTTTTCAGAACCTTTTTCAGGAGGCGAATAAAACGCACTCTGTTGCTTTCGTTTACTGAAAATAGTTCTTATGGAGTTTTTGAATATGGAGCTCCAATGAATATGATTCCATATGATGGATATAGGTTTTTTCGTCGAATACGTTCCACACGTTTAATCAGGATATCCATCAGACACTACGGCTACTTCCGTGTCTAATGTATTCTCTCCCATTACCATCTCCAATGACCTTGCGGAATTCACCACCGAAGTCGTTACAAAATACGAGATACCTCTTCTACTGGAATACTCCAACATAACAACTCTGTATCTGAAATGAAATAGGTATAAAATTGGTAATTTATTTGGTTTTTGTCCAAATTTAAACTTTTGTTTTAAAAACTTGGTAAATATTTTTCATAAATTTTATATTTATTCTTATTGCCCTTGTTGTCATTATCTGGAGTTTCAGTGATAATGAACGTCAGCTGAGAAATGAAATAAATGTACAATTTTTTATGTGTGAATTTTGCGAACCCTTTGTTTTTGAACCGTACATCTGAAATATTGGTGGTAATAACGACATATTGTGCTCCGTTCAGGAAAAATTCACTCAGATTCAGACGATATTTACTCTAAACCTGTAGTTGAGAAAATACTCAATAAAAACTTCGCAAATTTTTGAGAAAATCGCGATTTTTTTTAAGTCTGTATCACCACAACTCAGGATACATAGCAGGTGCTGCAATCAAACTAAAGAAAATCAACTTTATCCCATACTTTTCGTTTCATATTATTTTCAGTGAAACCAACCGATTAAGAGATATGTTGAAAAAAGACAAAAAATTTGTTTATCGATACCTGGAATCCACGATACAGGCCCAATATTAACATCAAAAAATATATACCACCCGATGTTCTGTACAGGAAATACTCATTTTATGACGGAACTCGCTGAAGCTTATGCCGCGCGAGGAAAATACATTGTAATCAGTATTATTATAAAACGTGAAGATATCGAGAGGCAAACACGTGCTAGTTTTAGCTCCTCATTTTTCCTGCAATTTGTGGGTAAATCTTCACGTATAAAATCCGTACTCTCTCGTGACTCGAATTCTATTCATCACTAATCGAATTCTGTGGTGAATCAGTTTCACATACTTCAGTGTAAAAAGTGAATTGGCGATTCAAACAGTTCAATTCAATTATACCCAATACATCAGTAAAAATAATAAACTCTTTGAGGAGCAACAAAGTCGAAGTTTCTCGTTGCCCTATGGTTGAAAGAACGATGCCTCTCTGCTCTTCGTCTACGTCAGCGATAACCAGCAAAACCACGGATTCACCGTGCAGCGGTTCTTGCGAGAAGGCAAGTGTGGCGGCCTGAGCAAGCAGGACGCCTGGCGCTCTGTGAAACTGTGCCGACTTTAAGTGCGCTATCCAGAAACGCGCATCACTTTTATCTATCGAAAATGATGAATCAGAAGGTGAATGCTCTATCAGTTCTATGGACATTGTTGAAGAGATTCGAACAGAGTTTAATAATAAATAGGATAACATTTTAGAATCTGTTAATTTTTGCAGCAATCAGATAACAACATTTGAAAAAATGTTGAGCAAACTAAGTGAAAGAATGACAGTTATAAAAAAGTTGTCGAAGAAGAATGCAGATCTGAAAGTGATGGTTGGACAGTTGACAATCAGAATTGAAAATATTGAACAACAAGCACGCCTCAATACCAGAGTATACCTGAGAAATCCAATCAGAACATCCTCCAAATACTTGATCATATTGGCCAACATATTTGATGCGCGATTCCGCTCTCCGATGTCAACTTAGCTCATGGAGAAACTCATTCTACCCAATCTGAGAAATCGAAATCTATCATTGTCAAATTCCAATCGAATCCGAGTCTTGTCATTGAGGCCTCTTTATAAATGAACATCTGACAACAAATACCAAACTTCTCTTGAAAAAAACTGAAGATATGTCCAAGCCCAACAACTATACATACGTCTGGGTAGACAATTGTGTCTCCGCCCTATAAAATTATAGGTGAGTCCAAAGAATTATCTGAATTGTCACTTCCTCTACAACCAAAGTTATATGCATTTTTGTCTCTCAATGGAATTATCGATAGTTTATCAAAACGTTCGTGGTCTCACAACCAGAACAAATCTTTTCAACAAAAATTCGCTCAATTGTGTAGAACATTCCTCGAGTACTGTGCTGAATGTATTGCAATTTTACTTGATATAATCTTCAATAAAACCCTTGAAGAGGGAGTATTTTCGTCCGTATGGAAGAAAGCTCATATATTCCCAATTTCAAGATCTGTAATGAACAATCCATGAAAAACTATAGACCGGTTCCACAACTGTCAATGATAGCAAACATTTTAATCTATTATTTTCGATAACCTGTTCTTCGACGTTGGGAACATAATCAATATCGAACAATATGGCTTCATGAAGAAACGATCAGTAGACAGTAGACAACCTATTCACATATACGAGTACATCCTGCATAGCTTCAATAACAAACACCAAGTTGATGCTATTCACAACGACTTCAGCAAAGACAATGACAAAATCGACCACTCAGTTTTGCTACAGAAGATCGCTGGAGTCGGGGTAAACGGCAATCTGCTAAATTTGCTCGAATCTCATGTAACTGATCGTTGTCAAGTGGTAACAATTGGTTACCATAAATCCGAATATCGCCAAACTACCTTTGGAGTGCCTCAGGGATCTCATCTGGAGCCATTCCTATTCCATATTCATATGAACGATATATCCCAATGTTTTCGATTTGTCAAGTTTGTCATGTATGCCGAAGATCTAAAAATATATCACTCAATTTCCGATGCTGACGATATCACAGTAATGCAGCAGTACATCAATAACTTTCATATTCACTGGGAGATAAATAGTCTATATCTGAATTTTGGAAAGTGTTACCACATTCTGTTTCGGCGCGGAAAAAGTACTCATATCAAATATCTTCTCAACCCTTTGGAACTGTCACGGAAATAAATGACTTAGGAATTATATTCGATTCTAAATTGTTGAGTTTCATTATGAGAACTTGCCGTGAATTCAAAATTCACAGACTCTCCGTACTCTCTATATGTCATACGTCAATATGGTTTATGGTTTTGAGTTTTGGTTCCGTGATATGGAACCCCTCATATCACATTTACATAAACTCGAACGGGTTCAGCATATATGCATAGATTATGTAAAAAAATATTCTATCAACCCCAACAATTATCCTCACGTTCGGAAACTAACGAATAGAACAAAAATTTCAAACGTGGGGTTCCGCGAGCAGTTCTCTATGCAGATAACGACAAAACCTAGCATATAAAACAAAAATTTATACTTTTGACGATTATTCATTACCTCTAGCATATAGAGCGGTTCATTGAAGTATCAAAAATAAATAAAAATACAATTCAAAGTGCATAAAATATATGTTAAGTTTACCGCTAGATGAACGAGAAAAAAACACAAATCAAATAGTAATGATCATCGAAAAATACTCTGTGCGGCATTCTCAAGAGGGTCGGATTCATGAACTTCAATGAACACTTCTGGCTCTCATGAGCCCGAATATGGTTGAGATGCTCTCAAGAATAATGAACACATAGTCAGTCGATACTCTGCTTTCGTAGGAATTGTTTATATACGTTTCAAATAGACGGTTCAAACGAATTATGTATTTTATTCAAATCCCTAACCTACTTAGTTCAATACATTAGCATGGAAATGATAAGAATTCGTTATAAATAAATCATTCAGATAAACAGTTTTTAGAAGCAAATTGATGGTCCTTCTTTTGTGAGCTTCGCAAATATTTTTTACAAAAAACACAAAGTATATGAACTTTTTTGTCCTGGGGCACGCGTAACACCTTTCGTGTTACCTTGCGACAACTTGCTCAGCAAGGACTTTTTGATCCAAGATAGTTCCCGTGTTCATTCCACAGTCCCTTAGAGCTGATTGCACATGCGATTTGTGGTTTTCGTATTTGGCCCTCACTTCCATATTTTTACGACCGAGCAAAAAAGAGCGTCACCGCCAACCAATATTCTTCTTCCAATCTGGATTTTTTTTCACATATAGGACAAACGCATTAAGGGCGCAAATGTCCAACATATTCATGAAAATTGTGTAAGGCCACCGAGCTGACTTTCTCTTACATGTATATTCTCTGATCAATTTAACAGCATTGTCTACGCCACCCCTTGACATATGGTAATCGATAATCATCTGTGGCTTACTTTCATTCTCTACAAAAACCAGATCATTATCATGCTGACTAGAAAAAATATAGACCATCCTATTTTTCTTTGGGATGTAGGAAAACATCGCTAAGTTTTTGGTGAACGCAAACATTGAAGTTTCAACCGTTCCGGAATGACTTGTTTATCCTCCGAACGGTACCAAGAAGAGTCATATTTTTTGTTGGTAAATATTGTGCCACGGCAACACTTGTGAAAAAGTAAGTCTACAGTAACCCACCACCCACTTTCGTGATAGGGTTCCACCAAATCCTTTACTGCAGGATTCCGTTCGGCCACTCCATCAGGATATTTTCCTGTGTATATTTGAAGGTTGCATATATATGATGTTTTGACATCGGTAGCCGCCCAAATTTTGATGCCATACCGCCCCGATTTGGATTTTCTGAACAGCCCAAATGGGCATCTTTTTCCGAAGGTTACCAACTGCTCATCAATGGTGATACTTTCATGGCTCGAAGGCTTTCCTACAATTATCTACAAACATGTCCCAGAGCTCTCTTATCATGGCTAATTCATCCCTAATGTTTGCGTTCAGCTCTTGTCGATTCATCATCAAAACGTAGGAATACAGATTTCTCCTCAAATCTGTTTCGTGACATGGCAGCAGTGAAGAACGCCCGCCGAATTGAAGTATCGGAAGACAACATTTCTTCTGTTGATTCCTTTCTGCACCTAAGCGCCCCAGCTCTCATAAGTATACCGATAAAGCTGTCTAACTTGTCTTCTTTTGAAAAATTTACAATTTGTTTCCTTATCGGGATGATTATTGTACCAGTTGTCATAAAATCTTGAGGCCTCTTCGTTGGTATGGAGACAGGTAATATCCTTCATTTCTACAGTGATAAATGGGTTAAAGAAGTCCAAGATTGAACTAGCACTTTCACTATATCTTGTGATTCCTGGGCGAACACCTACCATGTTTCCACTCCTTCTCTTGGACGTCGAAGGAAGTGGTTGGCTCTCCCATTCCATGCCAGATTTTGCAATATATTTGGGGCACAAACCTCTTCCATACTGAATTTCTACAACTGTTGGCTCTGCATCTTTCTCCTCCTCACGGTTGACTTGTACATTCTCCTCTGTTTCAGACGTGTTTTCCCGAAAATCACCTCCATCATCATCGTTCGAAGCATGATCGCTAAAATAATGAATTTCTTAAATAGATTCATCGTCAATGTACAAGTCATTGATGATATCTTCGTGCTCCTGCTGCGTTAAATATCGTATGATTGTCGTGAAACTCATGGCTGCTGAAAAAAAAAATGTACTGTCAAAAAAATCTGGTACCGTTGAAACCCGTAAGAGGTCCCTGAGAGACCCCACTCACCTAAACACTAAACATTCAGAACCTGTCGTCTCGGAACACCGCAGCACACTGGCCATCGGATAACGTATGTGACTCTCGACACATAGCTGACTGCTACGTTGCCAATATGTCCAAATAATTTAGATTTTAGAGGATTATCACCTCCCGCAGGAACCCCAAACGGAATTTTAAGGGTTCAAGTCATGAATATGGATGATTCGCCTGCTATCCTCAGTAACATATATCTTAACGCTCCTACATATATTACCAGGCATCAGCATCTTTCCGTTACGAACAATCTCAAACAAATTATTATTCGAACACCCCATTGCATAGATGCAACATATTAAATATGGTATAAAATTTCATTGATATTGATATCTTACTCATTTCCAAAGTTTTCCCATATTTTCTCGCTTCGCAGGAGTAAACTGATATTTAATTTTCATTGTCATCCACTCATTTCATTCCTATATATACTCAATTCATTTCTCCAATTGATTTCTGATTCATATTTATCACCTATTTTGTAATTTCATTCAGAATTATATAGATTCTGTATATTGAGAAATCACCTGTTTGTGAATACTGTCTCTGGGTTAGACCCGCTTGCATTCTCCTTTGTGAATAATAAATGAATTAGAGTATTAGATTGTTTCAAAAATGATGGTACAATAGTTTGAATATGCAGCACAAACCAAAAAAGTTTTAATCAACTCACGTTTTGACCAATGCAGAAAAGGAACCCGAGCGAAAGTACATTATGATGCGAATCAGATTCATGAAGAGCGTGTACGGAGGATGGGACCATTCCCGTGTCGTGACAAATGTTGAATTTCAATTAGTTCGTCCCGACTTTGTGAAGTTTTAGGACAGCTTGGAACTTGTTAAGTTCAAGGACAGCTTACATGTTATTCCAAAACCAGGACTAAGAAATATACACCAAATTCAATCAAAGGGCTAGAAAAATCATTTGGAATGATACTAACGAGATTTCAAATATATTGAACATATTGATGATTTGAACCAGTTTTATTGAATTCAATCTGTAAATTATTCGCGGTCGGAGATTATGATTTTTTTTGTCAAATTCTGAAATTAATTAGATAGAAATTACTATACTAGTTACTTTACATCAAGAATACGGAAAAAATTAAATAAATTTCATTAGTTGTTAATAAAAAAACGGAACTAAAAAGTTAAATATATTAATTTGAAAAAAAATTGTATGACAAGCTTTTATTTATACATATGCACTGAAAAGGAAAAAAAAATCTTTCATTGTTTGATCTAGGTTATTCTGTGAGTAACAGATTCAAAAGCCTGCCGCGGATACAAATCAGGTAATCTTGCGCGGCAAGATTTCAAATCTGTTACACCTAGATCAAACAATGAAAGACATTATGTTTTCCTTTTAACTGAATTAGTGTGAATAAAAACTTATTTTATTTTTATTTTTTGCTTATATTTAGTGTCCAACAAATTTTTACTTGTTACATACATAACTATTATTCGTTGAAACTCAATGCCATATGTACAAAAAATTTGTATCGGTTTTTTTTTCAGTTGTAATAGCACAAGAGAGTGAGAATTAAGTGAAAATAATTCGACAGATTTTCGAATACTTGTTGCCATGCAATAGACACGAGAGCCCGACTGGCTCGAGTTTGGCAACAAGTTTGAGAAAGAAATCTGGAGAAATATTTTCTACTCTATCGAACTCTCGTGTGGTATTCTGTAGATTATTTTTTGAATTTACGATCACAAACACACTTCCTTGCAAAATTATATAATGAACTAAACCGGTTTTGATTCATTTCTCACTTATCATGCGAATTGATGACATACTTCAAATTAAAAATATACGTTGTCAAAGAATTGAAACAAAATATCTCAAATTATTCCCGCGGCTATTTTCTGGGTTGATAATTCTCACTATAATAATTTGATTGGCCGAAACGTACATCAATTATTTGAATTGAAAGTTTTCATTGGTTTCTAGAAATGTCAAAAAATAATCACTATAATAATGTTTTCATTGGCCAAAACGTACATGTATGATTTGAATTGAAACTTTTCATTGGTTTCTAGAAATGTCAAAAAATAATCAGTAGAAAATGTTGATATATTCGAAGTTCACCTGAATTTTTCCTGGAAATTGCATTCACTCAGAGTATCACAAAAATCACAGAAGCAACCGAAAGTCAAGTATATTTTGGTCATCATAAACTAGACAAATCCAATGGCAACACTCGTTTATATTCATGCACCTAATTTTCCATTGAGAATTTCTGACGATTGATACTCCAAAAAACAGTGAATTAGTTTGTTGCAGTTGACTTATTTGATACAACTATAACCTCTTTCATGAAGGAATTATGTCAGAGAGTATGTATAGAAGTAACATTTGATTTTCCCCACACTTTTGCAGTGTCCGACCGCAACCAATTTTTATTATCAAAATCGGAAACAAAACCGAATTCTGGTTTCTGTTTGAGTTTCGGCCGTAACCGAAACCAACACTTTGTTTCATAGTAATTCTCTATTACATGTTTCAAGTTTGTTCCTACGTTCCTGTTTACAGCTGCAGGTGCGTATGTGTTTCCGGAAGTCCTGATTCGATTAACGAATAGCTGTGTTACTCTTTGAAACTTATCAATCAACTGTACTTGGTGAGTTGTATAATTCACAAAAAAATTATCATCAATATCGGTACAATCCTAGTAGGTACCTTACAGAAGTATTTCTGTTCTTACAGTTTTTATTCAATATTACATAATTATATGTATACCTACAATACAGTCTCCGCTGTGCCGATCATCACCGAAAGTGCCGCTTTCACTCAAGAACGAAGTTTAATTCGGTTTCATTTTCGGCTGGTTTGCTGCAGAAACAGGAAATGAACCTTCGGTCAGACACAACATTTTTTCGAAAGCAATTCCTCATCTTCTCCAATGTTTTTCGTGGTTTCCTCTTCAAAAACCGATTAAAATCTACATTTTGATTCAATTTGAAGTTTTAGGTAGATTTCATATATATATATATATATATATATATATATATATATATATATTGAAGTTATGTCAAACATGTAAGGTAAAAACATAATACGTTACATAACATCAAATGCGATTACAGTTCAAAAGGACATTCAAAACTTACAATATATTTCAACTGTTATTCTTTCATTATTTCGTTTCATGTTTCATGATTAAATGAACGTTGTTGAATGTCTGAGATTGCTGATATCGGATTTGTTTTATCTGTCATGTTTTTTTTTAATAAAATACATTGGAGTGTTCGACATATTCAGTTATAGTACGAGGGCTCTATTGCTATAATTCATGCGAGACCCTTCCGTTTGAAATGTAAAGATTTTTTTAAAATATTTCTCCTTGTGTAGTGAATGTTTAAAATGAGTTATTGTAGATTTGATTGGGGTTTTTATTTTGTTCCTATTGTTAAGACTGTTTGTATCTTTTTTATATGAATCATTTCGAGGAAATTTCTAACTTTTGGATTTTTCCTTTTGTCAAAATTTCAACCCTGTAAAATCGAATTATTGTTGATTTTCTTTTGTGGTTTAGACAATGAGGTGATGTCTGTTCCTGAATATCTGTGGGCTTGAATTAGTTTTTATAGGTATTGTTTGGTTTGGCCAATATATGAACTTTCGCAATCTTTACATGCTGTTTTATATACGGTGTGGGTTTGTTTATTTTTTGGAATTTCAGGTTTTAATTTTGACTATAAAATATAATTTGTATTCTGGAATCGATGTGCTATTGTTATGTTGTATTTTTCTACTGTTTTGCTGATTTCATTGGATAATTCATGGTAAGGGTTTTTGTTGTTAAGGGTTTTTTTTTTAATTTTGTTTTTGTTTTATTGTTATTATTATAAATAGCATGTATCCTATTTTTGATCCTGGTTTCACGAAGTCATCTGGGTAGTTATTTTCTTTCAGGAAATTTCTTATTTTTTCCAAATTACTCTTTCTGAATTTTAGGTGAGCCAGTTTTATGGCTCAGTCAGTTAAGTTATGAATAACATTTTTTTAAAGCTAAGTGTTGCATTCGATATGTGGTTTGTGTAGCGATGTGATGAATTGGGTTAGTCAACAAGTTTCTGAATTTTTTTCCAAAATTGTCGTATATTATAGTTGTATCAAGAAAGTTTATTTGTTGGTTGGTTCCTTTTTCCACTGTAAATTTCAATCTGGGGTGATAGTTGTTAAATTTTTCTAGAATTTCATCAAGTTTGTCAATAGGTATACAAGTAAGGCAATCATCTACATATCTTTTGAAGAAGACTGGTTTGAATGTTACTGAACTGATAATTTTTCCTTCTACAATTCGAGAACCCATTGCTGTTCCAAATATTTGCGAATAATAATTGTTCCCGTATTGAAAGTATGCTGAGATTAGACAAAGTTCAATTCTATTCAGGAATTTTTCCAATGTTAATGTCGTGTGATTTCAAATTTAGTGCCATTTTTCTTTTATAACAAAATAATGAAAGAATAACAGTTGAATTATATTGTAAGTTTTGAATGTCTCTTTGAATTTTAATCGTATTTGATGTTATGTAACGTATTATGTTCTTACCTTTACATGTTTTACATTATTTCAAGAGTTTACCTGGAAGATGATATAAACAATGTCGAAACGTCGCATGGAAAACAAAATATATAGACTGACTAAGGCCCTTATTCCGAAAATATAAAGAATATAAACATATCGCACATGTACTTCAAAAGTGACACAAGTCAAAAATCCAAGATTTTGAGTGAATATAATGAAAATGTCGTATGAACACTCTTCCACCCATGCCTCAATAGTGTATTAAATTACCTTCGATATATACCCGCCAGATGGCGGTTGTGTCACTATCGACGTTTCAAATGCAATCAGTTCATGCTAGTTTAATACCGTTATAACTCTAGTTGTGTCTGGAGGTGCCTCTGGGACCACTAGTCAACTATCCGCCCTAAACAGTATCATTTCGAGTTGTGTCATTTGAGTGAGTGGAACGTCTTTATTGTGTCGTACTATTTTGACTTAGTATACTTTTGGTTTTCACGACGTGAAATCACCATTTCGAGTTGAGGAAGTTTAGGTCAATCAGGTAAATATTTAATTTATGTATTTTTTCGACTGAGGTCACTTTTAAAATAAATTTCTGTGGCATTTTCGGGTTATGCCAATTTTGATGAATTTTTGCGATTTTCTTTTTTTTTTCACACAAATGCAAAATTTGTGACGTTTTAGTTATTGTTATTATTATTTACCTAAGTGGTGTGTAAAATGACTTGTAATAGTACAAGGATATACGTTTAGGAAAGAAGGATTAAGATATCAAAGCAATAGATTTCTGAATTCCTAAGAACACACCGTTTGCGCATCACATATTCTCGTTTTTACTTCCTGTGGATTCTTCTTTTCTATTATACATATGATATCATAAAATAAGCCAATATTGCCACTGATATGATTAAATAGCTGTGAAGCTGTATAACTACTCAGATCCATGCAGATATTGTAACTTCGACTCATATTGTTTATTTTATTTTTTACTGATTGAGTGTGACGGAATGTAACAAACATCTCTTTGGACATACTGAGAATATCTCTCTAGATAACTATGGCTCATTTTCTTTTCAGTATTTTCAAGATGCAGTCATCTAGCCGTGCAAGTAAAATATTGGAAATGGCAAAATTGATGAAAGAGGACAATATAAATGAATCGAAAAATGTTACAAATAAAAACCTGACCGAAAATGCAAAGCCTGGAAAACAAGTTATTTCTGGTACTGATCCTGAAGTAAGCAAAATTTTAAACACAGCTGCTCCCAATCCAGAGCATTCTAACGTAACGCGTGAATTGCATTCCAAAGATTACTGTATATCTTCCACACACAGCAATGAAAGTGACATTGATGACTCTGATAAAGATCCCGATTTCCAGGATTGTTTTTCGAATAGTTTCGATAGTTCCTCGGACAGCTCCGATAGTTCCTCGGACAGTTCCAGTTCTGGTCCAGATGAGGAGTCTGACCATGTGATAGTGCGAAGTACAGGAGTGAGGGACAAGACTCAGGTTCAGGCAACGATGGAAGAAGGAGAAAGTAAAAAAGATAACAGCAATATGATAGCCGAATGTAACCAAGATGAAGAAAACGAGCAAAATAGTCAGAATATAGGCGAAAATGAAGAAAGTAGACAAAACGCACGTGGTATTCAGGTTGCACTGGAAAACCAAGAACTTCCTAAAAAAGGAAAAAAAAAGACAAAATAATCCAGAATTTTGGGTTACTAAAAGGGCTGAACTGTTGAGAAATTCAGGAAAAACATACGAATCTACATCAAAATCTAGGAAGCAAATTCCTGAGAGAAAATTACGTCCACCCTGTGGCGAAAGGTGTAGATTGGGGTGCAGTAAAAAAATTGATGCGACAAGCAGAAAGGACATTTTTGATAGTTACTGGGCCCTTGGCGATTTGCAGAAGCAGCGAAAATTTATTATTTCACATTCTCATCAAATTAAACCAAAATACAGATACTCAAGTACTCAAGAATTAAGAAAACTGAACTCAGCATTTTATTCACATGTAAAGGGGATTCGTCTTCGAGTGTGTGAAACATTCTTCAAGGCAACTCTTGATAATAATGACAGGCCCATCCGAACAGCTTTATCGAAGGAAAGATATGTGGTCATATATATATATATATATATATATATATATATATATATATATATATGTGTGTGGAAGAAAAGATATGTGGTCATATATTGTTATGATGGGTGGTTTTGGTTTTATCTTCTATTTCATTTTGATAAAATATATAAATATATTTGTTTTTGATAACCTCTCATCACAACAAATTGTTTGAAAATATTTGTTATTTTGTGTGATACTTTTGATTTGTGCTTAGGACTTTTGAAAAATGAAAAGTTATCACACAATCATGAATTGTCCGGCTATGTCACCTTTACCATTTTCCAAATACTCTTTAACCTGTATTCCTTACCTTTACCAGCTCAGTCGGGACGCCTATGGTTCGCATGAGTTCCTTTTCTCCCAGAAGCAGGATTCATTGATGCTCTCTGACGGCTTTTTTTGAAGTCAGTGTTCAAATAATATTACAGAAATTATTTTGCCAAAAAGACAGAGATGAAAGCAGAATTTGGTCAGATAATTTCCTTTTTGATTCAATGAAAATTATGTTTACCTAACCTGCTCGAAATTCTTATTACTAGTGCTTTTCAATTCAAATTTGAATGAAAACAAACAGTGATTTGCTATTAAGCAATTCAATAATCTCTAAATTGTGAATATAGATTATGTACAATGGAAATTGATAATACTTGCTCATACTAGTAGTGAAAATGTTTGTTGAAAAACTTTCAGTGAGTGTCGTCTAACCAATGTGCACTATAATTTAGAATGGTTTTATTAAAATTCCCTTGAGGTTCATTGTTGGCGACTTCTCTGTGTCCTGTTCGTTGTTCCTGTTGATGAATTCAGCAATTCCTTGTTACGGGTTGCTTTGAAAGTGGTGGAAAGATCACTCGGCAATGAGTATTGTTTACTGGAGGTAAGTTTTGAGTTTCTGGGCAATATCTGGATGACTGTTTGATTGGGACATCTAGTTGATGTGTTTTATCGTAGAGTTTTTGTATTTGCTTTCATATTTCCTACTTTAATTGTTGATT
Organism: Gonioctena quinquepunctata; assembly: GCA_018342105.1. Classification (NCBI taxonomy): domain Eukaryota; kingdom Metazoa; phylum Arthropoda; class Insecta; order Coleoptera; family Chrysomelidae; genus Gonioctena; species Gonioctena quinquepunctata. The sequence goes on along the minus strand of JAFIRS010000321.1, from coordinate 64,423 downwards.
AATTTCTGTACGTATTGCTTTCAAAAATAATTATTTTCTCCTCTTGGATTCAGTTTTTTTTCTGGTATCACTCACTGTTTTGTTTTCAACCACAGATTTCACGTTTTTGCTCACTTTCTTGCACACAAATTTGTATTCGTTTTTTTTTTCATCTCAATTTTTTATAAGCCATGTTTATGTCATTGATTTCCATTATTATTATTTCATCATTTGTTTTTCCCTTGTTGCAACTCAAATTCTTTATTAATCATGTTCAAATCATCCATAAGTTCCATATCAATGTCATCAGAAATCAATTTTATGTTTTGCATTTGTTTATCATCTTTTTCTAGTAAATTGTTACTAGCATCTGTTTTTCGTATAACTACCCCATGAAATTTATTTTGTTTACTACTTGTTTCGAATCGTTTACATATTCCTTCCGTATTTTCTTTGAAACTCACTTCCATTCTTCCCATACTTTCTATTATTATATTTTTCATTCTTTCTATTTTCTCTTCCATTCTTGCTGTGTTTCCTTTTTAATCCCCTTCCATACTTTCTGTCATTTCATTTTTCATATTTGCCATATTTTCATATTTTTTTTCTATTTTTTCTGAGTTTTCATCTGAATCCTCTTTCATACTTCATTTCACTTCATTTTCCATACTTTTTATTTATCTTCCATTCTACTGAATCTTTATTCATTCTCTCTTCCATTCTTGTTGAATTTTCTTTTATAAATTCCATAATTTCTTGTAACGGACTGTCCCTTTCTGTCCTTTCACTTTGTGTTTCACTCCCTCTCACATTACTACTCTCTCCTTGTTCCTGATCACCCCTCTCTCTACCTTCTGCACCTTCTTCCAAACCAATTTTTTTACCATCTCTCAAATCCATTCTCTTAACAATGCAAGAATTCATATTTGACTTGGAATAATTATTTTTCTTTTAAATTTTTATAAAATTTTTCTTATCACTTTATTCGTGCCAATTACTATTATTGCTCCGCATTGGTAAATTTTTTTTTATTTATCTTCTTATTTTTAATCCGCCCCTTGTGTTATTTTGCCACTTTTTTTATTTCGCTCCTTTTGTCATTTCGCCCCGCGTTGCGGCGCCATTCTGCTGTGATGGGTGGTTTTGGTTTTTTCTTTTATTTTATTTTGATAAAATAAATAATATTTTCGTTTTTGATAACCACTCATCACAACAATTTTTTTTTAATATTTGTAATTTTGTGTGATATTTTCGATTTGTGCTAAGAACTTTTGAAAAATAAAATACTTATCACAGAATCATGAATTGTCCGGCTATGTTACCTTTACCATTTTCCAAATACCCTTTTACCTGTATTCTTTACGTTTCCCAGCTCAGTCGGGACGCTTATGGTTCGTATGAGTTTCTTTCCTCTCAGAAGCAGGATTCAGTAGTGCCCTCTGATGGCTTTCCTTGAAGTCAGTGTTAAAATAATATTACAGAAATTATTTTGCCAAAAAGACAGAGATGAAAGCAGGAATCGGTCAGATAATTTCATTTGTTATTCAATGAAAACTTATGTTTTCCTAACTTGCTCGAAATATCTCATTACTAATGCTTTTCAATTCAAATTTGAATGTTTGCTACTAAGCAATCAAATAATCTTCAAATTTTTTATATTGATTATGTAACACTATATAATGGAAATTGATAATACTTGCTGATAATAGTAGGTGAAAATGTTTGTTGAAAAACTTTTAGTGAGTGTCTAACCAATGTGCACTATGTTTTAGTTTGGTTTTATTGAAAGTATCTTGAGGTTTATTGTTAGCGACTACTGTGTATCCTGTTCGTTGTTCCTGTTGATGAATTCAGCAATTCCTTGTTATGGGCTGCTTTGAAAATGGTGGAAAGATCCCTCGGCAATGACTACTGTTTACTGGTTTCAAGTTTCTGGGCAATATCTGGATGGCTGTTTGATTGTGACATCTAGTCGATCTGTCTTATCGCAGAGTTTCTTCTGTCCTCTTGGCTTCAGTAATTTTTTTTGTAACACTCACTGTTTTGTTTTTACCACAGATTTTACGTTTTTGCTGACTTTCTTTTACACAATTTTGTATTCTAAATTATGCCATGTCTTTTATATTCATTAACTATTACTACATCATATATACTACATACAAAGTGGATTAAAATTCATCTATGACATTTTTCTGCCTTCCACATTTTGCATTTTAATAATTTCATGAGAATTGGTACTTATTTGCTGTCATCTTCTTTCAAGTTTGATTTTTCCAGTACAGGATGTTGTAAATTTAGTATTGTCTTAGTCTAGTTGTGACCTAGATTTTGTTAATGAATTTTGATTTGTGTTTTTCTTCTAAGGTTGTTCAAATGAAATAAATTGTTGGCAACTTGCCAACGAGAAGAAAGTTCCAATGCCATACTTTTGAAATCTCTGCGTTAACTAGAGACTGTTGCAAGGTTCAAGAACAGCAAAATGTACAGAAAATTGCAAAGTTAACATAGCATAAAACCACGATAACATAAATACCTGCTATTCATGTGATGTATCAGGTTCATTATTTGACTTTTTTTTTTTTTTCAATTCTATTTTTTCAATTATTATATATTAATTATATAATTATATATATATATATATATATATATATATATATATATTTATTTATATATATATATATATATATATATATATATATATATATATGAGCTCTACAACTTCCAATCTTTATTATTTTTACACACAAATCAAAAATCAAGAATTGCTGTAAATTCATTCATTCATGAGAATCAATAATTTTTGTGCACCCTGTATGCTCCTTTCATTTGAAGTTTATTCGCTGATGTCAATCAGATACTATTCGAGTTTTCCTACTGCCGACACACAGAACATCATGGTATTTAGAAATTTTTTGATTTTATGGTTACATATTAGCTATCATTATTTTTGCAAGTGATATTAGGATTGAAACCCAAGTAAGTACTGTCTTAATCCTTGTGTGTTGGTCATGCTTCTTTCTTTTGATTTGAGTCAGATTACATAAGAATATTTGCAAGAATTTAGGGAGTTAACCCCCTTTTTTGAAAAGTTTGAAGTTTATACAACAATTCAATTTCTGTTTTTTTTTTATTTGAGCCAGTTAAAAAAAGAGTTGAATCCCTCACCTACTTTTGATTGAAATGGTGTTTGTGTTTCCAGTGAATGAATGTCCTATTTGTTCTGACACATGATTCGTTTGCTTGATTGATAACTTTTTCAGAATCAGCAATTGAATTCTGAAATCTACCTTTACCACTGGCCGCGCCATCGGGTTTTTGACTTATGGTCAACGGGCTTATCGGTTGAAAATCAATTTTCCTTCAACTAATTTTTCATTCCTAGTAATTATCAATTTGTAGAGGTATATGCTTTAATTATTCCTCACGAAAAGTCTGAAAATTATTCCGGGTGGACGACGAGTTATGATATATTTTCCTAATTTCGTAACTAGAAGAAAACAGAAATAATTGGAGGCTGAATGGCATCACATACAATGATTCTACACCAGAAATACTGATAAAATGAAAAAAACGAGTCAAATACTTTGTGATCGAATGAAACTTATGAAGGTGGTTAAACTGTTTTTCCATCCTGTATGAGGTCGTATCCTATATTATCGTTAAAGGGTTATTTTATCATACAGAAGATCTCATAAATTCATTCATGAGCTGAACAAATGAATTTTTAACTGCTTGTAATGCAGCTGTGTCAGGAGTAGATGCACCTGTACATAAAAAAGTGGAGAGAGTCGAGATGGCTCCGATTTGTATGGGTAGATTTTCGAGGCACCGATATGTTTCCCGCTAGGGCCAGAGGTGGTTTCCATGAATAATTATATTTCAAAATTCAGGTAAATATAAGTGGAAGAACAAGTCAGAAGTAGGTTCTACCTACTGCTGGAGTTGAATCCCAATTTATATCTTCAGTTTTATAGTACCTATATTTACAACTACTAATGAAAAGACCAGCCCTTCAAATGCAAAAAATTTCAAATGATTGCCTTGGATGTGTGACGTAGGTCCGTGAGTTATAGAGTCAAAAGCTTGTTGCGCCAAGTTATCAGTTCGAATACAAAAGCGACAAGCTCATCTATAATTCAAGGAATAACCTACGTCACACATCCAAAGCAATTATATTTTACTTTTTAGTGCTTGTTTTCAGAAAGTTTTTCCATTCATTATTTTATTTTGTGCTTTTTATAGTACTTGAGTACGCCTTAATCTATGCATTTTTGTTAGAGCATCGTTATTATGAGGCCTTTTTTTCCTGTAAGTTCTGAGTATCTAGTACTTCAATGAGAAGACCATCTAAAGATAAACTCATCCGCCATCTTGGAGTTGTCATCCTCAGTTCATGAATTTTAACAAATAATAAATAATCTCCGACTAATTCATAATTTCCGACCTCAGAAACCCCGACATACCAATGATGAATCAAATCGAGCCATGATTACAAAATTCGTCCGCCATCTTGAATATGTTTATTTTGATAAACAATTCATAATCTCAGAACCCGAAAACCCCCACATACCAATTTCAAACAGAATCAGACTATAAACACAGAGATCATCGGCCATCTCAAAGCCGCTATTTTGATTTTATGAATTTTGAAAAAAAATTCATGAACTTCGACCTTGACAACCCCCACATACCAATTTTGAATCGAATCGGACCATAAACCTAAATCTCGTCCGCCATCTTGTTTTTTTTCTCTAACAAAAATTCCATGAGCCGCCATTCCAATTTCATCAATTTTGACAAAGAATTCATAATCTCCGACTCCGAAAACCCCCACATCGGACCATAATCACAAAACTCCTCCGCCATTTTTAATTATCTTTGACAAATTGATATATAAAATATTTGTTTTTGAACATAATCCATACAAAAATATCACAACCAGCTAATATAAATACTTTAATTTCTCACTTGTATATTATTTGTTTGTGCCATAAAGCCCGTTCATTCGTTCGGGATGAAATGAGGCAAAAGCTAGAACGAAATTATTTATTTGGAAAAAAATTCATACAAGTACAAACAACTCATTTAACAACAACAAACTGGGTCATGCAACCAACTTTTTTTAATGATCTTACCTAATTGAAATCAAAAGTGCAATTTTCGAATTTTCTGGAAAAATTATGTGACCCGAAATCTTCGGATTTTTTCGAAACTTTAGAGGAGAAAATTCGACCACTAGTACTTGGAAGTTCTTACGTAATAGAATAGCTAGGAAATTCATGTGATTTTATAACCGAATTCACTATAATTGTTGACACTTTGTTTCTAGAGAAAATGCTCTGTTCTATGTAACCTTCCGCCACAGATGCACTTTTCCATTTTCCGTGCATTTTCAAAGTTTCATACGATGCACCGGCCTCAATTAAAAGAGTTGCCGGAGTTCTCCTCAACCAATGACCAGTATATTCATTTGCATTATACAATTTTGAGTATTTGGCAATCATTGAAGGCACACTTTCTATGGTATTATTGCCAACAGGTTGAAACGTTTCGGTACGTGAAGAATAATCTGAGATCCTTTACTCCACTGGGTCTTGAGGATAGATATTTTCTGACCAGCCTCAAAGCCCCTATTTTCTCCTTCTCCACAATAATGCATCTTTTTGACGTACCGGTTTGCGTTTCCCAGTATTTCAACAAGCAAACAGCTACCCTTATCTCTTATGTCGTTTATAGTCATTTTCACAAGTTCATCTCTCCTTAGTCCTCCAAAAAGACCCATTATTAGAACTACTTTATATAATAGATGAATTTTATCCGAAGCTTCACTTATAAATGTAAGAACTTGATCTGCTGTCAAAACCTTGGATTTTTTCGGAATATATCCTTTAGATTTCATTTTAGAAAATGCTATTAACCGTGAAAAATGGGAAATATAAGTATTTTCATTGACTATCAGTGTAGATTTTGGAATAGAATATTTCGTCCACAATGAATTTGGAGCAAATTTCTCGGACTAAACTGAAAAAATCAATCAAAAACATGAACTAATTAAAAGAAAAATCAAATAACATACCAATTCCTGAAAGTACGCCAATAACACGGTCTCATCTATGACAATAATTTTATTTTTCAATTTCCATTGAATAAATAGTTTTATTTCTTGTTGTACAAGGTCGGGATTTCTCCGACAACAAATTTATGCTTGCTTCAACTGCATTTTTTTTGTATTTATTTCCATTACTTTTATAAGACGTATTAAACACAAAGCAGCAATGACATCCACTAAATATAATGAAACACTGACAACAATATTCAACAAACGTCAAAATATCAACAAATGCCATGCCTACTGTTAGAAAAAAAGTGGAAAGGAAATGCTAGGACCAATGAACCCATTTAAAAATCGGTTTTTCATTAGAATAAAATAAATTTTTCGTGAGAAATTGAATCTTCTACCCACCACGAGTGTTACTAGATCTTAACGCTCATCGGGCGTCAGGATATATATTATATATATATATATATATATATATATATATATATATATATATATATATATATATATATATATATATATATATATATATATATATATATATATATATTATATATATTATATATATATATATATATATATATAACACACTTGGTGCATAATAAACTATTCTCAGCAACTTCAATATACTTTGCTGATGTCAACAGAAATTCAATAAATCTATTAGCAACTTCAAACAAGTTGTGTAACAATGATGTTTCAACATCGAAGCAGAATATTTCATAATACATATAGCCGTGATGATAATTGCAATACATTTTAGATATTTATTAACAATTACTGTAATTTTTGGAATATTTTTTTTTTTCTAATAAAAACACTCTGAGAAAATAGCTTCGAGTTCTGAATCGTAAAGAGGTTCAATTATTTTATAATTGGAACAATTTGACGAGCAACAAAGCAATTCGAAAACATCTAGTAGCATAAATTAAGAGCTATACTCTTCATTCCGCCACTCAATAAACATAATGAAGTATAATCGTGTATCTATTTTCATTCTCAGTTCGGCTTAGTTTTTCCCGATTCGTATCGTGGTGTTATCAGTTTGCAGCACAACCTTTGGTGATTAAAAAGAAACAAAGATAACCTACCTTATTGAGACTGGTAGGTAACTCATTTCAATGAAATCATGACAAACACTATATATAAATCGATCGTAAATTCGATATAGGACTGATATGGGAAAAACATGGAAATAAAAATTACACTCAATTGGTGGAAAGCACAAAAGCGTCAATTGCCTCAAAACTAGTTTTTTAACTCATTCATTATCTGGTGTTGACTGTACATATTGTGGAAAAGAAGAAAAATATGTATCCTCATTGCAGTGGATGAAATGTACAGTAGAGATAAACTTTTTTGTGTTAATGTGGATTTCCACTCATGTGAAATATGTAGACCCCTATACAATCTGATTCTGTAAGTAGACTATTTCCACTAATTGTATAGTTTTTGACAAGAAATTTCGAAAAGGAGGGATACAGAATAACCCAGGCGAATTACCTAACTTATTCAATCAATTTTCCATTGATTCTCCTTCTGAAACAATTAGCAAAATAAAAGTCAATTGGTGAACTTAACCACCGTCCCATAAATACCAATCCACATTCTATTTTCCTAGAGCCTTTTATACCATATGGATTACTTTTTTTGATTAACAACAAAATCAAGAACAAATACTCACCCAGCTCTGATGGAGTTCCATTATTTCTCATCAAGAAATATCTCCCAATCATTATAATGCCACTTGTCAACTTGTCATTCCTAACTGGGTCATTTCCGAAAATATTGTATGTCTGCAAAGTTGTCCAAAATCCATAAACACTGCAATTATTTCATTTATTGAAACAGTAACAATGTTTCTGGAATCAGGAGAATGACCCGTTGGCATATTCTGCGACCTCAGCAGGGCATTCGACTGTGTCAATCAATATCAACTCATGTCTAAATTATATTCGTATGGTATACGAGGTGACTCGACCCTATCATTTTTGATGAAAAGACAACAGTTTGTTAGCTTGGAATATCATAGTAAGTCTTCCACTATTACCTTTGACTCTGAACGCTTGGACGTCACGACGGGCGTTCCACAAGGATATGTGCTAGGTGCAATATTATTCCTACTTTATATAAATGAAAAGGGCAACTTCATCACAAATTCATTCATGACGATGTATGCTGATGACACATCCTTGTGGTGTCCGGTAATGTGGATTATTTTCTGTTTGATAAGTGTGAAAGTACTTTGAAGTCAGTTGTGAATTGGTACGGATCCAATTCATCATACCTCAATGCTGACAAAACTCAGTTGGTGAGATTCCACAATCGCCAAAAACAATGCGAGAGAGTACAAATTCAATAAATGATCAAACACTCAACAGCCATGGATGCATGTCTGACCTGGAAAAAACACTGCACCCTCGTGATGAACCAACTGGATTCATTGTGGTACCTTTTCGGAAATCTCAGAAGCATTTTAACAGAACAACAATCATTATCAATATATCATGCACAAGTGGCATCAAGGTTGAGATATGGCATATGTATATGGGGTAACTCTACACTAGTTTCTGATATGTTTATTGTACAGAAAAGAAATATTCGTATAGTACCAGGAGATCCCAGCACATTTTCTTGTAGGGATTGATTTCAAAAATTCAGGATTTCAACCCTATCCTGTGTGTATATTTTTGAATCTATGTATTTAAAAACAGGAATAGATTTGTTTCAAATGGAAGTATTCACAATGTGAACACCAGACAGAAACGTGATTGAATGACAATGAAACTCTTTCCCATTCAAATTTCTTCTTCTGGGTTGGAATATTTTCACAATATCTATCAGATGTATTACAATGCCAGAAAAGTAATTGTTTTCTATTTATATTCACAAGAAAAATTAGTTTTATGATAGATCTCCCAATTTTCAGAAAAATATTTCTATTCAATATTTAATTGAGAAGTTCATTATTTCAATCCAAATGTTGATTGAACTCATATATCATAATATAAATAACATCGGATGTTTAATAAGACCAAACAATGCATAAAGCCAGGGAGGGTAACTGGTCGTTACTTCATACAACTTTGTTGTAATCCCTGTCCGATAAATTAAAAGGAGTTTTCACTTCAGGAGCTTTCCCAGAAAAAATATGGTTTCAATATACGTTTGGAACACAGAGTAGCAGGAGTAGGTTAACGAGCGCTCATTTTTCATATTTTGATATCAAAAGGCAATGAATACAGAGAGCATGGCACACAATATTCTGACGCTGAACCCACGTTGTTACACAATTTTCTACAATATTACAGCTTCGAATTTGCTCTGGATTCAATCCGTTGGTCAATGATTCGGCGTAGCCCTTCGGGATTTCTATTCAGTGCCCAAGAAAGATTTGTGTTGATTTCGTTTCCTCGAATCTGGATGGATTCAACAGGTGAAATGAATATTCAATCAAGTTGGTCAAATCTGTATATAACCACATATTTGAAAGCAGCTGGAGAGTGAAAAATGAGATCCAGGATTATGACTTTGGCGGCTATCATAGCGTTATAGTCATATCAAACTGCCCGTGCCATGAGTATCACCGGTGAACAAATTTTCTAGTTCACTTCTGTACCATGTGAATCACCCGTGGTATAAATATAGTGTATTCTGAATGTCCACATTTATGACTTGGTATACGCTTGAGGTTTCAAAATTTTCATAGCACTTCTATGTACCACAAGTTGGATTTCATGAGATATTGCCTGTGAGAACAATTATTCAGAATAAATTCAATGTTTTATATATCTATGTGCACAAAAATAATGAAACTTACACAAAAAATTTAATTTACTTGTATATGTTACATCCTCAGAGTCCTTATGGACTTCTAAAATATTATACTTGAATACTTCAAACGCAGTTGCAACATTGTTGCAGCATAAGAACGGGAAATGCAGCCTAGACAGTTCTTTATCTGTTCCAGAAAACGCAGATATCGGGAGCGTTGCTTAGACTCTCCTGGGAACAAATTGATTGCATTTCGTCTTTCCACAAACCAATAAGTTTGATTTTGCCTTCCTACAAATCAGGAAGTTTCATTTTGTTTTGCAACATATCACGTCCTACCAAGAAACTCGAAATAGTCTGAGTGAACAGTCAAGTTCGACGAGTTTCCGAAGTATTTGGAGATAAAACGGTAGCAAATACGATCATTCTGGATCAATCAAATCATATAAACAGTATAACTTTTGCGAGACTGAAAGAGTAGTTTTTATTTTATATCTACCATTGGTAGAAAATTCAGATTTTGATTTCTATCATATTCCTCCAGTTCCCACAAGAGATTCCAAAACTCACTTTTTTCATATCATTCTACCCGTATATAAATATGAAGGGATTGCAAGGGATACTGAACGATATAACGCAGTAAAAGTGAAGGAATATTCCTAAATTTTCGAAAACGAAATACGGATATGTTATAATTATTTTCAAGAAACAATTCAATATGGATCACCCTGTGAAATTATGATATTGATGTATTCCAAAATAATGCCTTATTGTGAAAAAGTGGTAGCCGCAATTGAAGATTACAAAGTTCAAAAGTTGGTGGATGATAAATGGCTACTAACTGTATCAAGTCAACTTCCTGTCACAGCAACATATCCGGGAAAAAATTCAGAAACTGAAATAATTCAAGTACCAAAGAATCAATACAATCAAAGTTTGGTACGTTCATTGGAACAACGAAAGTTTATGCAAGTACAGGAACTAATGAAACCCTGAAACTTCTGCTTTTCATTCCTGAAATATCGTATGGATGTTGTGATCTTCCAAATCGAAAAGATCTCCCTGATTCAAAACCAATACAAATCACGGGATGAACCAAATTGTGCACAGAAAATATTACAGAAACATGACATGACGATGAATAAAATAATCAATGACCCGTTCACAAATATATGTTATTTTTGAAGGTGGAGGAAATCCTTTATAGACACGATGCGGTAGTGTGGGACTCCCTGACTCAGATTTACCCGCTAAAACTTTGCTATTTCGGCTCAGTGGTCATTTATTTCCACGAGTGAGTGAAGGGGAAGAGAATGGTGCCGTCCTGTGGTGTCCCCTGCACAGTGCTGAGGCTGATCACTCCGAAATTTCGCACTGTTTTTCGGAGGATCCGTTGCGGCACCATTTCTCTTGAGACCCCGTTAACATTCATCTTGCCATGGCGCTCACAGCTTGGATTTATGTCTGTATGTCAGAGCCATGTTGGTCACCGCTTTGAACCCGTGATATGGATCATTTTCAAATGTTGTCTAAAAAGGAAATCCAACCAAATACCGACTCTGATGATGGCACCACCCAAGAGGATCTTTCGCAAATTTTCAACTATTGCAACGCACGTGAAATCAATGGTATCAAGAAGGCCATCGATTCACTTGACACTCGTAAACTACAACGGATCAGAAGAAATCGTTGTCCCCAATGGCAACAGCGGTAACGGTCGTTTGCCTCATCGAATAATCTTCCAATGGCGGTTATCGAACATCTGGAGCATGACATCATTGGTAACGGTCGTTTTTCGAATTCTCCAATGGCGGTCATTAAACATCTGGAGCATGACATCGGAACTCCCAATGGCTGGCCGACGAATATTGTAAACAGCCCAGGGGCAGCCTGCGTTTATTTTCGTGTTTTCCGTAACAATATCAATGTGACTTACTCAAGTACACTGCCATCAATAAAATGCTAGGTTCCCATGCAACTTTAGGCCTAACATTAGAGATTTTTTCGTGACAAAAATAGTACCATGTTTCCTACTCGCAACTATCCTTGCTCAGTTTGTTATAAACATTTAAGAGCTTATGGACTTTTGAATATCATACATGAACACTTACACACACACATAGTTACAACATTGTTGCAGCATAAACACAGGAAATGCAGCCTAGACAGTCCCTCATCTTTTCTAGAAAACGCACACATCTGGAGCGTTGCTTAGACTCTCCTGGACAGTGTTGCCGTTTACCAGATAACTATCCGATTTGCGGATAATCTCAGATGCCTGCCGATAATAAACTTCGGGAAAGTAATATTGGGATCTTAATAGGGTATTGTTTTTTTATATTATGTAACAGAACCAAAATCTGATTCAGTTTAAGTTTGGTGTTCTGAGATGCCTGCATCTGCCTTCAATATATTGACACGGACACGAAATTGGTGGCAATATTAGACGCCAGTTCAATTTTTCATGTTCTATGGAGTCGTAGTTCTGAAGTAAAAGTTGTACTGAAATTACTGAATACGAGTTGGAAACAGCGAGCAGTCAGTTTTCTCATGGGATATGAGAAAATATAACTGGTGAAAGTGTCAGGGTATTTATAAAGGATCTGATGAATTTCAAATTAATGGACAAATTCAGATTGAGTGTTAGTCTACAGAGAATAATCAATAATATAACAATAATCTGACAAGGAGACCTCATTCCCCATATATCAATGGTGGCACCGATAGAAAGAGATGAAAATACATATTATGGCGTTATGTGACGTAAGCATGTATGTCATAGCCATTTTCCACATACCTCTCATGCCCTCAGATGTCACTATGACGTGTTTGAGCTGAATTATTCCTGATTGGCTAGAGCTGATCGAGGTCTCCTGGCATTTTTCATTCTCTTCGGCTTTGGTCAACTTTGTTTTGAAAATTGAATTGGGAATGAGAATAACAATAATCGTGAGAGTGCCTTTAGACCATGTGGAACGCATGGTGAGGAAATGCCAAATTATAATTTTTGAGTCAATCAAATATTTGAAATTTTATGACTGGTTTGAATACTTGAATCTGGTATTTCTGGACTCCGCGCTTCGCATAGTATGAAAGCGGTCTGATAATAAATGCAAATAAATTCAGAATTTATCAATGCTGAAAGTCTTAAAGAATCAAGTACAATTAAAATCATCACGTACAGAAGCATACAGAATGTTTGGCAACCTAATAAGACCAAAGTGTGGATGAGTTCTCAACGTATTTTTATACCAAAGCTAATGAAACAGATACAGAAATATAATTATCATATACATACCCTTATGCAAAATATCCATATCATAAACAATATCCGAAACACGTAAATTCACGATAACAGCCTGCAATGAAAATAACTTTATTCAGAATTGAAAAATACAAAAGCAAAGTTTTAAATATAAAATAATATCAAGATGAAAATCTTGATTGAAACCCGGGACTCGAAGTAATGGCGCATTTGGTGTTTCAGTTGGAGGAAAACCCGGAAAAACCCACAACACCATCAGAAATCAGATCATCAACTTTCTCATAGAAAAGGACACATGCTCCCTGGGAGCTGAGAGAATCAATTTCGGAAAATACACGGCAGTCATCGAAGAGGTGCCAACAATTAGAATGAGAGTGTTTGCAATATGCCGTATAGTGTCCATTGGAAATGCTGCCGCTATGATTAGATATGGCGTAGATATTACAAAGAGTATTCATTCCATCCTGAGGAGAATATTGGTCCAAATTCCAATTTTGTATGGGACAATTAATCACATTGTCCAATTTACCGCCATCAGTCGAAGAAACACGTTTTAAATGTATAACTAAAATTTTGGAAATGTTTGTTAACGAATCATCTTTTTGAATTTCCTTTTCATTCCACAAGTTGAACAGTATGGCTCGCATCGTCAGTCAAAGTCTCCTCTTCTCTCAACAGTTCAATACATTGTGTTGAATTCACGACTTCGTTTGGCAAGTCTGGAATAGGGATTGAAAGTACCCAGAAAGGTTCAAAAGTAACGGAGCAGTATTTTCAAAAAGTACATCTCAATATAGACTTCAGTGACCGGCAAATGTATCCACAATTTTGTTGAATTAAAATGTTGCCAAAGAACTCCAACAAATCCCGATTGAAATTGATGGAAGGAATAATGAAAGTTGAATATACACAACTCCAAAATGAATTGACAAAATGAAGGGGCACTTCAACAGCCATACACTCACAAGAATAACTAATAAATCTATACTCGAAATTTCAAAAACACTTTGCTTTAGTCGAATGACTCTTCACCGCACGATTCCGAATGGCAGAAATACATTCTGAAATAGCTTCCAACGGAATACTTACATGATGTTTCTATGTCGAGCAATGAATGTGAGAACGTTCAAATTTCCATTGATAGTAATTTCTTCTGTTTTTGTAGTTTTTTGGGTTCACGATACTGATTTTCTCCTTCAGTGAAATGAAGAATTCTCCATATGTGTACAAGATAATTGTTTTATAATTCATTCGCCTAAGTTTGTTGATTGGAATCCTTTGAGTATTTTTGAGAATAACACCACCACTTCCTCAAAATAGGGTACCAATAAGGAGTATTTTTGAAGAGATTTTCAATGATGTCTTACCCATGGAGGGTTGCTATTCAGAATTTTGAAGTGTGGAGGGTAAGACTATCTATTTTCGTTCATATGCAATTTTGGGTTTTCCGACCTAGCCTCAAATCTTTTTTTATTCCCGAGATATTTCCACTGGCGACTCATGTATCATTCATTCAAAATCAAATGTATAAGCTCTACCTCAGGTATGTGCTTTTAGTAACTCAGTTTCTCAACACAATGCAAAAAGATTACGAGATCATTTGTCGATTCATACATGAATTGAGCATGAAGCTCGACATATGGAATAATTTAATTCCTAAAGAAAAGGAACTTTGCACTTACTTCAGCTACTTTTAAAATGTTATTCAATAACGAGCTACCTATGGTTTCAGTGTGGTAAAATACGGCATATCGACAAACACTACTAAACTTGAATATAGTACATGATATTTTCCTTTGAAAACCCTGAATCACCAATAAGTGAATTGACGAAGTCGTCCTCACTGAATTATCTGGTCTTTCTCGCAGTTCACATTTTTTTTAATATATTTTTTGAGCATCATTTATTGAAAAACAATAACCCGATATATATGAAAATAAGAATTGTAATTATTTCTGTGACATTTACGAACGACTTCATAATATATAAATTGACATTAGAAAAACAACTGAATAATATATATATATATATATATATATATATATATATATATATATATATATATATATAATATATATATATATATATGAAGGGTGTACCATAAAATGAATCTTCATCATTGAGTTCCAATACTCATCCTCAATGATGATCAACTAGACCAATCAGTATTCTGAGTTTCTTCAGACGTGTTGCCCGAATTGGTTCAGTTGATGAATTTGCTATCATATTTTCTGTAGGACGGTAAGTATATCCAAGAACACCTTGATCCTCAAGGTCTTTGAGGAAATAATATTTGATATCCATATGTTTAGTTCGATTACTATAATGTCCTTTCCGGAACATTTCAAGGCAACTTTGGTTATCTTCATAAATTGTTGTACTTTCCAACTGCTTTTCACCCAAATCCTCCAAAAGATTCCTCAACCACATAGCTTCCTGACTCGCTTCTGTAAGAGCTACAAATTCTGACTCAGTAGTTGAGATTGCTACTACCGTTTGTTTCCTAGATGCCTAACTGGTTGTGCCCCCATTCATTTAGAAAATGTATCCACTATTGGATTCACTATCCAGGCTATCCTCAGCCCAGTCAGCATCGGCATATCCAATGAGAGGTTCGTTTAGTTCTTTTTTACTGAGACGTAAATTGACTTGTTCCTTTAAAATACCGAACTACCCGTTTTAGTTCAATCCAATCAGTCTGATTTGGACACGAGACCTCTCGACTCAGAATTGGAATACTCGATGAAATATCTGGGCGTGTATTAACAGATACACACAGTAGCTGTCCAATCGATTTCTAGTAATTTTTATTGTTTTCGAGTTGTTCTCCAGGTTGCAGCTTATAATAACCAGAATCCAGTAAATAGTCGATGGTTTGGCATTATCCAAATTGGCTGTCTGTATAATTCTTGGATATATCTTCTTTGGTAATGAAGTAATCTCCATTTGAATCCTCTTCAATGTCAATGCCCAAATAGCAAGTGATATCGCCTGAACAGCTCAATTCGAATTCATTTTGAAGACATATGGCTGACTCACTTATTATGCTCTCACTTTCACTGATGATAAGGATATCATCAACATAAATTAGAACATTACATTGCTTGCATTGCTCCCCATAACATTGATCCGTTTTGCTTTGTTGAAAACCAATTTTAATCATAGCATTGTGGATGGTTTCATTCCATGATCGAGCACTTTGTTCGAGGTCATACAAACTTTTCATCAATTTGCTACTTCCTTTTTTTTCCTTCTTCTTCGAATTCTGTTGGTTGTTTCATGAATATCTCTCCTTTAAGGTTCCATTCAGGAAGGCTGTTTTTGCGTCATGGTGCTTAACATACATGTTTCTCTTTGCAGCGTTTCATAACATAATTCTGAAGGTAGTATGACGAACAAGAGGTGCCAAACTTTTGACTGAAACGTTGAGCAACAAGGCGTGCCTTATACCTGTATATTTCACCTTCACTGTTCCTTTCCAGTTTGAAAACCCATTTACAACCGATAGCCTTTCTGTTCACAGGTAAATCAACTAACTCCCAATTCCATTGTTTTTTATAGATTCGAGTTCGTCATTCATGGCATCAATCCAGTCCATTCGATCAGGCCCCGTCACTGCTTCTCGGTATATTTTTGACTCCTTCTGATCATCAACCTCACGAACCACGTCAGCTTTGTATCTCTGGGGTGGTTTACCAAAATTATTCCTAGTAGATTTTCTCTCAAATTTCTGTGAGTCCGATTTTCCTTCGTGATTCGATATATTTTCGCTTTCCACATCACAGTTTTCAGTCATTCCACTTGTATGAGAATCATTCTGACGATCTCCTATATATTGAAATGATATTTCGATATCTGAAATTTCGGTGACTTCTAAAAATTCATCGTCCCGACTGATTGTTATTCTCAGCGAATTCTCATTCGAAAAACGATAGCCTTTGGAATGTTCATCATATCCAACGAATCTGGGGTTCACTGCATTTTCGTCGAGCTTTCTACGTTGGCCCTCTGGTATCATTGCGTACGCATAACATCTAAATTTCTGACTATGTGATATATTGGTTTTTTTTATTTTTCCACATTTCATATGTAGTGACGTCGATTGATCTTGAAGGGAGTCTGTTCTGTAAGTAGTTAGCATTGACTATCGCTTCACCCCAGAATCGGTTAGGAAGATCTGCGTCGGAAAGCATACAACGAGCCATCTCCATCAAATAACGATTCTCTTTTTCCGCTACTCCATTTTGTTGAGGACAAAACAGTACAGTATACTGCATTCCAATACCATCTTCCTTCAGGAAACTTTGCACATTCTCGTTAACGCATTCTCCTCCTCGATCTGATCTGATTACTTAGGATTCCTTCCAAATTGTGTTTTAACCATTTCAACGAATTCCTTCAACCTTTCATAAACTTCGGATTTATTTCGTAATAAATATAGAAATGTGAATTGACTATAATCATCAATGAAGGTAACGAAATATTTCCGACCTCTTGGTGTTTCTGTTTGCATTGGACCACAGACATCTGTGTGTATGAGATCTGAAACATCTTGGGAAATATAATTAAATTTTTGTGGAAAAGGGGCTTTCGACATCTTTCCTTCGATAAAAGTTTCGCATATAGAATTACAACGGCAATCATCAACTTTCATTCCTGTTACCAATTTCTTTTCAAACATATATTTCACAGATTCATGATCACGATGACCTAATTTCCTATGCCATGAATGTATGCAGTTTCCTTCAGAATTTCTAGCAATCGACACGGATTCTTCATTCTTCATTGCCAGTTCTTTGTCTTCCTGATTGTTTCGTTTTCTCGACCATTCGGCAATCAGTTTAGATTTAACGAAGTCCAAAGTAAGTTCGCTGTCTCTTCTACTCTCCAGGGCAGTTATCAAAGAATCATATTCACATGGTAAACTATTTAACAAAAACGCAACGATCCATTTATCAGTTAACATTTCTTCGCCTAGTGCCTGTAATTTCTCAGTATATTCTAACAGTTGAGCAATGGCGCTTCCATATTGCCATCTCCTGCTAACTGCATTTGGCATATCTTTCTCATCAAATATACTTTATTAGAGAGTGTTGATTGTTGATGATGCTTTCGAAGATTCTACCAAGCATCTTCTTCTTGTGAGGAGTAACTTCATTTTAAGCTCCATACGAGAAAATTCTCGTTGTTGAGTTTTGTGATAGAATGTTAGAATTTTCCTGTCATTTTGATACTAATCCACGATAGTGGCCGTATCTGGGCCCAAAACCTATTGAAAAACAATAACCCGATATATATGAAAATAAGAATTGTAATTATTTCTTTGACATTTACGAACGACTTGATAATATATAAAAAAATTTATTTTATTTAATTCTCTATAAGGTTATAATAAGATATTATATTGTTTCTCAAACAGAATTTGCTTGAATGAGTATTTCCATTGTGAGACATAACTACTCATTAGCACCTGGGCCTATAACTGAATTCAATGTTTGGTACTGATCATTAGCCCCTTTTTTTGTCAGATCGAAAAATATTGCTGTTTTTTACAAACCGACAGGACTCTTAGATAGGGTTTTTGATCCATGAATGGGGTTTTTGGTCTTATGTTCCCTATATCTGCCATATTTTGACAAATCGGAATTACATATGACTTTTCAATTATCATGAACCCATATTGAAACAGATTCAATACAAAAGCGTACAGCGTACAGGAGGCGGAATGAAGAAGTATATAAAGCATTATTGAAGGAAGAAGGTAAATCGCTTATACCAGCGAGGCAATCCGCTACTGGTCTCCCCAGTGGCATACGGGATAGAGACAGGTATACACCCTAGGGTGCAAAAATGTCCCTTCTTCCTTGCGTCTCCTAAATCCCTGGCCTTTCCGTAGGAATGATATATTTCATGAATGGAATATATTGTATATAATGTCATAAGAGATTAACGTACTAAAATATAAAACAAATATATTTTTTTGATTGAACTCTTGTCACTTCAATCGTCATATTACATGATAATGTATATTGCATCCAACTAATATTATGAAACAATTATACCAAGTAGAAAAACAAAATACCCTCAACATCTTTTTCTGTCAATTCAATTCTCAGTATGTTTTACCACTTGGAATCGAATTGGTTCATTGGTATATCTGTATGAATCACGAAGGAGTATTGGGTGCAAATCTTCGAAATTTAAAACTCTACGGGGTGTTATCTAAATTGTTTGACTCCAATGAATGAAGGATGTAAAATCCGATTTCATAACGAGGAACAGTGAGAAATATAAAATTTTAAAAATCATTTCGGGTAAAATTCTGTAATTTTTACGAAAAACACCTAATGGTTTGCCTAGCCAGTAACTCCTAGTCGTAGCCTGTAGAAGGGTCGTGAAAAAACGCTGGCAATTTCTGTATCGAATATTCATAGTACCATACTCTGCTCTGTATTACTAAATAAATATACGAGGATGGGATAGATCCGGTTTCCTAGATTCGTCTTCGATTGTTTTGAAATCAATGATGATCCATTATATTCGCTTGAATGTACAATTGAATATGTAGTTTTTGTACCCAATTGTTTGAGGAATGTAAGAAGAGTGTCTGATAAATTTCTACATGGTGGTAACATTCGTTCAACTGCAGGCGACCGGCAATACGACGTCGTTTATTCTCGTCTTCAGAAATGTGTCTTTCCTAAAACGAAAATTTTTCACAATTTATTGGAAGAACTCACCTGGAATGTATAACTGACTCGTGGATCTTTACGAGTGCCGCAATGACAGACAGACATTTATTTCCCAGAAGATACACGTTGAATGTCCATTAATATAGAGTAGAGCATGAATTAATTTGTACCTACTCACTGCCAGAGGCGTAGGGACCGTAACTAGTTTACAGAGATAGCAACATTATATAATAGTTTTCATCAGTTGATTGTAACATAAGTTAAGAAGTATGTATCAAATATTTGATTCGGAGAACACATTGAATTTATAGAAAACATGACTATGCAATAAATTTTTCCGTTCGTTCGTTCGTTTGACAAAATTCATAAATTCAAGATGACGACCCCAAAATAGAGGACGAGTTTTATGATAATGATCCATTCGATTAAAAATTGGTGTGCGGGGTATCTTGGCGGTCGGAGATTATGAATTATTTGTCAAAAATCATAAATTGAAGATAGCGGCCACAAGATGAAGTACGAGATTTCGGATTATGGTCAAGTTTCATTCAAAATTGGTAAGTGGGGGTTTTGAGGTTCGGAAATTAAGATTTTTTTGTCAAAATCTATCAATTCAAGATGGCGACTTCGGGATGACGGATGAGTTTTATGGTCAGATTCTATTCAAAATTTGTGTAAAGGTTTTTGGGGTCGAAAGTCATGATTTCTTCCATCTCTTGTGATAACGATATTAGAAATGAACAGATTAAGGCGAACTAACTAAAAAGCAAAAAATCAAATAACTAATAAAGAACTTTTTGAAGACATACTTTCTTTCGAACCGTGTACTAAAACGTATTAAATAAATTCAAGTTATCGATGACAATGATTTAATTATTTTTTATTGAGTTATTTGTTACAAAAAGCTTGTCGTGCGAATTGTGATGAAATAAGTACTTCGACAAGTTGGTACTTATCACCCATTCATTGACCAATGAAATTTAAAGGTATCTAGGTTCATGAATACTTCGTTACTCTAATACTTCGAAAAGTTCTCACTTACCAACTAATCACTGCCCAATCAAATCAATTAGTACCTACTTTTATCAACACTTCGTGCGACAAGCTTTTTGAAACCAAATAATTCAACAAAAAATAATTAAATCATTGTCAGCGATGACTTTAATTCATTTTATACGTTTTGAGTACACGGCTCAAATAATCTCCGACCTCAAAAACTCCTACCAACCAATATTGAATAGAATCTGACCATAATCACAAAACTCGTCTGTCATCCTGAAGTCGTCATCTTGAATTGATAGATTTATATGATTATTTTTCCGACCCAAATATCGACCAATAGAATTGCACCATTCGACGTCACGTGGTACAACCTACATGGTATTATACTGATAATTTTTTTTTTTCCCCCAAATATCGACCAAAAATTGTGACAATTGGAGATTTTGCATGAAAATGAGTCGATTTGGAGTTTGTTCTCTGTCCACCATCGATAAAAAAGTCAAAGGAAATGTTCCCATTAATACGGAGAAGGCAAAAACAGTTTGGAACCAATTTACTACTTTTTTGGGACGGAAAAATAATCCCCCGAATACCACACGAGCTTCAAAATTATCTGGCATTTCCCTCAAGGTTCCCTGCAAACAAATAAAGTCGTCAAGTTTTTCAGGAAAAATCACTCGCGCTTCGCGCTCGTGATTTTTTAACCTGAAAAACTTGACTCCTTAATTTGTTTGCAACGAACCTATCGGAAAATACCCGATAATTTTGAAGCTCTTGTGGTATTATAAGTGATTATTTTTCCGACCCAAATATCGACCAATAGAATTGCACCATTCGACGTCACGTGGTACAACCTACATGGTATTATACTGATAATTTTTTGAAAATTTTCTCTGGTAGTTGCTATATATAAAAAACAAAACATGATCCAGTCAAATTAACCACACTTCAAACTGACAGGTTGAATTCAATTGTGACAATTGGAGATTTTGCATGAAAATGAGTCGATTTGGAGTTTGTTCTCTGTCCACCATCGATAAAAAGTCAAAGGAAATGTTCCCATTAATACGGAGAAGGCAAAAAACAGTTTGGAACCAATTTACTACTTTTGTACTGAGAGGGGAATACACATTGAGTGCTGAAACGAGTGAAGCGCAATTGGCAAACATTATGAAAGATTACGCTTACAATATGAAGAAAATGGATGGAGAAGACTATAAAGAAGGTACAATAAAACAATGTGGAATCAGACTGCCAAATCACTTCAAGAAAAGTATTTGAACGATTTCGACATCAAAATCAACCCATTTTCGGATGCTGCATTCAAGACCGCTCGAGGAGCTCGTGATGCCAAGCGAAGGCTTTACAATCGTTTCCCGGGAAAAAACGGAGGGCAAGTGCAGCAGCGTTGGAGGAAAAAGATTGGGATGCAATGACCACTGTTTGGAAAAATATCCTCGAATCAACGAGCTTCAATTATCTGGCATTTCCCTCAGAGTTCTGCAACAAAAGTCGTCAAGTTTTTCAGGAAAAATCACTCGCGCTTCGCGCTCGTGATTTTTTAACCTGAAAAACTTGACTCCTTCATTTGTTTGCAACGAACCTATCGGGAAATACCCGATAATTTTGAAGCTCTTGTGGTATTATAAGTGAAAAATTCATAAACCCCCACATACCAATTTTGAATGAAATTTGACTATAATCAGAAATGTCGTACTCCATTTCGGGATTGCCATCTTGAATTCATGAATTTTGACGAAAAATTAATCATTTCCGACCCCGAAAACCCCCACATACCAATTTTGAATCGAATCGGACCATAATCACAAAACTCGTCTCCATCTTGAGGCCGCCATTTCGAATTCATGAATTTCAAAAAAATTTCATAATCTCCGACCTCGAAAACACCCACACACCAATTTTGAATCGAGTCGGGCCATAATCACAAAACTCGTCCACCATCTTGGAGCCGCCATATTGAATTCATGAATTAAAAAAAAAACATATTGTATCACGAATGTAGATGGTGACTTTTGGCTACTTTTATATTGGTTTTGTACTGACTGTTCTTATGGCAAATATGGCTCTACTCAGTTTCACATTCAGTTTCTTCACGTTCAGACCAGTTCAGATCACTATCTATGGTTGGGCCTGAGGATTTCGAAGTGTGGGAGGTATTAATTAAGTCATTTCCTACATCAACAGGTTTCTGTATGGGTCGTATAAGACACTCTAGGACTTCGTTACCCAAAGATAGTATGTTAGCAGTAAACCAGTTCATGATACCGTTTAGAGTTTCTTGTATTAGGGCTAACAGCCATTGAATTTAATCAGAAGCAGAGATCAGGCGGAAATCACACAATGAAAGGGTGCTGAAATATCATGAGAGTTCAGAAAGTTTTCGAAATGCATTGTTGAATCTTTCCCGTTTTCTTCACTCACGGTTTCTCAGCTTCCATCCATGATTCCTTCAATATTAACGAAAAAATATCTTGAGTTAGTAAATAAGAGTGAACTCGACTCAACACTTATAATATAGTCATAAAACAGAATCACAAACCTTTTATGGCATTGAATTTAACAATTAGGCGGCAAATACCTTATTATTGTTCTCCCTGTAATGCTGAGCTGTATGAAATTCTTCGAATCATTCTGAAAAAAAAAAAACAACAATTCCCTATTCATTTCCTTCATGATATGTTCGAAAATACGCGGTAAAATCGATTTTGGCACTTCCAACTTTTTCTGGAAAAAAATTTAATGACTGAACTTTCTCCAAAATAATTCATTATCTCTCTAGCTAATCACGTCAACAGCCCAATTCTTTGAACTGAAGGAAAATTATCAATGCTCCATCCCTACTTTGTGGAACACGGATCAATTTCTTGAATTCAATTGAAACCAATGTATACGGACGATTAAACATAATGAAATTTCCCATACTTGTGAAGTATAGTCACACTCCCCTTTCCTGAAATGAATGTTCCTTACAGATAATATAAGGGCAGCTGCTGTCACCAGAGAAAATGAAGTGAAATCATTATATTTCTCAACAGAACACCAATTTTGATAGAGTGTTTTCTAAACTAAAAGTAAGGCACCGTTATTCTGGTCATCATTTGTCCTTAGGACTTAGATTTGGCCTTCGTCTTAATATGCGAGTTATTTTTTGAATAACTTTTGTTTTTAATCCTATTAGAATAAAAGGTATTTATCCAAAAAATCCAATTTGAATACCAAACTATAGCCTGTGTACTTGTATGTAACAACCTCATATCTGACCTTTTTAATTTTCCATTATTATTTTTTCAACTATTAATCAAATCAACATTATTTATCGAAAGTTCATTCGAAACATCGAAATGTACTCCAAGAAAAATATACCTGTCAACACTAACTTTCAAATATTTCTCAGCATTTTTATCATAATTAATTTTACCAAAAATGTTCCAGTTTTCTCCATCTCCTGCGGTTTCTCAGCTTCCATCGATGGCTTCAATATCATCGAAAAAATGTCTTGGGTTAGTGAATATGGGTGAAATCAACATGCACTTATAAAAAAATATAGTCAAACATATCTTTTTCTACGACATTCTCGATAAATGTTCATTTCATAACCGTAACTTCAATCATAAACAAGCACATTTTGTACAGAATTTCATTTTTGCATCGGTTGCTAGGCAAGTTGCTAAGCAACAAATGAGAAATGGAATATTTCGTGTTAGGTCTAGGTTCACTCTCAAATCACGACGACTACGGCTTGTCAAATTATGACGTCCAGCGACAAATTGATGAAAATGTCAGCAGATCGTTTCTGTCAAAGTTTTAGTAGGTAACGAGAAATTTCATAGTTGTTTTCTATATAAACTATTGATTAAAATGGAAACTGATAGTGATATTGACTCAGATTTGACACCTCCGAACATAATAGAAGCAGCGAAGGTGACAACACTGAATTTATTACCGGAAACGTCAAGGAGTATGTATCAACGCGCTTATAACCTTTTTTTGGAATGGAAGGTAGATCAAAAAACAAAATCGTTTTCCGAGAACGTTTTAATGGCTTATTTTGGTGACTTAGCCAAAAAATTCAGAAGATCCACTCTGTGGTCACACTTCTCAGTGCTGAGAACGACTCTAAGTATCTATAATGATATAGATATTGCCAATATTTGGAACTGAAAGCATTCCTCAAGCGGCAGTCTAACGGCTACAAACCCAAAAAGTCAAAGATCTTTACAGCAAATGACATCGATAATTTCATTGAACAGGGTCCAGATGAAATATATTTGGCAACAAAAGTAAGTTTTATATTTCCATTTGATGAAAAATATGTTTAAGTAAACGAATTTACATTGTAGGTTGCATTAGTTATGGAAGTAATGGGTGCATGTAGAAGACATGAATTACATCAAATGAAAATTACTCATTTCAATGATCTTGGTTCAGCTGTTTTAGTTACAATACCAGACAGTAAAACCAAAATAGTACGGAATTTTACTGTAACTGGCAAATTCTACGAAATTTATATAAAATACGCAAATCTTCGCCCTCAAAATGCTAATGGTCTATGGTTTTTCATTAATTATCAAAAAGGAAAGTGTCCCATTCAGAGAATAGGTCTGAATAAGTTTGGAGCTATGAGAAAAGACATTGCCAAGTATTTAAAATTGCCAAATTTTGAATTATATACTGGGCACTGCTTTCGCCGATCCTCCGCAACAATTCTTGTTGATGCTGGAGGTGACATAACCACGTTAAAACGCCACGGTGGCTGGAAATCTACCACAGTCGCTGAGGGATATATTGATGAATCGAAGAAAAGTAAGCTTGACATAGCAAATGAAATTGCAAATGCAATACAGAACATACCATCAGGCATACCAACGAATTTAGAAATGGAAAATCGCGAGAAGCCGTCCACTTCAACGTCGACAAATCATCAATTTCGAAAAGAATTATGTATTCAGCAATCAAGTTCTCCAAATATGATATTCAATAATTACAAATTAACTTCAATTAGATACATACATACTTTGATAGGCTCTATTTCTGTGTACCTATTAGAAATAGCAATAAAAAAAATATTTACATATTTCTTCAATTTATATTTGAATTCTGATAAAAAGCCCATTAGCGGCGAATTCGGAGTAATGAAATATCATCAGTTTATTTCTTTCAAAGTTTTTGCAATGTATGCATGTATTAAACGTGAACGATATGTTGTAATAGAAAAAGTATAGTATGCAACTCGCAACAAAATGGGCATCATTTTGTGCTCATTGCATAATATACTATTTATGGCTTCTCGTTCTGTGCTATGAAGAAAATGGTTGTGAAACTCTTATGCGTTTTTTCGACCTAATCAGTTCAATGTCAGCAAATTATATTCAGAACACATAACGAAATTTATGAAAACATGAGAATGTTGGGTTTATACTGATATATTATCACTGGCAAATCTATGCGAATGAGGAGAAGCATAAATAAACACATCCTGAGTTATATCATTCATGTTCAACTGAAAAAGCCCGGGGTGTTCGTATAAATATGTATGTGTGACAGGGATGAGTAGGTGCAGCTTCATCGAAATATTTATGATGCTGAGATTAATTTCGAGTGTATGGTTTGTATAAAATGGGGATGATGATAATTCAGTTTTGTGGAATGATTGTGTTGGGATTTGTTCGTGTTCGATTTCAGGAGATTTATTGATGGAAGAACGACTCTTTTGCAACTTTTCATATATCTATATTTTTGACAGTGACATAACAATCAACACTCACTTCTCGATATCGACATCACTTTCATATCAACTGATCTCGA
Organism: Gonioctena quinquepunctata; assembly: GCA_018342105.1. Taxonomy (NCBI): domain Eukaryota; kingdom Metazoa; phylum Arthropoda; class Insecta; order Coleoptera; family Chrysomelidae; genus Gonioctena; species Gonioctena quinquepunctata. The sequence goes on along the minus strand of JAFIRS010000321.1, from coordinate 37,827 downwards.
TATGTACATTTTTAAATATACAGTTGAACTTTCAACATACTGCCCCCTTAAAATGCTCTAGTTATTTCAATAAAATATAACATAAATGTAAAATAACATCAAAATGAAGATGGGGAAGTATACAAAAATATTTTTGCGAAATGCTTATACAATATCAGCCAAGTCAATCATTGTCATCACACGGAAGTGGACATACTTTGGAAATGGCTCTTTTCACTACACCGTCCTCACAACGCACGGATACTACTCGCACTATACCATCGCTGCCAAGGTGGACGCCAACCACTATGCCTAATAACCATTTCATGGGCGGAACGTTGTCCTCTTTGAGCAACACCAGTGCATCTGTGGTGATGTAGCGTATGTAGATAATTTTGGCTCCACTGATTCCGAAACTGGTGGATCACCCTTTGGAGTTGCTGATAGGAGTTGAGTCTATTGAACAGTATTTCAATAAAATTGTCTTGAGAAACAGACCACAAGGAATCTTCAATCAAAAAATGTCCTGGTGTCAAAGCTTGTAGGTCGGAAGGATCATGGGAATAGGGTAGGAGAGGACGTGAATTCAGGATTGATCCGATCTGCACGACTATCGTGAGCATGCTTTTTCGAGTAACCTTCAAATCCTTCAGTACCCTATCCAAATGAGATTCAAAAGATTCCACTGCGACCTCCCAAATTCCACCATGATGTGGGGTAGAAAATGCCACGATATTCTATTTTCCTTGAAGTAAGAATCGTGTTGATCAAGAGATGGTGAATTCAAAATCATGTTATGCATTTTTTCAAGTTCGTTATTCGCGCCTTCGAAATTCGTAGCATTGTCAGAGTTGAGGGGTTGACATAATCCACGACGTGCCCGGATCGCTTGAAGGCATTCATGAAGCTATCCGCTGTTAAATCGGTGACGATTTCAATATGTACGCTTTCGTTGCTGAGCAAGTAAAAATTGCAAGATATGCTTTTATGAATGTGTGTTCGTGATCTGCCATCCTTCATGAGGTAGAGACCTGCGTAATCTATACCAGTAAACATAAATGGTCTTGAAGGTGTGACTCGCATTTCAGGCAGCTCACTCATGAGTTGCGAAGTAGTTTTGTGGTATTGCGCGAAAATGAACTATAAATTTTCGTAACACGCTGCGAATAGCATTTTTGCCATTCATAGGCCAAAGTTGTGTCCGCAACTGGGACAAAATCAATTGAGCTCCAGCACGTAAGTTCTTAAGATGCTCGTGCATTATCAATAATCGCGTGAATTTATGCTTCGAGGCAAGAATTATCGGAAGTTTTGCATTGAATGATAATTGTGAATTCTTTAGTCAACCGCCTACTCGAATAGTGGAGTTTGAATCTAAAAAAAGACCAAGCGAAAGCAGCCTGCTCTTTGTATGAAAAGATCTATTTTTTCTTGGATACATCATCTGTTGTTTGAAAGCTTCTTGTTGAACAAGTGAATATAGTCTGGTGGTTGCATTTTCCAATTCGTGTATTGATAAATTTCTGTTGAACTTTCCATCTTCATTTTGGGTATTGTGTAAAAATCTCAGTAGATATGCCAATATTCTTGTAGCTTACAAAAATTTCAATACATTGGAAAAATGTCGGAATCTTCGCAACAAGTATGATATGAAAGGACAACCTTCTCCTTTCTTGCTTCGTGAATATTCGTTATTTCGTTGATTTTACCTTCGTACTACATCTCGATATTTTGACTTGACCATGATGGCCCGTGCCACCAAAGTTTGTTACAAAATAGTTCAGTAGGATTTGATTCCCGTGATATGATGTCCGCAGGACTTTCACAGGATCTAATATGACGCCATTCACAATTTTCAGTGAGTTCTTGGATCTCAGCTACCCTGTTCGATACAAAGGTTTTTCAGCGATTAGGTTGAGAATTCAACCATGCCAATACGATTGACGAGTGACTAAAGATATATTTATTCGACATTAAAACGTAAAGCCAATTTCACTTCCTGCAATAGTTGCGCAAGTGAAAGAGTGCCACAGAGCTCTGATCTAGGTAACTCTCCACTTTTCATGGGTGCTAAACGGGATTTCGCGCACGCCAAATTAACTGTGGCTTTTTTCCTGCAATCCCTGCAATTTAGGCTTCTTATATAAATACACGCACCATAAGCACGTTCTGACGAGTCGCAAAAACCAAGAATCATAACTGATTGAACATTTGAAGATAATACATGATGCGGTATTCGTATGTCGTTTAAGATTTTAATGAAAATTTTTCAAAAACAATAACCAATCTTCTCTAATTTTCTCTGGAACTGGCTCATCCCAATCTTGTTGGAGTTTCCATAAGCTCTTTAATGAAAATTTTGCTGGAATCACACATGGACAAACGAGACCTAAGGGATCGGAAATCCGCGCTATATTGGATAATATATTTTGTTTCGTAGCTTCGTCTTCTTTACTTAGAGTCACAATATACCGAAAAATGTCATTCTTGGACTCCCATACAATACCAAGAGTTTTTGTCTCCTTGCTATCTTTCATATGAAATATTGATTCTTCATCTGTTTCGGATCATTTGAACTCCATTTCCGTAAGTGAAAGCCTGCCGCGCCAAGAATGGTCATTTTTTATTTTCGAGTTTTATTGCAGGAGAAATATCGTCAGCACCTGATAGAAGATCATCGACATAAGAAAAGTTTATTTTGACATCACCGTCATTGGGATATTTCAATTCATTATTGATACCTATCTGATGTGATACTCTTGTTGAAAGAAAGGATGCACTTGAAGTCCCATAAGTGACTGTGTTCAACCTCTAATGAGATATAGGTTCTAGTGGATTTTTTCTCCAGACAATACATTGCAAATTGCGTTGATTCTCATGAATATTGATCATTCGGTACATTTTGGCTATATCTGCTGCTATGACAATATTATGAATGCGCATTCTCAGTATTATATCAAAAATATCGTTTTGAACCTTGGGACCCACCTTTAACATGTCATTCAGGGACAGTCCACTCGATGTTTTGCACGAGGCGTCAAAAACCACACGCAACTTGGTTGTGCTACTTGATTCCTCCGACACTGCATGATGTGGCAAGTAATTCCTAAACTCAATCGATTGCTTTCTATATTCATTTTTGTCATATGGCCCAGCGACTCATATTCGAGTGAAAAATGATCATATGGTTTTTTCAAATCTATATTTTTCAATGATTTATTTTCGATGTGACGATCTCTGGCCAAAACCGTATTCAAAGTTCCACCCAAATCAACATGATTACCTTTGAGAGGTAATGGAACGCTACATCGCCTGGTATCATCCTGTTCAATGTGCTCTGAAATCTAATTCACACTCATGTTCTTCAGTTGATAATTTCAGCTCGTGATACATTTTATAAGCTTGGCGTTAACTATTTGAAAATTCATTTCAAACAATGTTTCGTCCAATTCAACTGCTACTAAGCCATTTTCTTCCGAAATGTTTGTTATATTGATTTTTAGCATCAAATATGCAAAATCGAATTTACGTGATGCGAAACTTCATTTTCTCGATAAAAGTTGGTTGACTAGTTAAACTTATTGCTCGCCTTGTAAATTGATTTATTGAATCAATAAAGTCGTCAAATACCTTGGGTACAAATTGACTGACATGAATTAACAGCTAGCATCTGACTGGCCTGTTTCCATCAAATATGAATATTGCTTGATAGTATATTTCCTGAATATCGATCATCATGATAATGAACCAACTGAATATTCGTAACCTAATGTGGTATATGAAGATTTTTCGCACTCACGTCTATATTGCGGTTTGTTCGCATCATTTATGGATACTTGATTGTGTCTCGATTCGCCTTTATCATTATCGTTATTACTTATATGCAATATTGAATTGTGCTTTTGATTACATATGGAACATCCGTGACTGGACATTCATCAAAAAGTCCTTGTCTTGACAGTTCAAACATATTTTTTTTTTTTCAATTCCGTGAATCGATCTTTGATCGGAAAAGGATAATAGCCTTTTGAATTTGCATTTTACAAAATTAACAACAGAAAACATTGGATTCATTCAAATTTTGAGACGTCTCGGTTGATACAAATATTCCTCTAAATTGTTTTTTCATTTGAATTTTTCTGCTATTTTATTATCGAGGGTTTCTAACAGTTGACATCACATTTTTAAGAATTTCAACAAGTCATCTAAGTTGGTAGATTTTGTTCAATGGAATTCTTCCATTGCTTTCTGGTATAATGGTTTAATTTAGTGGATAATAGATACGCTAACAGTATATCCCACGTCCCGACTGATTGCCCTAAACTCTCAAGGGATCTGAAATGCTTTAAAAAAATCATCAATAAGTTTTCTGTGATTCTTTCGTTACCGTTGGTAGTTCGAAAATGCTTTTCACATGATTGTGCGTTATAATGCGCTTATTTTCGTTACGTTCTTTCAGAAGATCCCATGCTACAGCATAATTTGATTCACTTATCTCAATGCATTGAATCACCTGAAACGAGTCACCCTTCAGACATGATTTCAAATAGTAAAATTTTTGGATGTTATTCATATTCGGATCATTATGTATGAGAGTATTGAATGTCTCGAAAAATGGTATCCAACCTTCATACTCACCATCAAAATGTGGTAAATTCATTATTGGAAGTTGCACATTGTTGTAGATATGGCAAAATTATTCATAGGATAATGATTGGAAGTATTCGGACTCTGCTGATTATTTGCCAATGTTTGATTGACAATTTGAGGAGGATTTATTGATTGTACAACAACGGTTTTGTTTGAAACTGAGAATTTCTCAATCAATAAGCTTGCTCGAGAAATAACATCATAATATTTGTCCTCAAACGAATTGCGAAACGTCGTATGACCTTGAAAATCATCTGATTCTACCTCCTCTATTTCACTTTGCGTAAAATTGAATCAATCTAGCTTGAGCCCGCCTTGATTCTTTCTATAATTCTCATTTTCGATGAGAAGAAGATAGATGCATGCATACAGGCAGGAGGTGGACATTTCGAACATTTATTGTGATTTTGATCCATATCTAGTGTTCCGTTGTTCATTGTTGTTTAACAATTAGCATTTGAAATGTTTCTATGTTGAATAAAACAGAAAGTTTTCGGAATTGTTTAAGTTTTTGACAAACACATGCATCGATCAATTTAAATCAAAATATCTTGGAAACGGTTGCTTGAAGCGACTTTTGAAACACATACCATTTTCACGTAAAAATGATGGAGGGATCGATTTTTTGTCCAGAAAATGTGATACATACATGCACGACAAAGTCGTGACTTCCCAAAAAGACAAAGACCTGTAGGAGCCCCCTACAATTGAGGACCAAATTGAGATCAAATTTGAATTTCTCATATCAAAACATCCTCAAATATCAATTTTCGTCAAAATATCGACATCATTTTAAAAATTAATCACGAAAAACCAAAATAAAGAAAAATGTTTAACACCCTGCGGACCCATGCTAATATGAACTTTTCGCCTTATAAATAACTGTGGAATCATTCTGTAAAATATCGGGAAATTTATTACATAACACCCTCCATACAGTGCTTCTCAAAAGTCCCCTCCCCCCCTCTTATTTTTGGAACGATTATACACAAACAAGTGAAATTTGGAAACTGAATATTAAAGGTTGTATACTTCCCTACTAGTAATGATAGATGACGAAATCGTCAAAGATGACGTCACAAGGCCATTGTGACCAATAATTTCAAATGGAGCCCTACGGAAAGCGACACCTCTTTTAAAAGGTATCGAAAAAAACCTATTCAAAGATACTAGTTTTGTTTGTGTTTAAGGCAGTTTTGACAACTCGCTTTCAAAAAACGCAGAGCTGTGATGAATTGAATCAGTTAATACTTAAATTCAAAATTCAAGCTCCGCCTCTGGATAGTTGTCAAATGAGCTGATGTTTTTGTTAGTCCCCCTAATTCGACGTTTTTGTAATTGTCCAAGTTTTTGTACATTCATTAATTTGTGTATTGTTGATCGAACGTTCAACTGTTTTAGCAGCTTCTGGGACTTTTAATATTTTTGTACATTTTTATAATTTGTTAAACTGTTGTGAGCCGAACGTTCAAGGGCTTCAAGAAGCGGAATGGCACGTGCTTTAGGTGATAAAGTAGCAGCGATCCTAGTTCTTGGTGAAACTGGACAAAATATTCATGCAGCAGAACGCATTTTCAATGAATGGTTTTCCGATTGCCCCGTTTCGAGGACTTATTTGAGGAAGCTTCTTCGTAAGTTTGAAACAACGGGTAGTATTATCGATGCGAAACGATCTGGCAGACCACAAATTTCTGATGAGAAAAAAATTGATATACTGGCAGAAGTAATATTTAATCCTACTTCTTCAACAACTCACGATGCATCTACCTGTGAAGTCAGTCGGAGTACAGTACACAGGGTGTTGAAAAAAAACAAATTCTATCGATACAAATTAAAAATGGTTCATCAACTCTCAGACGACGACCCAGACCGAAGACTACAATTTTGTGAAAATATGGAAACTAAAATCAACCAACAGCCAGACTATGTCAAAACAATTTGTTCAAGTGACGAAAGTACTCTATCTGAATGGAAATGTAAATACACATAATGTGAGGTATTGGAGTGACGCAAATCCTCACCTGTTTCGTGAAACACATACCCAATTTCCCCAGAAGGTGAATGTTTGGGCAGGTATCCTGGGAAACCACATCGTTGGGCCTTCTTTTTTTAAATACTAATTTAACTGGTGAGTTATATCTGGAGCTGTTGCAAAATGCAATAGAACCGTTAATCCTTGAAATTTTGGAAGATAATCCAGATGAATTCGGCAATTTGGAAATAACATTTCAACAGGATGGTGCTTCTCCACACTATAACGGTGCAGTAAGACGGTATTTGGATGAGGAGTATCGTGGAAGATGGATTGGACGACGAGGTTCAACGTAATGGCCAGCTCGATCACCGGACCTCACACCTTCGGATTTTCTCTGTGGAGGTACCTTGACTCGAAGGTTTACGCCACTGAACCTGAGAATATTGACGTTTTAAAACAACGTATTGTTGCAGAATGTGAGGCTGTTTCCGCAGGCACATTCGCAAAAGTACGAGAAGAGTTTAAAAATAGGACATTTCACTGTCAGGAAGTGAATGGAGGTCACTGTGAGCAATTTCTTTGAGTAGATACTGATTCTCAAATCTGTAATCAATATCATACTGAATGGAATTTAAATTTTAATGTTTACTAATGAGCCATTGAAACTGCCTTAAACACAAACAAAATTAGTATCATTGGATAGGTTTTTTCGATACCTTTTGAAAGAGGTGTCGCTTGCCGTAGGTTTCCATTTAAAATTATTGTCACAATGGCCTTGTGACCTCATCTTTGACGATTTCGTCATCTATCATCACTAGTAGGAAAGTTTACAACCTTTTATATTCAGTTTCTAAATTTCACTTGTTCATGTATAATCGTTCCAAAAATAAGAGTGGGGAAGAGGACTTTTGAGAAGCACTGTATATATGAATATGTATATATATATATATATATATATATATATATTTCTCACTTTGATTCTTGAACCATGTAGTTTTAGTAATTGTAGTGGGTTTTCTTGGGTTTTGGTTCGTTAGGATAAGTAACTATTTTTGTTTAAAATTTTAATGACAGTATATTGCTTTGCTGAGTTAGCTTCTTCAGATTAGAGCTGCCAAAACAATTTCATAGGGGTAAAAAGTTCAAAGGTTGTTGGGTCTTTTTCCATTCTATTCTAGATTTCTTACGTTTCATTATGATATTTTTAGGATATACTATTTCCAAACAGATGAGAAATCAATGAATCTCCAAACAGATGAGGAATCATTGATTTCTCATCTGTTTGGAGATAGTATATCCTAAAAATATCATAATGAAACGTAAGAAATCTAGAATAGAATGGAAAAAGACCCAACAACCTTTGAACTTTTTACCCCTATGAAATTGTTTTGGCAGCTCTAATCTGAAGAAGCCTGGGGGCCTCCAGGCGAAACGTCATTATTATTAAAAGCTGTCCATTAAAATGTTTTAAACAAAAATAGTTACTTATCCTAACGAACCAAAACCCAAGAAAACCCACTACAATATATATATATATATATATATATTCATTTAATAATTGAACAACCAAAATACAAATATGGCTGATAGTTTCGATCGTCAAACAGCATACAGGGTAGGTAAAAAAATACGAAAATTCTACAGGAGTACCTTATTTCAGAAAATTCATCAGAATATTATTGCTAAAAGTTGTTTAGAAATTCCCATTTTTTCATATTCACCCTAAACACTTTCATGAATTGATCAAAATCAAATCGATTTGGCATAACTCTGTCCAAATTCAAGCATATTTGAGAAATTAATTCAGAATTTTTATTTTATAGGGAATCACAAACCTCATGTTTGTTGCAACGAAACAGTAGTTATGATAATATGCATATCAAAAATTTCTAATTTGGGGTGCAAAATTTTTATTTTAAATGTTTATTGAAAAACTATACAAATTATTCGACAAACATGAAATCCTTCTAATATAATCGCGGATACCCATGGAAAAAAACAAATGTGAGTTAAAAGTAAACATTATGACAGTTTGGTATCAATAATTTTTCATTCTTGAATAATAATTGTTCGATTATTAAGTTTTTCGATTTTAAATGCCTTCTCCAACGTTAGCCGAGAAGACTGAATTAGTTTTTAATATGTGGAGACAATGTGAGAGAAGCAGCACTTATTTTCAATGAACGACATCCAGACAAAGAACTTCACAATTCAACTGTAAGCAGAATTTTAAATAATTCAAAACAGACAGGATCCTCAGACTGTAAATATAAAATTGAACGTACTAAATCCGTTTGAACTGAAGAAAATCAACTAGAAGTACTTGAGGCAGTTATTGAAAACCCTAGAAGATCCATCTACGGAATTTCTGTTTATGAGGCTCTGTCAGGAAGATCCTTAAAAAAATATTCCTATAAGTCAAAGTTTATGTGCACGTTTCTAGAACGAGACTATGCATCGCGGTAAGATTTCTGCATGTGGGTTCAAGGACAAATAGAAGATCAACGTGACACATTCTTTTTGGAGATCGATCCACGTTCAAAACAAATGGCGTTGTCTCTTCCCAAAACTGTAGGTGGTGGTCGGACGAAAATCCAAATTTTGTCATTGCCAATAAAAACCAGTATTATAAAAAAAAACAATCTTGTGCTGCGGCATAATTAACGACAAATCAATCCGTTTTTTTTGTCAACACCTGAGTGGTAATACTTATTTACATTTTTTCGAAAATGAATTGACGGATTTTTTGGATAATATGAGTTTACAAGAATGAAATAAATTTGTGGTTTGAACATGATCCCAAAACTGTAGGTGGTGGTTGGACGAAAATCCAAATTTTGTCATTGCCAATAAAAACCAGTATTATAAAAAAAAACAATCTTGTGGTGAGGCATAATTAACGACAAATCAATCCGTTTTTTTGTCAACACCTGAGTGGTGATACTTATTTGCATTTTTTCGAAAACAAATTGACGGATTTTTTGGATAATATGAGTTTACAAGAATGAAATAAATTTGTGGTTTGAACATGATGCATGTCCCTCTCATTCTGCTGAAACTGTTTCTGAATGGTTCAATGGGGAATTTGGTGATAAATGGTAAGGACGAAATACCGATCCACGGTGGCCTCCTCGTTTACCAGATCTCACTCCAATATTGACCATTCAATAATCTTTAGGAGCTTGAAAATTCGATACGATTTCATTGCATAAATATTTCAGCAAATTTATTGCGATATAATCTCAGTGAATTTTATAATCGAACTGTTAGATATATTGAACGAGGAGGTGGACATACAGAGACGCCTTGATAATTTTTCTACACATATCTTTTTTTTGCATTTTGAATATTTCAGTTCTAATTTATTTTGATTTCTTAATTTTCAAGTTATAATAAAAATAAGCTGTTAATAATTTTATAAACATTGTATTATTGCTTTTGATAGTTCGGTGCATTTAGTGCATATATTATGTATACATTGCTTTGTTAACTAATAATAATAATAATGACAATATTTACTTTTAACCCTTATTTGTTTTTTCCATGGGTATCCGCGATAATTTCAGTGAGATTTCATATGTTTGTTGATGAATTTGAATGGTTTTTTAATAAACATTCTAAATAATAAAATTGCACCTTAAATTATATATTTTCAATTTGCATGTTTGTCGATTAATTTGTACAGTTTTTCGAAAATCATTTTAAATTTTATCATCATTGCTGTTTTACCTTGTTATAAAGAATGTTTGCGAAATTTCAAACTTGTGTTCGATATCGTTGCAACAAACATGAAGTTTGTGATTCCCTAAAAATGAAAAGTCTTAGTTAATTCAACAAATATGCTTGAATCAAACAGAGTTATGGGAAATTGATTTGATTTGGAATAAATTATAAAAGTGATTGGGGTGAATATAAAAAAAAAATTTGGGAAATATATTCTCATGATGCCATGTTCCGATATCTAGGCATTACTTTCGATTCTGAACAACTTTTTTCAATATCATTTTGCTGCATTTTCGGAAATAAGGGATCTCTGAAGAATTTTTATAGTTTTTGACCTACCCTGTATGCTGTTTGAGTTGCAACGAGTAAGATCAGTGATATGGTGAGTAGACCTGACATGAGAAAATCGGTCATAGGTGAACATCCATGGCAAGATAAACTGGATGGAGGTTCATTATCAAGTGCGAAAAAGAAAGTGAAGGTGAAGAATAATGTTTTCATAACTAATTCTCCCGAGAATAATTGTCAATTACCTGATTCTCAATTCGCAAATTTTTTAGCGCGGCAGTCACTGCCAAACTGATGGCCAATATTCAGTAGTAATCCTATGGAATGGCCAAATTTCGTTCATCAATATGAAAATTCGACAAAAGTATGTGGTTATTCTCAGGAAAAAAATCACTGTAAACTTCGAAAGTGTCGAAAGGAAAAGCTTTGTCCAAAGTCTACTCATTATGCCCCAAAATGACGACAGGATAATGAGCATTTTGGAAAAAAGATTCGGTCAGCCACAACACATTATTTTTGTGCTTTTCGAAAGAGTGAACAAATTCCCTTTTGTGAAAGAGAAAAGACTTGACTTATTGATTCTCTTTTCCGATGAGGTTAAAAATCTTTTTGGAACTATAGAATCACTAAACGAGAAAGAACACTTACAAAATCCTATTTTATTGCAAAAATTAGTAGATAAACTGCCAAATTCATACAAAATGATGTGGATCGAATATATTTTACAAAAATAAATGTACGAATACAAGTTGTTTGAATTCTGTCAATGGCTCGACCAACAATAAAGATGTCTAAAAACCCTGGTGAATGAACTGACTCGATATTGTTTGGAAATTCGAAGGGACACCACCTGTTTCTCCAACAGAGATTCCCTCTCTGTGGTAGATGGCACCGTCCAAAAATGTGTGTCTATATTCTCGCTTAAGGTCAGAACTTAATTTCTGACATCTGCAGCATCTTATATGAAATTATTTTCAGTGTTTTGTCGGTATCTATGCGTTTTCCATTTCTTTGATTTGAAATCTCGCTTAGCTCATTCCTGAGTTAGTTCTTCAAAAAATCACTCGTTCATCAGTTCATTAGTGCGCGAGGAATTGTTTATTTTTAGGTAGTGAAGGTGTAGGGATCCTTTTTGTAGAATGGGCCACATTTGTATTTTGTGTGGACAGTATAAAGCCGCAGATTGGAATTTTCACCTGTATTCAGTACCAAAAGCAAGTACAAATCTTGACGAATTGCAATTCAATGACATTATATTTCGAATTCTCCGTCTGTCAGAATTCAGTTAACCTCAAATTCAAATGGAACAAAATACGATAGTGCTTTTTTTGTGCAATGTTCGGGAGCTTCTTATTCCAGCTTTGCTATTGGTGAAGTTTGAGAGATGTCTCTTTTCAACCAATAGCAAAGCTAGAATTAGAACCCGCGAACAGTTCGCCTCAAGAAGGAATCTGAGGAAATGAATATACCCTGTTACTGAATTGAAACGAAATCGAAATTGGCGCCATCTGACACGCTAGTCATCTCTATTATCAAGTAGGCCAAGTGTCGCCAAGTCGATTCCACACTTCTACAGGTATAAGTGCAAGCACCAGGGTTTTCAGACATCTTGCCAAAAATATTTGACAGTTTCTCAAAACAAAATGCCAAAATGGTCAGAAATGCCATTCGACAAAATTCAATATACAGTGCGAAATACCGGTAAAAAGAACACTACCTTAACAACAATGTACAAAAAAATGTAACTGTTGCAAGAAAAATTTGCACTATTTGAACTCATGTTATACTTTTGAATCTCTGTCTGTGGATTAAATATGGAATTTAGTAACGTCAATAGAATATGCTTTTCATATCTTGTACATTTTCATAGTGTTAATGTTTGCAGGAAAAAGAATATTTTAACATCAACAATTGCAAAAGATTTCATCACCGTCTTTTACACAAATCTGAAAATCAAACTTTCTCAAAAAAACTGGCCCATAGAAAAAATGAACGATTTTCTGAAATCCTTCGACAAAAAACTGTAAGAAGAAAGAAGGAAATATGTTTTTAGGAATTACTCCAACACAGATATACCAGTTCCATCAATGCAATATTTTTCGAAATGGACAAAATTAAAAAGATCAACAGGATGGATGCTGAGATTCATGAAAAAGTGTAAACGGGGCCTTGCTCTCACACCTGTTGATATCAAATATGTGAAGGAAGAAAAGAACTCGCCTTATCTACAAAAGCTAAGAGACTTGAAAACATTTTTTTCGGAAATTGGAGAACTTAACGCAGGAGAAATTATGGCTGCAGAAAAACTTTCATATAAAAAAATCCAAGGCGAGGCATTTCCCGAAAAAATAGAGATATCGAAAAACAATATTTCCTCAAGGAAATGCAGGAGATTATATACTCTATGTTGTATCATGGATTAAGATGGATTACCACACTTGAAAGGGAGAATGGACAATATGGTAGAGGTCCATGAGGATTTCAGAAACCCTAAACAACCGATCACCAAGCTCATTATTTAACATGAAGTTCATCATCATGGTCAAGAAATAGTGGTCAATAGCTTGAGACAGAAATTTTGGATCATACGACTCAGACAAGCAGTAAAGGGGTATTGGGACGATGCCAAAAGCGCGAGAATCGAAAAGCTACTTCCAATATTCCTATGATGGGTCAACTGCCACCCTGTAGGCTCGAACCCACCATTCGACCCTTCATTAGGACAGATGTCGATTACTTTGGACATCTCATAGTTCCTGTCAAAAGAAGCCATGAGAAACGTTATGGTTTCATTTTCACTAGAGCTGTTCACTTGGAAATCGCATATGACCTCAGTACTGATAGTTTCATTCGATTATTGAGACAATTTGGATGCAGAAGAGGATTTCCCGAGGAGTTATACAGCGATAATTGATCTTGTTTTAAGTCTGCTCAACATGAACTACAAGAATCTTTGAAAAATTTCAATCAGACAGAAATCATAAAGTTTTGTTTTCTCAAAAATATATTTTGTGAATTCGACCCTCCTTTGAGTCCAGACATGGGCGGAGGATGGGAACGTCTCGCACAAATAATGAAGAAACTGATGAAATAAATTCTACAAGTTGAATATGTTTTACGAACTGCATAAATTGAGAATATAATGAGCTCACGACTTCTTACTCACGTATCTCTGGACTCTGACGACTCTGAACCACTCACTCCACATAATTTTTTGATCTGGGCTTCATATGCTGCGATATCTTGTATCGATCTTACGAAAAAAAAAATAATTTGGTTTCAAAATGGAAAGCAGCACAAAAATTAGCCGTCATATTCTGAAAAAGGTGGACACATGAATACTTACCCTATTTGACGATGAGAAGCAAACGGCAACAAGAAACTCCCAGTGTACAGAAATATGATATTGTTATCAAAGTTGATTCCCATGGACATCGGAATACTTGGCCCAAAGGAAGAGTCATTAATCTGTATCCAGGCAAGGACAATAGAATTAGGATAGTCGATGTTCAACTAACCAACGGAACAATCCTGAGAAAACCTTTATCAAGACTTCGTTTTCGGATATACAAAGGAAAACTGAAATCCAGTAATTAATCTTCTACCCTAGTACAGTTACTGGGAGGGAGAGTGTTGCTTTTTTATATAATCATTTTATTATTTTATCTGAGTTCCTAGCTATTATATTTTTTTAATGTTGAAATAATAGTTGCCTTGAAGTTGTCGATAAAAAAGTTTTCAGAAATATATAAATTTTTGACTAAAAGAATTTTGGTCCTTTAAAATCGGTCATTCGGCCTCATACAAAAGAAATATACGTATTTCAGGTGATAATAAACTTTTCAATTAGTGAATGTTCCATTATCAGATGAGAGTTCCAAGAAAGAACTTGACATCATGAAACAAATTGCAGTGGACAATGGATATAAAGTTGACCTGATAGATAGCATTCTCCCCGAAAAACCCCATTCAAAAGCTATGTTCGAAGTTTTTTCTACCACCAATCAAAATTATAAAACACTTACATATTGTGGACAGACTACGAAAAAAATCATTTCTTAATGAACAAGATCTGAAACTTGCATTCAGAACAAATAATACGATGGGTAGATTCATTTAAAATAATAAAGATAGAATTTTGAAAGCCGAGAAATCGGGAGAATATATATTGGAGTATGGAACTTGCTCTAAGGTATACATTGGACAGACTGGTAGAACATTCAAAGAAAGGATCCATGAACATCATATAAGTTCTGTAAAAAACAGAAGAAATTCAACATATTACAATCACTTCTTAGAGGAAAATCATTGATTCAATGATGATTTCGAAATTTTACACGTGGAAAATAAAGGTATCAAACTGAATCATTTGAAAACGTTAGGAATTGATAGGTTGCAAAATTCGAACCCATTACTCAACGATTGACTTGATTCGAATAATTCACCACTTTTAATTTCTTTTCCTAGATTAAATCCCTTTGTAATGATTATAATTGAGTACTCAACTCGTTAGAGGTAATTACCGATAATGACTTCTGGTAGTAGGTATAAAACTGTTGACCATTGTATATTTAGTTTATTGTGCATTCACCCGAAGAAGCTACTGTGCTAGAAAATATGGTTGAGGTTGATAAAACGGTTTCTTCAAGAGAAATCAGTCAAGAAATGCAGATAAGTCACGAATCAGCAAAAATAATAGGAAAAAGCACGGATATCGAGCATTTAAATATCTGTCACATCATCATTCGTATGTTGATGATGTCTGGGCCGGTATCGTTGAAAACAAAATAATTGGGCCAATATTGTTTCAAGGTCGGTTAACAGGGATAAGATCCTTAGGTTTTCCTCGAAATGAAATCGTGGATCAGCTAAATGATCTACCTTCAGCAGTTTCACGGTGAATTCACCTCCAACAAGATGGAGCATCCCCTAATAATACCAGATAAGTTCTCAATTACTTAATAGAGCATTTTAATAATCAAGTTTCTGCAACCAATGGTCAAGTACGGTTGCCTGCCCGCTCACTGTGCTCGATTTTTCCATGTGGGGATATGTTAAAGAAATCTTCTACCATGCAACAGCCCCAGCCACTCTTAAAATCTCAGCAAAAATATAACGCCTCAACGTGTTGAGAGAAACAATTGCACGAGCTGAAATGTGTTTCGAACAAGGAGGAATGCACTTTGGAAATGTACTACAATGAAAGTGAATGAATTATTATCCAGGGCACACTTGATGAAAGTAAATAAATTTCAATCCAGTATTCTACTCAGTTATATTTAATTTATGTTCTTATTTTTAATACAATCGCAAATAAATAAGTATCGCTAGATTCGTCAAAAAATCATTCTTTCGGAATGTGCTTATCAAAAAATGATCGCCATTTGAAAAATGATAGTTTGTCACGAAAATTTAATTTTGCTAACTTGTCTTAATCCTATATATCATAATAGTCACTGAAACTTCACGATTGTAATTTTCTGACATTACCTGAGGTCCTGAGAATAGTTAACGTCCAATCATGGCCACCTAGATGCAATATTCAAAGTGACTCTAAAGAAATGAATTAGGCATAAAAACTTCTTAAAATGTCATATATTGATACAGTATTGTCTCAGAAATCTAAAAATGTTACAGGGTGTTCCATTTAAAAATTCAAAAACCCGACCGTAAAGTTAATAATATGCGAAAACTCTCCTCTTCACAAACCATTTACCTAAAACAAATCTCAGTTTGATACACCTGATATTCCAGAAGTTTAGACTTGTCTAATAGATTCGTTGACACTCGGTATATATAATATATGTTGAATATGTAGATTTTCAATATATGTTTATTTCTACATGTTCACACTGTATACATATTTTAAATGTTCAGTTTTAAAAGAAGAAGTTTATTGTTGTTGATTATCAGTGACATGTAATTTTTCATATACAGTGCGTTCATAAAGTGTGGAAACGCTCGATTATCTTACGAGTTGATTATTTTCGGAAGTAAAGCTCGGACAGGTCGATTTTCAATCTTAGTTTTTCACTTTTTTTTACAAAAAAATAATTTTTACCCACACTACCTTGAAAAATATGACGTCAAAATTAAATTGAGGAAAGGGAATATTTTTGAATCAAAATTTAAAAGCACATATTTTTCTAAGTTCAACCATACCACATACGTCATATGTAACATTTCAAGTTACAGTATACTGAGTATAAAGGTAACAGGTGCTCATGTTTCTTATTTATTTCATTATTTATTTTGCAACGAAAATATTAAAAGTAGTCAGTACATAGTAAAAATAAACGATTAACACATTCACAAGAAATGCTCGAATTGAGCTCCTTGGGTTGGGGATATTGTCCATTAATATCTGATGAATTCTTGGGTTAAGTTTGACAACATCGACAATTGACAATTCAATGAATTTCAGTTCGAATTCTCTCTTCAAGGTCTTCTAAATTGGTGGGGTTGGTTTGAGTATACTTCACTTCTCTAGTGACCCCAGACGGAAAATCCCCAGGAGTTGAATCTGGGGTCCTAGCAGGCCATTCAATGTGACCGCATCGTCCAATCCAGCGATTGGGAATTATTCGATTCAGAAAATCTCTAACCACTAGAGGAGCATATTGTGGACCAAATAGTAGAATCTATTTGACCAGGATGATTAATGTCTGGGAATATTAAATATGGAACTACATCAGTTTGCAATTTTTCTGAATACTTTTTACATGTCACAGTACCGTCAGAAAATGTGGTCCTACAATGGTATTCCTAAGAATCCTAGACCACACAGTTACTTTTGGAGGATTTTGGGTATAAGCTTCTATCGTCCAATTGGGATTTTCTGTTGACAGTAACGACAAATTTGGGTATTCACGGTACCGTTCATACAAAAAGTTGATTCGTCGAAATATAAGACATAAAATTCAAAGCCATTATTGTGATTACACACTTCTTGCATATATTTACGAAACTCCATGAGTCTATTGAAGTCGTCTTCATTGGGTTCATGTATAAGTTTAACTTTATGTGGATGTAAATTGCCTTTTCGTAGAATTTTCTGCTCACCATCACGACACATCTCATTAGTGCCAGATAAAGTTGTAATTGAACGATGAGGATTTTTTTCAATTCCAAGTAATTGAGTGTCATCGAGAACTGTTGGTCTGCGACTCCAAGGCTTTTTTTCAACATTGCCAGTTTCATTTAATTTGTGCAATATTTTGCCTAATGTCGATTTGCTGATTGGTGGTTCTCGATAAGAATATTTTTCTCATTAAAGATATCGCATACTTTTTCACGATCGCCGAAATCAGAGATCATCAAAACTTCTATTTGCTGTTTTTCTGACAGTACCTATATCGTAATTTGAAATGATTTTTTTTAGGGTATTATTTTTCAGAAATATATTGAAGACTTATAAATCGATATGCTACACAACAAATCAATTTAATAATGACTTATTGTCTGGTTGCTGAGGGCTTTCAGATGTTTCCATAACCTACTTGAGGTTCGCAAATATACTCGAATTAATTACTGAGTAATTTTCAGGTATTCGTTGCAGAATAAATGATGAAATAAATATTAAGAAATATGAGCACCTGTTTCCTTTATGCTCAGTATACTGTGAATTGAAATGTTACATATGATGTATGTGGTATGGTTGAACTCAGAAAAATATCGACTTTCAATTTTTGTTATAAAAATATACCTGTCATATCTTGTAAGGGCGAGCTTTACCTCCAAAAATAATTAACTCGTGAGATAATCGAGCGTTTCCACACTTTATGAACGCACTGTATAATTACTATATTTATTTTTCTCGTTATTTTTTTTTTATATACTGAGTTACCTGGACCCATAACCCTGTTGTATTTTGAGTATGGAAAACGCAGTTTGACGAGAAAAATAGCTTCATTAATTCGATAAAGTATATAGCCTACAGACATCTTTATATGGTCTTAAACAATCCGGTAGACAGTGTTACAAAAAGTTAAACCAGTACCTCAAATATTTCGGAATGACGCCTTCAAATGCTGACGAATGTATCTTTATTTCTCGTCAAGCGGATGCATACATCATCACGTGTATATATGTAGATGATTTGGTTGTAGCTACCTACAGGTTCTAAAGGATTGTATGAGGAACTGACAGAAGAACTGAAAACAGTATACCAATTTGGGTTTATTACATAACTGCTTGGGTATAGAACTTCAATGAGATGAATAATCATGTCTTTTTTCATGTCTCAGCGCAAATATATTTCAGATATTTTTTTTTTTTATGTTCTGGTTCCCACGAAAAGGGATATCCTGTAATGTTCGAAGAACATCGTGGGAACCTAGGGAAAGAAGGTAGGAGTTGGTGTTTTTCTTAAATTTCTGAAGGTTGTATGCCTCGGGGAACACCTCCCCAGGCAATGAGTTCCAAAGCCTCGCTGTTCGTTGGATGAACGAGTCTTTGGAAAGTGATGTTCTGCAGGTCTCCAAAGTGACCACGAAGGGGTGTGATGACTGAACTTGACAAGTTAATCTCGAAAAGACTGCCAAAGCAGGAACGATTGTTGATATTTCAGAAGAGCATCGCCCATGAAAATATCTATAAAATAGAGACAAATCGCCAACTTTTCTACAAGTGAGCGAGTTTGTAAGCGAGGCATCACCGACGAGACGAATTGTCCTTTTTTGGACAGAATCCAATAGCCTCAGGATATGTTTAGGTGCCGCACTCCAAATATGGGAACAGTATTCCAGGACAGGTCGGATCTGTGCCTTATAGATCAAAAGCAGCTGACTGGGGGTGAAATAGCTCTTGGCACGGAACAGAAAACCAAGTTTTTGGGATGCACTTTCTGCAATGGACCTCACGTGATTTTCCCAGAAAATGTTATCGCTGATAGTAATACCAAGCATCGATATGGATGGCTTCAGTGGTATGGTTACTCCTGACAAAGTTATGTTAGGCACAGTGAGATATGCTTTTCTAGAGAAAAGACATGCTTGTGTTTTGTTTGCATTGAATTCTACCAAGTTATTGGATCCCCATTCGAGAATTGTTGCTAAGTCCATATTTATATTATTAATATTTCTTCCTCGTTCATTTCTGGTTTCACGGGCTGATATAGGGGCCCTGGAAGAGGAAGCGGTATGGAGGGTACTATCATCGGCAAAGCTGTATACTGGACATGAAGTTTCTTTCAACAGGTCGTTGATGTGAAGTAGAAATAGTGTTGGTGCGAGAATGGATCCTTGCGGAACACCAGCATTTATGAGTAGAGTGTCAGATGAAACTCTATCGACCACTACATGGAGAGACCTGTTCGAGAGAAAACTAGCAAGCAGAGAACACAGCTGAGGGGGCAAGCCATAAGACGGAAGCTTAGCGAGGAGTCCCTGGTGCCAAACTCGATCGAACGCCTTGGAGATATCTAATGCCACAGCTAAAGTTTCTCCATACTCTTTAAAAGATAGCTGCCATATATGTGAGACGTAAGCGAGCAGGTCACCAGTTGATCTCTAATGGCGGAAGCCATATTGCCTATCGTTGACAATTCCTGAGTCTTCCAGATATTTCATGAGCTCGATGTTGATGGCTTTTTCCATGACCTTTGAAATAATAGATAGCAGTGCGGTAGGTCTGTAGTTGCTAGGTAGGGCCTTCTTGCCTTTTTTAGGGACTGGCTGTACTCTTGCAATTTTCCAATTGGACCGAAATACCCCCAAATTGTAAGAGTGGTTGAACAACATGCAAAGAACAGGTGTTAGTTCGGGGGCACATTTCTTGAGAACAGTCGGCGGGATTCCGTCTGATCCACAGGCTTTGTTGGTGTTGAGACCCAGCAAAATCTTTCTGATAGTACGTTGGCGAAAGGTGATCTCGGGCATGTGACTGTCAATAGGTGTAATGTTCGGGGGTTGTTTTCCCGATGAATCCAGAGTGGAATTTCCAGCAAGTAGGTGCGCAAAGATATTGGCTTTTTTCTGGGCAGTCGTTGCTAGTGTTCCATCTTCTTTGGTTAGAGGAGGAAATGAGCTGGAAGTGAAGTTTCTTTCCACAGCTTTGGCGAGAGACCAAAATGAACGGGATCCGTTAGTAAATTCAGCAAGTTTTGATCTTATTTTGACATTGTGGGCATCTTTTGAGCATTCTATTGTCTCTTTGCATATGCCTCTAGCCTCGACATATGCTGCTCTGGTTTCAGGGCCCGGATTTTTTAGACATCAATGGTATGCTGCCTGTTTGGAAGCCACAGCTCTAGAGCAGTTTCTGTTAAACCAGGTCTTATCGGATGATGTTCTTCTTTCGGTATTCGGTATGTAAGTTTGCATCCCCAACATGATGATTTCAGAAATTGTCTCAGCACATCGTGTTGGATCTACTGAAGAGAAACAAACTGTCTTCCATGGAAACGCTGAGAAAAACATACGAAGACCTTCCCAGTCGGCCGAATTGTAATGCCACATGAGACGGGGTGGTATTGTGCAGCTCGATGGTGAATGGAAAGAGCATGTTGTGGAGATTAGGTTGTGGTCAGAGTTTCCAAGTGGGGCACAAACTTCTATTCTATACGGGTCAGGATTGGTGGTGAGGAAAAGATCTAGTGTATTGGCAGACTGGTTGTTGACATCAGGGATGCGGGTTGGTAGCTCGACCAGTTGTTCTAGACCATGAGTGATGGCGAAGGCCTCGGCTTGACGACCTGCATCATCTGTCTTGTCAGAGAATTTGAGCCAGGCAGCGTTATGTTCATTAAAGTCTCCCATGATTATGGTTTCAGCTGTTGGATGGTTCCCTTGAATGTAGTCCAGTTTGAGTGATAAAAACTCAAAGAGGTCGTTATATGAAGGTTCATTAGGTGATAGGTAAAGGCAGCAGAGGAACTTAGTCAGTTTGGTATCAGATAGCTTGAACCACATCACATCAAAGTCTTTCGGTTCCAAACTCTCTTCACGCTGGCATGAAAGGTTAGCCTTGGCGTAAAGACGGACTCCACCTTTGAACCTGAATCGAGAATGGAGTTCGTAACCAGGACAAAGCATATGGACCTTGTTGGTGGACGAGTTCACTTGTGTTTCTGTTAGAGCCAGAATATCTGGTTTTTCCGTCTGTAGGTGATGGTGGACGTCATTGATGTTCTTGTTGAGTCCGCGGATGTTGCAATATATTGCAATATATTGAAGAAATTCGTTATGCAGGATTGTAATCCCATTTCAACTCCAATGGATGGCAGCATCAAGCTATCGAAAGATGGAACCGAAGTCAGCAGATGCTATGTCAGAAATGAAATGCATTCCTTTCAGACAAGCCGTTCGATCCATCATAAACTTGGCCAAATCAACACGTCCGGACATTGCATACGCGGTCAGTGAGTCAATTCAACAATAACACCGGCAAAGGGCATTGGACAGCAACAAAACATGTGGTTTTTCAGCATGTTAACTATGTTTCAAGAACTCTGTCACTTCATTCGTTCTTCTTGGTGGATTACCCAAAGAGAATTTGATTTCCTAAGATGAATGAATGAATGTTTATTGGTACTAATAACACATTGAAAGTAACATGTGATAACTAAAGTGAACATTGAAAAGTAGTAGACCCACAGAAGTTGTTGAGAGCCTCATCAACTTGTACGTGGTAACACAATACATGATTACATTTCTACAATAAATAAATAAATTAATTTAATACAATACGCAAATTGTTCTATAACCTGAAGTATATATAAATATATAAAGACATTTTCGTAACTTGAAAGAATTTTATAGATTGAAATATTGAAGGAAATCATGGAACAAAAGGAATAATAAGGGTATAGTTTGTATTGAAGTAACAAGACAGCAATATTCAATTATGGTTTATCAATAATCATGGCAATCCACTTTATGATTATACCATTATTATTATTATTGTATCTCAATCAACTCATGACTCTCTCTCCCAGATTTACTTCTGTTATGAGATATAAGGCTCTCTTAGAATTTTTTAATAGTATTTTCATTGTCATTTTCATTATTGGCTTTCAATCAACTGACGAGTCTCTCTCCTGGATCTACTTCTAATATGAGCTATAAGGTTCCTTTTGTATTTTCTCATAATATTCTCACTATTGACATCTTCTGGTAGCTTGAAATTTCATTCCAGGGTATGAGCAACTCCTTTGTCCTATCTGTTTCTACACGCTTTATATTAGCTCCACTTGTATGTTTGTTTGTTTGTAACCGACTCTTCGAGCGCGATTTTGACCCACTTCCAGACGTCCAAATGATCTGAAATTCAGCGGGTGTACATAATTCCGGTGACAATGCATTGAGAAATTTTTGTGTGAAAAAAAAACAAAATGGCGGCTCCAATATGGCGTACGAGTTTTGTGATTAGGATCTGATTCTCTTCTGAATTGGTATCTAAGGGTTTTCGTGGTCGGAGATCATGATTTTTTTGTCGAAATTGAAAAATTCGACATGGCGGCTCCAAAATGGTGGACGAGTTTTGTG
This sequence comes from Gonioctena quinquepunctata, assembly GCA_018342105.1. Classification (NCBI taxonomy): domain Eukaryota; kingdom Metazoa; phylum Arthropoda; class Insecta; order Coleoptera; family Chrysomelidae; genus Gonioctena; species Gonioctena quinquepunctata. Next base: position 14,727 of record JAFIRS010000321.1, on the reverse strand, counting down.
ATTATGGTCTGATTCTATTCAAAATTGGTATGTGGGGGTTTTCGGGGTCGAATATTATGATTCTTTTGTGAAAATTGAAAAAAAATCAAGATGGCGGCTTAAAAATTACCTAACCACGACTGTTCTTGAAACTAAATTGACACTGGAAAATTGAACTGACAAATGGTACGATAATGTACCTGTTGGGAGAAATACAATAAATGGATGGACTTAATCTGCTGCTGAGGCAATTGGCTCGAATGTGAAGGACAAAAAGATAACAAATCACTCGAATAGATCAACTGCTGTCAGCAAATTGGCAAAAAGTGGTGTAGAAGAACAACAATTGCTGAAAATTACTGGTCATAGCAATCAAAACTCTATGAAACCATACTCAAATCCCGATCAAGAACACCACAACAAGATCATAAATATTATGCGTGGTAATATATCTTCTATAGTAGAGAACAGCAACGAATCTAATGTTAAGTTAAATTGTTATAATTGTACTTTCACTAACTGTACTTTTGATAGATGAATAAATGTTTCATTGTGTTGTTATAAAAATTTTTGTCAAAAAATTTTCTGCCGGATATTTCTCGGACATTGACAAATGCCTCATAATTCTATAACAAATTTCTCAAGCTCGTTACTTGGTAACAGTCCTCAGCCTTCGGCTTCGTGCTGTTACCAAGGAACGAGCTTTCGATTGTCATAAAATTATCTCGTCTATTGTCTTAGGGATATTACTACTGATAACAATGAACTACCTACTTTGAAAATAATAAACTGATTTGATAACAATGAACTACTTTGATAACAATGAACTACTTTGATGACAATAACCTGAAACCAATTATTCAATGCTTTCAGTCAGACATAATAACACTTCTGAATATTTCCAATTATAGAAGTCTACTTGAATGGGGTCCCGAGGTGGAGAATAAGAGAATACGTCGAGCTGTGGAAATTATTTGGGGCATTGTCATAATGTCACCAGTATGCATTCTACTGAAGTAAAAAGTTTCTAATTGCAGTTTCTTTTCATATTACTATGCAAATAAGTGAAATTGAACTCTTCGAGAAATGACGACGTTACAATGTATTTCAGGGGCTCGTGTATATGAAAAACACCTGAAGAGGATGAGTATTCCCATAATTGATATTCACGCACTCAATTGGATTAAAAGTGGATTTTAGAATTCATTCATTGATTCTGAAATTGCCATCAATCAAGCTAACGAATGATGTGAGAGATGAAATGAAACGTTTCCATTGGAAACAGAAACATCATTTCTATTTTTGTATGAACCTCAAACTTTTCGTTGAAACGTTGGAGAAGGATTCAAATCTCTTGGGTGATCTATAATCTAACTTGAATTGGAATAGAGGCGTTCAATTAGCACACGGAAGAGAATATAGATATTACTTATTTGGGTTTCAATCTCAATATCACAATCATGTATTATACTCTAATAATGAAATACCTCATCACAGTTCACTACTCAAATTTCTACGTATGCCCGAATTGTATATTTTTATCCATGGCTCCCAGGATCTTCGAACAGTTCGTAGAAACGTCTTGATCATTCGTTGGGAAAGCTGTCGTCACGTTCCTGGAATTCCGTCTTGGTGAGCGAACGTTACATGGTCCGGCGTATGCGAGGTAAATAACGCAGGAGTATACTGTACTCATTTTGGTAACACTGTCCCCCCTAATTTCAATCGTCCCAATCCGTTGGTTTACCCGTGATAGGGCTTCAGTCTATAACCTACCTTTTTATGAAAAGCTAGAAGGTCCAGGCATAGCGGACGGTAACTGGTCGCCGGTAAGCACTGTGAGTTCGTTGGTTGAGTTTCAGTATTGGTGTATAAGATAAAAAATGGGGAGCACAAAGTTATCACAACAAGTTTCAAAAACAATTCAAATTAGCTAAAAATTATTTATTTTCTCATTTGGGCGCCACACAGCTTGAAAATACTTCAGAGAATGGATATTTGGCAGCTATGAAACCAAATACTATTTTCTAGAATGTTAACTAAAATCATATGAAATTTATTATGTGAAAAATCCTGATTTTCTGAGAAAAAAAATCACTTGACAGATTCTGAAACAGGTTTGGAATGAAAATGGGGAATCAAACTATATATCACGTTCCAGTACCGTTTATTACTTTCAAATAAACAGACAATGTTTCATAAATTTTGATAACCCTTCAACTTGATGGTGATAACGTATGATGAGGTTAGATAATTTGTAAGTTCGAACTATTGTTTCAGAAATGCATAAATCTCATGTGGTGGTGACCCCAATGAAATCATAAATAGTGTTGAAGTATGATTGCCCTTCCCCATAGTACTATGCGTCCACTTCACATCATTATAAAATACCCTCACATCCAATATTGAATAGAAGTTCAACCAAAAATCAAATTTATGAAATCAAATAAAATGCAAGGTTGAAAAAAATGTGAAAATTATGAATTTGCCTGTTTACTCCTCATGCGATCTTGTACTGCTCGAAATGGCACGTATGAAAATGGACGGCTTTCAAATACCGGTACATGACTTTTCGTAGGATAGACAATCACAGGAACGTCGAATAAAAAACACGACGACAATCCAAATCGATTCTGGCAGGAAAAAGTACGCCTTCTTCTTGAATGATATGTCTAGAATAGTCCAAAATAGTCCAAGATCCCAAGGCCGGCAAACCTACGTCATTTTAGCAAAGCTGAAATTTCTAGTATGAATAGTTATTTTCCTTCAGAACTGAGGAATGATCTGTTTGGATTTTTTTTATTTGAATATTTGTCCCAAAACAAATCGTTTCTCAATTTCCAAGGAGAAAAATGTCAGGTCCAGGAGATTCGAACCCACGCTTTCGAAATTCAGAGCCATATTCTTCTTTATATTGCGCCTTAGACCATCCGGCTATCCCGGTTTATCAAATGTCAAAATATAACCATACTTCAACGTAGGTTTTTGAGTACCTTCTGTACCTGATACCTGTGAAAGGGGCCCGCTTTCAAGCTAGCAAGTACGCATTCGTTCTCAACTACATATTACACTATTCATACAAACGTGACCATACCTCTCGTTTTGAACGTGACTGTCCCTTTTTTTTTGTACTGCGTCCCGGTGTCCCGAAAGAAAGCTTCGGGACACAGAATAGTCCCGTTTTTAGTTAAAGCCGTTGAAGGTCAATGATAGACGATTTTCAGATAGAGTAAATTTCGTTAAGTGCGAGAAAAAGGATATGTTTTTATTCACGCTCAATCAGCGAGGTTTCGTCAAGCTGTGTTGAGAATTGAAGGGCAGAATATTTCGGCAATTGAAGCTGCAAATGAAATTAATGAACTGAAAGAAAATTTGGTTGGAAACAGACTAAACAGTTCCTACCTTTTACGGTTCGTAGCTTATTGGAAGAGTTGAGAAATACCTAGGATATTGAGGAAGAATTCGTGAAAACTGAAGCTACGGGATTTGGATTACTGGCGTGTGTTCCATGAAGACGGAAATATTTGGTTGAGCAAATTTAAAGAAAGTACTCGCGTGGAAAAAGGTACAAGAGGTAGTGAATGGTTTGATTGGAAAAAGATTCGTCAATAAAAATGAAGATACAGAAATGTTCGCTGAATTTCCACGAATTTCCAAGTACATAACATCTCAAAGAGTGGCAAATTGGAATAAGAAAAATGTTTCAACTGAAAATCGTTGGATAGAAGTTCTCGAAGACTTCCACACTAACAATCTCAATCATGAAAAGTTTATCATTTTAATAGAATATATTTTGTGCCTGCCTGGAACAAGTGCGCCAGTAGCAAGAGTTTTCTCTTCGATGAACAAATTATGGACATCAGAAAAACTCAGCTTTGGGTGCCTGTTCTCAAATATATGTTAATGACGCAGGTGAATATTCAAAAAACCAGCCAAGCATTTCATTATTATTTCAAATCCTCACCAGCTATATTAAAATAAATATGTTCATTATAAAAATATAACAATAATTACTTTTCCCTACTTCTTGACCCATTACCAAGATATAATTTCAATATAATTATTATTTTTATGAATAAATGTTCTCAATTTGAAAATTATTTTTTTTTATAGCAGCACTATCACTGTCGTCTTAGAGACGTGGGACCCCAGTATCCCCTAATTTTGACAATGTCCCGTTTTGAGTAAAAATACGTTACATACTCAAAATTTCAGCTCTGCTGAAATGCCGTAGGTTTACCGGCTCTGGGATCTCACTCTAAAACCATTATATTCCCAAGCCAATATCGGAAACGAAAATATTTCAGACCAAAAATGTTCCCCATGGAAAAATTCTCCGAAAAAACAAAATCCCCTTCGAAAGTAAGGTCCTTTGTAGAATTCTATAAAAAATTACCTCGTTATACAACACAGCTGTATACAAAAATTTACCAACCTTCGATAAGGGGTTCTGGTCGAGGTCACAAAAATGTCGGCCATTATGACAGCTCACCACGACGAAAAATATAGAAAGAGGAATCCACAACACAATGACCTGGCTCTCTCCATCGTCAAATCCAGAATCCCAATGTGGAAGTAGAAATTGAGAAGACTGCCAGCTTTCCAAATAACGGAACCATTTGCTTCCACATGTCATTGGATTCTCTATCCTTTTCCATCCTGTAGCAAATAGGAAACCACGTGACCCGTATCGGGAGCCACTCATTGGAAGAAATTACTTCCATGAGAACAAACGAAGATAGCCGAAGACCAATTCGTAACTCACATTCCTTTACTACGAATGTATTCACTTCCTGAAGTGAATGAAAACTAAATTAGACAATTTCAGAAAATACCAAATCCAATATAGAGCGGATAACTAATAAAGTTTCCAATGGAATAAACCTGTGGGTCAGACATTCGGTAATTCCCGAAAAACCACTCCGTAAGTGGCCAGTCAATCTATCATGAGTTCAACCGTTGTGCTAGTCCAACTGAATCAGGATAATTCCTAGATATAAGTGGTCTAGCGGAATTATGGCAATCTGCGAATATGAACAGAACAAGGAAACTCTATAGTGAGGAAATTTTACATGCTACATGTCTTTCGAACAGACAACTTTAATCTCACCCCCCTGCTTTGCCTGGTACGGTCTCTTCCACAACGGTAATAATTTGGGGGATACAACTTCATTTCGCTGTGTGTTACAGCTGAACCTGGTCACTTACCCTTCTCAGATAGCTTCAGAATCATAACGAACTGTTATCCTGTCACTTGCTGGAATCAACCTCTCTCAAACTGTTATTGTATTCCCAACAGAAAGTACCTCAATTTATCTGCATAGTTGTTTACTTCTACCTCTTGGGTGTTTGGTGATCTGAACACCAAATCGCAGGGCAGAAGGAGTAAGCTTGATTGAAACCTGAACTGCTGCTCTGTATACCATCGGAAATGGTGGAACGTTTCTGTCCCAGGCATTTCATTGTTTCTTCTTGAATTGATGTTCTACCCTGGTTCGGTTTAATCTTTCAAACTCGCCATTCAATTGAGGGTGTAGTGCAGAAGTTCTGGTCTTGCTGATACCCATTAGCTCATCAAATTCCTTGAATAACTTCAATTCGAAATGAACGGGCTATTGTGGATGCTTTCCAGTCAGGAATGGCATTGGCTTCTACCCATTTTCTGAAATAGTCTATGGTACCAGGGATATATCCGTGGTCATCGTCCGTCATGAAATAGGTCCATTTACATCGATAAGAATCCGTTCTAATAGCGCATAGCGCGCCTAGGTTGTGTTTCTTCATTTCACTACTGGAGCTTGTCTAGGGAGCTTTAGTGGTGTTGCACGCTGCACATCTTTCCACATCATCTCGATCGATTCCAGTAATCTGCCGGATCTTGTCCCCAAAGTTCCATTGGCCTACGGATGTCTCCCTGATTTCACTTCATTAATTTCTTTCAGGAAGTGACATATCCTACTCCTGGACAAAACTAATTAGGAAGTAGACAACCTTCCATCAGCTGACTTCCAAACACATTTGAGTAGTTCATTCTCCGTAACCAGGGGTCCAAATTGCTTCGAAGATGGGATCTTCCCGCGAGACCTCATGCTGGGACTTTGATCGGATGCTTTTGGATGCGGTCTTCTAGACAAGATATTCTTATTACTATTCGATCATTATATGCCATGATGTTACTGGTAAGTCTTTCCCCTGATTATCGGTGATTCTACTGACTCTGATGACTAGGATGACCCTGTGAGCTCCGTTTCTACAAGCCCGCATGCTTCTTGATGTATTGCCAATCAAATTTTTAGGTACCTGCTCGAAAAGTCACCAGATGATTCGGTATTCATCAGTGGGTAGGAACGTCGAGGTGTCTTCCAAGGTGATGACAAAAGTAGTGCAACCTCATCATGCAATCTCTTTGGAAATGTTGGCTCATAACACACCTGAGGCAGTTCTCTCCTAATTCTCATGGTGATCCTGTCCTCGTGGGTCCTTGAGGTATCCTCCAAGATGGTAACAATCGTAGTGGTAACTCATTCTTCATTCCCTTTGGAAATGTCCGCTTCCGCTATACATGAAGCAGTTTCCTCTTGCCTGATTGTTAAGGTTCTTGGATTCCAGTTCATCCAGTATTATGAGCATCTGTGTTATGATGACGTTCAGTTTTCCTTTCTGTGGTGACTCTTCGATCGATACCGCTCTCCCTTCCTGCCTGGATATTTACGGATATTTACTACAAACCTTGAAGTATATTAATATGAGGGTCTTCTGTATCTCAATCCATCAATGATAACCTGCACTGACAATTGTTACTTGAAATGCAAACTGTATAATACTCTGTTCTGTTTCATCAGATTTTTGCACCCGTGTTTTCAGCTGAACTCGATAGAGCTGTTCTCGATGTTGGTTGCCATATCCCAATTATAAAGCAGCAATGAGGTCTCCATACTTGCGATGTTGTTCTTCTGGGATGGTCCGTAAGATTGCCAAAGCCACTATAAGTGCGTTAGCCTTTTTTCATCGTTCTATCCCTTGGCTGTTGTCTTTGGATAGTCATGGAAAATCCTGACTCCTGACACCAACTGTTATGAAACCGAGGTCCGGTTTTTCATTTATTATACTCGTTTGATGATTGTTTGTTTATAACACTCCGGAAACACAACACAATGATGCACTCTGATCATGAAATATTCAACAGTTCACTACTGAAATATACCGCGTACCGCACTGCATGAAATAGAAAATCACCTTGAACTTGCTAATGTGAATGACATATTCCTTCGGTAGTATGCCCGACTTATATATTCTTGTCGTTGACATGCAAGACCTTCGAGCAAAGTCCAGATCATTCGGAGGAAAATCATTCGTCACATTTCTTGAATTTCATCCCAGTAAGCGACCTTTACATGGTCTGGCGTGTACGAGGTGAACAACGCAAAAGCGTACTCTACTTATTTTTGTAATATTGTATGTGTTCGTCCTCAGCTGAATTGATTCAACTCTATTCAATTTATTTTATTATATTCCACAGCATTTACCACGACTTTTGTACTTTCTACTCATCATACCATGCCATACGGAAGACGATCCGTAGTTATATCCTGTTATATTTTCTTTTCGCAACTATCATTGCTTAATTTGTTATAAACATTTGAGAGCTAAGAATAGTTTTTTTTTCGTTTTCCGCACATAACATGGAAATTATTGGAGCAATTCTGATGATTCCAATGTAGAATTGTAGATAATCAAAAGTCAAAAAAATTAGTCGTGGCACGACCCGTTTGGATTATTAATAATGGAGACAAACCGGAAAAAACAGAATAATTAACGGTTTTTTTTTAAATTCATATACTTGATAGTCTTGAAATTGTAGTAGGGGGTCGTCGCGACATAGTAGTGATTGATATGTTTAGAAAACTCAGGCGTTGTCGGATCATTAGTTTTTGCATAATTTAGTTCTCCAATGCACTTCATTGGGGCAAGTTTGGATACGTGACTGGTGATACGAATTACATTCTTCAATAACATATTGCAGGTAAAAAAATAGTACTATAAAACGTCTATTCTCATTTTGCGTTAAAATGTTTAGGATTAGGTGAGAAATACTCGCAAACATGACCGAAAACGGGAAAGCGCGTGAAAGCAGCTGAGTAATGGGGTAGGGCAGTCGCGAGAAAACGTATATATATATATATATATATATATATATATATATATATATATATATATATATAGTACTGCACTGAGCGTAAGTTATGAATCTGCTGCTCTACCCACTACTCAGTCGCTTTCACGCACACGAGAGTGTTATGTTTGCAACTATTTCTCACCTTTTCCGTAGCATTTCAACACAAAATGAGAATGGACATTTTGAAGTACTATACAACTACTTGCAAAATGTTTTTGAAAAATTGAAATCGGACCACTTATGATGCATCCAGGCTTGCTCCGAAAATGAGTCATGGTATTGCAAATTTTTTTCGCATTTTGATTTTCCACAATTCGTTCAATGAGAGCATCGAGATTAATTCATTAGTTTTTATGTTACCATCGAAAACCAGAAGGAAAAATACAATTTCTGCCCTCAAATTTTCATGAAAAATCAAGCAATGATGTTGCGAGTTGGAATCATAACAGGATATAACTACGGATTGTCTTCCGTATGATGGCACAGTAGGTTTCCTGGTACTATTTTTGTCACCAAAAAATCTCTAGTGATTGGCCAACAAATTTATAATGCGTTTTTATAGCCTCATTTTTATATGATGGTGTGTGCTTTAGATATGCGAACAGTTCGAAGTTCAAACTGATTTTTATTTTTCAAAGAATATTTTTTTTTTACTGATTCCATGTCCCAATCAAAATAAGTTATTATCATCACACAAAGAAATATTTGCAGGCCCTCCTGAATGATAGCTTCAGTCGATGAAAATATTTCGAAGCAGCGGAGAATTACAAGGAAATTGTGGTTCTTACATTCTTCAGACCTATTCCAACAATATACGAACTCCATATCTGTCTCAAAATCTAGATCAGAATCAAGCCGGTATAATTATTAATTACAGTAAGCACTCTCGTTCACGTGGAGTCGCTCCGTAAACTAACCTGACATGAGATGATCACCCTTTTGGGCTGAGTAAACACTGGGGAAATGTTATCTCACACCTTATGACTAACGGACGTCCTCTCCGTAACAAATGATATTGAAGGAAGGAACAAACAAGGTAAGCGTTTGATACGTAAGACAGTGCACATCCCGGGGAAAAATTTACGTAGCGGTGTCGTGATGAACGGTGTATAAGAAAACAATTGCATCACATTGAAAATTAGCACGTACGAAACAGATAGATCCGGTGGAAATTGTCGTTTCTCAGGATGATATTGAAAAACAAAATTCAAAAAAAAATTAAAAATATTATTTCATTGAGGTAGGTAGGTAGGTCCATTAAAAATAGAATCAAATGGTCCGCATTTCGTATCGATAACTTTGAATCCATTTTCAACTTCTGCCATAGAGTCATGCGCATGTATGTGGAGAATTGTTGTCAGTCAAGAAAAAAAATCATCATAAATGAATAATTCAATTAATATCGATTATGAGGGGAAACGGAATGTGTAAATGTTGGAATTCTCCACTACATTCCGAATTCCTCCTATATGAAAATATTAATTTTGTTTTGTTAAATGCCATATTCTGAACTGAGCTTACGTTCTTTATCAATTTCAATGAAAAATATGTGGAAATTTATTTACCCTTAACGAACTCAACATCTATGAACTAGGAACCGCCATCTCAACGTCCCTTCCGGAGGACGGCATATCTCGCTATATATCGTTTCCAGTGATAAAACGCATGTTGCTGTGGAAGTGTAGCTTGGCAGGCCGGTACCCCATCCAAGTACTAGCTGCATCCAGTGTTGCTTGACTTCGCATATCAAATCAAATTCAAATTCACAAAAATGTATTGGGTACATGTCTCCAACTAATCCTACTATATGTAACTCATGAATGACAATATGTGCAGTTTTTCCAATTACTAGGGATGTAAGCTTCCTACTGGCCATCCTAGGTCGAGCGCGAAGGAAATGAGCTGTTCTGGTGTTAGCAGGGGATATTCGGGATATAACAGGATTTTTGCTTTTGTGAAATGGAAATATTAAACCTATGCTAATGTTATTATTATTACAATATTTGGGATTTTTAGGGGCTTCGAATTATATTTATTTATCGGAAAAATTATCATGAAAAACCAAACTTAAAGAATTTTTTAATGCCTTTATGAACTGTTCTGTGTAATTTCCGAACTTTTAGATCGAAATCTCATTATAAAAATGGGATTCAATTGGTGGCTAGGATCGAGCCGACCACCCGATAAAGGTCCTGAATCTACCGAGCCGGTTGATCCACTCATTATTGCCCTGGGCATTTTTCCAGAGCCCGCTTAACGATGTCGAGAGTTTCTATTTGAAGTGCGATTTGATTTTGCGGACTTGTGAAATATTTCGTTTGAATTCAGTCCGAAAGAAAGATTCCGGTTGCCTCATAAATTAGGTCATTCCTGCCAAAAATGTATCATTGAAACTGATAAAAAATATATATAAGGGAACTTAGATCCAAGTTGGATAATGGAACCACAAACACGTATAAATCCATATACGTTATTCATGAGTATTCAATAGACATTACAGATACATATTCATCAAATTTCTAATAACATTCTCTAACGCGAATCTATAATATTTTAATATGTTTTTACTCATAACTCATATCCGTTTCCATCAGCGATTCCTGGGATGAATGCAATATGTTTCTAAGAGGTCATGCAGTTTGAGAATAAATGAGGATGTGAGAGATTTCATAGCAGACGATTTATTAACCAGAAGCCATAATGATTCACAGATACACTCTTCCATATCTAGAACATTCTGAAAGTACATGACTTTCATAACTTTAAAATTGCCTACATCTATCAAATATAACAATAATAAAAGTTGTCCACAAAGTGCTGACTGTATCTTTTCAATTGGTGATTATATTAGACTACTTATTTGAGAAATACCATATATGGAAAAGTGAAACAGAAATGTGCTGAAAAAACTTCACTTTTTCAATACCATACCTCATTTATGAATGAACATTTTTTAATGTCACCAAAACTTAGCTAATTTATAAGTATGAACATGAGGAAGTTCTTTCAATATTTTCCCTTGAACTAAATGTATTTGTGAGGTTTGAATAGAATGATAATTACTCAAAGAATGATTATACACTAGGTATCTGCCAATAAGAGTAGTTTTTTTATTTCATCTTCAATTTCTTGGATTGATGTTGACAGGCATTTTTTGAGTATAGAATCTGCAACAATTGAAGAGGTTGAGGTAGGACAAGAAAAAAATAAGTAACTAATGAGCACAATAGAATTTTCACATAAAACATAAAAAGTGGCACCTATTATTTTTAATAGACATTCTTACCCACGATTACCGTCATCTCCATCACTTGATGTTAACAGTGCCCTTTTTTATTGGTCTTCTAGATGGCAGTCCTTCATTTTCACCTTGGATATCCGAAGAGTTCTGAGCTAGCTTTATTTTCTTTGAAGCCTTACTAAAGTTTTCTAAAGAAAAACAAATATTGATTTATTCCACAGAATGGATCATAAATACTTAAAATGATTCAGGTTGTACACCATGTACCACTCTAAAGTATCACCCCCTTCATTCTCATAAAAATAATAACTTTTACATCTGAAATAAATACTTATATGGTCTACATGCATTGAAAGAGACATTTACAGAATTTTAAGCATGCAGTATCTAAATATATCCACAGATTAATACTTTGAAGATGTTTCATAAAGTACAGTCTCACCAACTCCAAAGAAATGTGCATAATATTAGACTTTAATCAAATTGTATATATATGGAATCAGCCATCATTATACTAAGAAAAAACCTGTATAGGTATTCATGTGCATTCCAAATACCAACTAATTCATAAAACTATTGTTCTGGAACCAAAAATCTCAGTTTATATATTTGTTCTCAATCAACAATCATATATTATTTGTGTAATCAATACACTTCATACCAGTCCATTATAGAGGTAGATATTTGGAAATTTTCATAAATCCACTGCGAAACAGCTAGGACAGATTTTGCATACAGAAAATGAGACATCAGCCCACAACGGCCCCAACAAAAAAAGTTGAGTTAGGTTTGTTTTTTATGTAGTATTGTGGTCATTGAGTCATTATTCAGTCATCAGACCTATTTATTACGATTCAACGCCAGAATTGAGCCAGAAAATGCTCGTGAATGCGAGTTAATAGAGTATATACGCTTGCAAAAATGTATCAAACCTATATTTGGAAGAAGTGTTCACATATATTATTTCCCATCTATAGTATATAACGTAAAGTGATAGCTTACCTGAGATGAAAACTTTCACAATCTCATTTACGAGGCACGATGCCACTCTTTTCTCAAACGAGCACCAAAAATAAGCACAACAAATAATTTTACTTCAGACAGTATAACATAGCTTGTCAATAATCTATACTACTATAGGGACAGTATCTCTGTTTTGAGATTGACCCGAGCCATCTTACGGGCATATCGCGGAAACTTCGAAAATAAGAAAATTTTATGATACCATCCAATCATACACAGGAAGTTAGCATTTCGTGAAAAGGGTTAGTGTTCAAACGAAATGTTGAAATGACTCCCGAGTCATTATTTGATATTTCAATTTCTCAAGTGAAAAGGGTTTCGGTAATTTTTTCATTGAAAGTAGCAACGTCATGAGGTATCCTAGTTTTCTCATCGGCACTCGTGAATTCTCAATGATTCTGAGTCATATAGGGAATTCCTGATCCGAACCATGAAATCCTGAAACCACTCTCACCACAAGATACCCAATAAGATTATAATTGTGAATTTCCACACATTTCTCAAGTTCGTGAATGAGCATATAATATTATTGATACAGACTCCCATAAATACTCTGTGTTCAGCTTCCTCCTTGAAACTTGTGAAGTCTTAGTTATTTTGAGTCTCGCGAATATTAAAAGTTGCGCATAAAATTAGATGCGAAATTCCTGATACAGACCACTTTCTCAGACTTGTGAATGAGCACATAATATCATTGTAATCGAAAGTGGATCACCTCATCGACTCTTATATCTTCGAACCATCACTGCCTGATACAAACTCTTATGCTCTGTATCCATGTTTTCCTATCGGAACTTTTGAACTCCCAGTCATTCTGAGTCATATGGAAGCTTATATATATTTGTGAATTTCTCATAGGGTTTCAAGCTTGCGAAAGAGTATAGAATATAATTGTAATTGAAATTGAAATACCTCATCGAATCTCATAGTCTTTTCGAACCACCCCTGCCTAATACAAACTCTCACACTTTGTATCCTTGTTTTTTTATCAACACTTGTGAATTTCCAGTGATTCTGAATCGTATGGAAGCTTCTGAGAATCTCATTAAATTCGAAAATGAATTCTGCAACACCCCTTACTTTTGAACCCCAGATTTTAAATTATATGATTCAAATTTCAAGGTGAAATCACTTTGCCGATAGGCTGCTCAGATGGATACGGTTAGGCCGTGAGTAAGGTTCAATTAATGACTTTTCCTAGTTAATCAAATTTGTCCACTAAAAAAATTATACATTAATTAACTTGACTAGTTCCAGAGTTGGGCGCCAGACTTGCTAAAGACAAAAGTCAAAGATAAATAAAATTAAATGAATGTTACCTAGCTTGTATGGGAAGGCAAATAAATATGCAATAAATCAACTTGACAAATTTATTCCAGTTGGAATTAAAATTATTGAACAAGATAAAGATAAAAAAATTAACAAATACTAGAAGAGTATTGAACTTCTCTTAAAAAGAATGGAAAAATTACATAAAAAGAAACCAGTAATTTTGACTCTGATCAAAATTCGAACATTTACACCTATGATTCCTCCAGTTGTTGGTACCACGAATATACCTTCGGAGATCTTGAATGAAAGAGATGAAGGCTAGTTTCTTGAAGCTGGTCTCAGCGGTTCTAGCAGGAACTTGGTTTCAGCGGTTACGATGGAGATGGTCTTGGGTGGTTCGATAGTTGATTTCAGACCCCCTTATCGGCGTGAATTTAGTTGATCTTCACGGACCAGTGCTGATATTGATGTGCTGTAAGACCTCCCAGGCTACTAGTCCTTCCGTCTCCGTAGATGGGTTCCCTCCGTGTATATATCATGCGAAGAAGATGATAGGAATCAAAATATGTACAAAAGGGGAGAACGAAGGATATCCTTTGAACCTCAAGTTTTATGTTTGCAAATTTTAATCAAAAGTCAAAAGATAGGATGCAAATAATAGCATACAATTTACAAATCTCAGTCTTTGAAACATTCTTCTTTGACTCATTCATCTTCATGAGTTCTCATTAAGACTGGAATAGAAAATCTAATAAATATCTGAATGAAAATGCAAATTTTCAATTTCATATTTTTCCTTTTGAGTTAGGGTCTTTCCAGAATATCTATCAGATGTAGTTCAATGTCCAGCGTGGCTTAAGCCGGGAAAGTAGTTGTTTTCTGTTAGACATTCACAAAAAATTACTTAATTTTTATCGTGGATTTTTCAATTTTCAGAAAAATCTTTCTATCAATATTCAATTGAGAATGTTTCCCTTTTCAACTCAAGTTTTATGTTTCAAATTTTATTCAAGAGTCAAAAGATAGATGCAAATAA